>CM035419.1:80258667-80858667 GCA_020310875.1 Ceratopteris richardii | reverse complement strand
GCTTTGTTTATCTTTGCCTAAGTTTCTACCAGATCTCAGGTTCATAAGCTTTAGTCAAGAGTCCAAATTTTCCCTTTGGTATAGTTCAAAATTCTTTGGAGTCCCCTTGGTTTCCTAGTCCCACTTGAGGCCCAACTTTAAATTAGTCTATCTGAAAATCAACGCATTATTCTTATAAAAAATAGTTGAGGTCATGTAGGATTTGAAACGAGCTTTCCAACGAACTATAGAGCTCAAAAAATGAACTTTGGATGAAAAAGTTATGCTAATTCAGGTTCCTAGGGGTCAAAACAGGCAAACAGGACCTTTGGAGAAAATCGCGATTTTGTACCCTGAGAATCGTGTTCACAAAATCGTGTTTTGAAAATCGCGATTTTGATCACAAAATCGTGTTTTAGAAAATCGCGATGTTGAGCACAAAATCGTGTTTTTGAAAATCGCGATTTTGTCTCAGAGAATCGTGATTTACAAAGTCGTGTTTTTTTCACAAAATCGCGTTTTCTCAGAATCGTGTTTTTGACATGAAAATCGCGATTTTGAGTACAGAATCGTGTTTTTAGAAAGTCGCGTTTTTACAGAATCGCTTTTTTTCACAAAATCGTGTTTTTTGCTGAAAATCGTGATTTGTGAAAATCGCGATTTTGAGCACATTCACAGAATCGCGATGTTGACTCAGAGAATCGTGTTTTTTTTCACAAAATCGTGTTTTCTCAGAATCGTGTTTTTGGCATGAAAATCGCGATTTTGCACACAATCGTGTTTTTAGAAAATCGCGATTTTGAGCACAGAATCGTGTTTTAGAGAATCGTGTTTTTTGCATGAAAATCGCGATTTTGAACACAGAATCGTGTTTTAGAGAATCCTGTTTTTTGACATGAAAATCGTGATTTTGAGCACAAAATCGTGTTTTTAGAAAATCGCGATTTTAAGCAGAGAATCGTGTTTTTACAGAATCGCTTTTTCACAAAATCGTGTTTTTACTGAAAATCGTGATTTTTTGAGAATCGCGATTTTGAGCACAGAGTCGTGTTTTAGAGAATCGTGTTTTTTTGACATGAAAATCGCGATTTTGAGCACAAAATCGTGTTTTTAGAAAATCACGATTTTAAGCAGAGAATCGTGTTTTTACAGAATCGCTTTTTTCACAAAATCGTGTTTTTACTGAAAATCGTGATTTTTTGAGAATCGCGATTTTGAGCACAGAGTCGTGTTTTAGAGAATCGTGTTTTCACAACATCGTGATTCTCAGAATCGTATTTTTTGGCTGAAAATCGTGATTTGTGAGAATCGCGATTTTGAGCACAATCACAGAATCGCGATTCTGAGAATGACCACAGAATCGTGATTTTTTCAACCAACTTTTAGGCGGGAAAACTGAAAATCGTGATTTTTCAAAAAATTTTGAATTTTCACAGAATCGCGATTTTCATCACAGAATCGCGTTTTTTGGCGGTAAATTCAAATTTCTGAGCGCCGGCTATGGCGAGCTCCGTATGAGCAGAAAATCATGAAAAAAACACAGCGCTTGCTCTCCCTTGCTTCTCCTAACTCCTTCCCACACAATAATGCATGAAAAATGGTATGAAGATGGTGAAAATGCACTAAAAAGCAAGAAATTTCTATGAAGAAGAAGATGGAAGAAGGTGGAGATGATGATGATGATGAAGAAGAAGAGGAAAAAACAGAAACTGAACTGAAAATGATGATTTCTTTACCTTCCAACGTCGCAAATCTACGATCTTACCGTCACACGCTCGTCCTCGAAGCTCTCTCCCCGGCAACGGCGCCAAAATTTGGTGTAGCTCAAGCGTAAGCACCACCTCCTTTACTTGTCAATCCGCGGAGACGTGAGGACCGGTATGAAGACCACGAGCAAGTGAAGGCACAAGTGCGTGAGTGAATGCACACAAACATGCACACACATACACACACACGCGCACAAGGTAAGATCAAAGAGAGGAACAATGGAAAGCTTAGATTGCAAAAGAGTTCTCTTACAAAAGTTCTATTCTCTAACAAGCTAACCCCAAAAATGAGCTCTCTAGCTCTTTTTATAGTTTTTTGACTAGTTTTGGCCCTGTCCAGACCTAGTGTCCGGCCTAGTTAAAAATTAGGTTCCAGGGCTTATTTGAGGGCTCAAACGAAGTCTAAAAATTATGAAAATTGGTACGATGGTACTTCTAATACTCCTCAAGCTCGAGGACTCCTCGGCTTGAACAAAATGGAGTTACTAAAAATAGATAATGGTATTTACAATGGTTTTTAGTGATGGAAATCACTATTTTTGTAGGGGATTCTTTTGACATATACTTCGTGGAGCTCCCTACTTGCTCCCTTTCCTTGTGTGTCCCCTTTTGATGTGCTTCCATGCTTTGTTCTTGACTTTGAGCTTCAACAAGGCCTATTTACAAGGTAAAAGTTTTTATGGAATTGTAGGAGGTGATGAAGCTATGCTTATGTCAAGATCCAACAGAGGACCTACACAAGAGGAGAAAGATAAGCTCACACTTTGGTGTTCATGGGATGCTCAAGCGAGGTCATACATACTAAAATCTATCTCAGATTTTCTATATACATATTAGAGGATGCAAGACATGTCAAGAGACCTGGGATGCCAAAGAGACTTTTGTTTCTGCTAGCCCAAAGGCAAGGAAGAACCATCTTTGGAACGAGTTAAACTAGATGAAGTAGACACCTAAACAAACCATCATAGAGTTTGTTAAAAGGATAAAGGAGGTTGTTGTTCAATTGGCATCCATTGGAGAGCTGATTGAAGAAGAGGCCATCATGAGGAAAATTCTCAATGGGTTTAGAGGTGACACACAACGGTAGTCTTTCACCATAGCTTATGATCTCATCATGGATGTGAAAACTCCATCCTTCATCATCTTTCTTGTACAATTCTTCAATCAAGAGGCACACAATAGTACAAAGGAAGGTAAATCCTATCGTGATAATTCAACTAGTGCTCTATGTGTAAATAAGAAGGACAAGAAGCTAGAAGTCAAGAAGAAGGAAGAACATGAAGAGATGACTTCCGAAGCCAACTTTGCAAGCAAGAGCAAGTGAAAAGGGAAGAAGAAAGGACAAAAGCATGAAACAACAAAAGGTCAAAATTTTCAACCTTTTATCATCTATCATAAGACCAACCACACCACTAAAATTACTAGTTCAATGGGAATACCCAGAAAGAAAGCAGAAGAGGTGGATATGGCAGTAGTAGATGAAAAGGTGGACACAACTTTAACAATAACAATAGAGGCCATAATACAAGAGACTACCACAATTACTCTAAAGATCAACAACATGATGACTCATTGCTTTTGATAAATCTAAGCTATAAGTTAGGTAAAGAAGATGATGACTTGTTCTACATAGATTCATGATGTTCAAATCAAGTTGCAAACAACATTGCTCTTCCATGTGACTTGGAAAGTCCAAAGCATAGACATGAAGTAAAAACATGGTATGATACTAAGCACAATGTGGAGAAGCTAAGTAATGTCAAGGCTTCCAATAGAACGACAGACATTCTGAGTAAGGTTAAAGAAATTTAGATGGATCAATTTGCAGGTACATGGCAAGATTAATGGCAAAAGGATGCTCACAAACTCATGGTATAGACTATGAGGAAACATTCTCACTAGTTGCAAAGATAACTAAATTCAAAACATGGATAAGTGTAGTTGTTGCAAGAAATTGGAGATTCCTTCAAGATGATGTAAAAAATGCATTTCTAAATAGCTGGATAGTTGAAGAGGTAAACATGTCACGACCTCTAGGTTTTAAAAACCCTAATTATGCATCTTATGTTTGCATACTTAACAAAGCATTGTATGGATTGAGACAAGGTCCTAGATCTTGGAATTAAAGGTTGGTTACATACCTTCAAGATCAAGGGTTTAGACCTAGCAACTCAGATGCTTCTCTATTCATCAAAAGCGATCACAATGAGGTTATCTATCTATGTGTATATGTAGATGACATAATGGTGACATGTGATGATGTGAATGGCATTCAAAGGATTAAGAGACACATGCAAGAGGAGTTAAAAATCCCTGACTTAGGTGAGCTCACATTCTTCCTATGTTTGTAGGTCATATACTTCAGGATCTACTTCTTAAGCTCAAAATGTAGAACACTAAACCTAGAGGTACACCTTGGGAGATGAATCATAAACTTAGTTTTTATGAAGGTGAGAAAAGTGAAGACATTAAAGAGTATCAAAGCTTGGTAGGTAGCTTGATATATGCTACTCATACAAAGGCAAACATCTCATATAGTGTAGGATATTTGAACATCAAGCTTACACTATGATTGAGGTGGATTCTATCTACCTAAAAAATCCATCATTTGGATTATGTCAAAATATCAATTGAAGTGTTCTTTTACTTATGCTCATTTATTGTATTCCTTAAAGCTTTTTTATAGATCATTTACCAATGTAAAGGTCTAGAGACTTACACATGTAAAAGGAGAAAAAGATAGCCCCGACTCCACAAATTTGACGTGGTTGACCTTGAAAATCAATGAATCAATCAATCACCTAAAAGTAGATCAAATTAGATCTTTGCTTTTCCTAGATTGTAGGAAAGTCAATTGATTCTCCTCAACAAGTAATCCCACCTTAATTTGAATTCAAAATCCACTTTTAGATGTGGAGCACTTCCAGAGTCTATATGAATACTTCAAATAACTTGTACATTACATGGATGCAACCTACATACACTTTTGGCCATCATTGTCTTGCTCCATCTCTCTACATCATCTTCTTCGACAACAACAAACTTGAAAGAGGCTACTCTTCTCTCCAAAGAATGCGAACCCCAAATTTGCTACATGACCATTTGTTGGAACGCTACGAATGTCTAATTTATATGTGAAAATTTTCAAAGCATTTGATTTAGTAAATTTGGAGAAATTGTAGTGTTTCTATCTTGGGTTCTCTCTGCGTAGCCCTGAAAATAGGAGATACCACTGTTGAGTGTGAAGTTCATTTGCAAAGCCTATTTTTTGTATTACTTGTACTCTTGTCCATTTTATAAACTTTACCCTATTTGTATAATTCCTCAAAAAGTATTTGTTCCAATTGTAATAATATTGGCTACTATAAGAATTTTAAGCTGATTGTTTCATCCAAAGATAGAAAGTTTTTTGAGCTAGTCAATGTGCAAAACTATCTATTTTGTATCAACTCTTTCTCTTCAATGCTTCAAAGTACATAGTAGATTTAAATGCACTTATCACATGAGCCTATAAGGTCTATATTGGTATGCGATCTAGATCAAGATGGGAGATCACTTTCCCTCAATGATTGAGAAGCTTGATAGACACAACAATGGGGCTTGTAAAATCCGAATGAAATCCTATTTGCAAGGTAGAAATTTTCATGAAATTGTAGCAAGTGATGAAGCTATGCATAAAGCAAGATCCAAAGGAGGACCTATACAAGTGGAGAAAGATAATATCACACTTCGATGTGTAAGGGATGTTCAAGCAAGGTAATATGTACTAAATTCTATCTTTGATTTTCTATTACCACAGATTTGAGGATGGAAGAAATCTCAAGAGACTTGGGATGCCCTAGAGACTTTCATTTCTACTAGCACAAATGCAAGAAAGAACCATATTTGTAAGGAGTTCAACCAAATAAAGAAGACACCTAAACAAACCATCACAGAGTTTGTTACAAAGATCAAGGAGGTTGTTCTTCAAATGGCATCCATTGGAGAGTTGATTGGAGAAGAAGACATCATGAGGTAAATTCTCAATGGAATTAGAGGTGACGAGAAATGGTAGTCTTTAACCATAGCGTATGATCACATCATGGATGTGGACTCCAAACTTCAACATCTTTCTTGGACAAATATTCAATCAAGAGGCCAACAATAGCATAAAGGAAGGTAACTCCTATCATGGTAGTTCCACTAGTGCTCTATATGTAGATTATAAGGATGAGAAGTTGAAAGGCAAGAAGAACAAAGAAGATGACCAGGAGACTTCCCATGCCAACTTTGCAAGCAAGAGCAAGTCAAAAGGGAAGAAGAAAGGACCAAAGCATGAAAAAACCAAAGGACAAAATGTTCAACCTTGTGCAATATGTGATAAGACAAACCACACTACTTCTAATTGCTCATTCAATGGAAAGACCCAGCGAAGAATTGGAAGAGTTGGATATGCCAATACTAGATGTAGAGGTGGACACAACTTCAACAATAATAAAAGAAGTCACAATAGAAGGGACTTCAACAATTATTCAAAAGATCAAACACGTGAAGACTCATTGCTTCTAATGAATCTTAGCCATAAAGAAGGTAAAGAAGATGATCATTTGTTCTACATAGACTTATGATGTTCAAATCATGTTGCAGGCAACATTGCTTTTCTATCTAACTTGGAAAGTCCAAAGCATAGAAATTAAGTTCAAAGCGGGGATGATACTAAGCACGATATGGAGAAGATTGTTAATCTCGAAGCTTCCAATGGTAGAACAAACATTTGGAGTAAGGCACTCTATGTATTCACTATCACTAAAAACCTAATAAGTGTAGGACAAATAGTTGAAAAAGGCTTGCAAGTTAGGTTCCACCAACATGGAGGTTTTGTGGAACATCCATGTCAAGGCTTCAAGAAGATAGCCAGGGGGGAGAAGCATGGTAGGATCTTTACTTTTGAACTATGAGAAACCAAGAACATAGGTCTATTCAATTTTGGGTCTCAAACCCTAAGTGAGCTTGAAGTGTGGCATAAGAGGATTGCTCATGTAAATGAAAGAACCTTGAAGGATATATGCAAGGATCAAAGTTTTCTAGGGTGTCCAAACATGTCAAAGCAACACGATCAACATATGCAATGCATGTTGTATTGGGAAGGCACAAGGACAACCATTCAACCACAAAGGCTACATCCACAATAATGTATTGGAGTTAGTAGATATAGATGTATGGGGCCCAAGTCAAGAGCCTTGATTGGCAAGATCAAGGTATTATGTGACATTTATTGATGAGTAGATGGAATCTTCTATACTTTATCAAAAGTAAGAGTGAAGTGTTTGATTACTTCAAAAAAGTATCTAGAACACGTAGAGAATCATACCCGTAGATCACTCAAGAATCTTAAATCTGATAGAGGCTGAGAATACTTCTCCAAAGAGTTTGATGACTTCTTGCAGGATAAATGTATCAAAAGAGAACTGACAACTAGGTACTCTCCTCAAATGAATGGAATTGTAGAGAGGAGAAACAAGAAACTGGTTGGATCACCTAGAACAATGCTTGAAGAGATAAGATTGCGATTTTATCTATGGGAAGGGGCTATTTGAACTACTTTGTACCTTGTTAGTAGACTACCATGGAAATGACTTCAAGGTACTCCTTATGAATCATGGGATAGAAGAAAACCTACTCTTGGACATTGCAAGGCATTTGGTTGTTTAGCGTATGTTCTTGTACCATCACAAATAAGAGGCAAGCTAGATGAAAGGGCAACAAAATTTGTGTTTTTTGGGTATGATTCAACTTAGATGGGTTATAGGTTGTATATTCTCTCATTCAAAAAATTCACGACAAGTAGGGATGTTGTGTTTGAAGAGCATATGTCTTTGTATAATGAAGAAAAAAAAGGTAACTATACCATATGGTCTTGATTCTAAGTCTCATCAATCAGGAAGCAAGTATGATACATAGTTCTAGGATCTAAGAATTGCTATAAATGATGATCAAGATGAAAGGGGAAAGAACTACAAACTATGGAAGTCAAGAGGCAAAGCAAAGATGCACGAGTGTGGAGAATCCTCCGAGCAAGCTGCTAAAAGATCAACGAGGGAGAAGAAACAAGCAGAAAAGGTATGGATATGACTCCATATTTGTTATAAACCATTCAATCTACTTGGCAAAAGACTCAATTTAAAAAGAACCCTCAACCTATGAGGAGGCATAGGGAAACGCTTATTTGGAGAAGGCAATGAAAGAAGAAATAGATGCATTGAAGGAGATGGACACTTGGAATTTGTTTCCAATGTCATCGAATAAAAATGTAATTGGGTGCAGATGGGTATTTAAATGCAAAAGAAATTTAGATGGACTAATTTGTAGGTACAAGGCATGATTAGTCTCCAAAAAATGCTCACAAACTTAAGGTATATAGTATGAGGAAACAATGTCACCAGTTACAAATAAATACAATCAAAACATTCAGAAGTGTAGCTGTTGAAAGAAATTGGAAACTCCTCTAACATGATGTAAAAAAACAATTTCTAAATGGTTGAATACAGGAAGGGGTATACATGCCACAACCTCCAAGTTTTGAAAACCCTAAACATGCACCTTATGTCTACAAACTTAGAAAAGCATTGTATGGATTGAAGCAAAGCTCCTCGAGATTAGGATTATAAGTTGGATACATACCTTCAAGATCAAGGGTTTAGACCTAGAAATTCAGATACTTCTCTACTTATTAGCGATCACAATGGGATTATCCATCTATGTGTATATTTAAATGAAATAATTGTGATAGGTGATGCTCGGAATGGCATTCAAAGGATCAAGAGACACATGCAAGAGGAATTCAAAATGAAGGATTCAAGTGAGCTCACAATCTTCCTAGGTATGCAAGTCATAAACATGGATGAAGTAATGTATTTCACTCAGAGGAGATACATTCATGATCTACTTCTTAGGATAAAAATGGTGAACACTAAACCTGTAGGTAAACATTTGGATATGAATCATAAACTTAGTGTTTATGAAGGTGAGAAAATAAAAGACATTAAAGAGTATCAAATCTTGGTAGGTAACTTGATATATGCTACTCACAAAAGGGTAGACATTTCATATAGTGTCGAATTGTTAAGCCAAGTTATGCACTCACCAAGGAGACCACACATGGATGCAGCTAAGAGAGTACTAAAGTACCTCAAAGGTACAATTAATGAAGGTTTATTCTATCCTTACCCTTCAGATTTGGATATCAAAATCTATTCGGATGCAGATTGGGCAAGATCTTCAAATGATAGAAGAAGCACCTCTAGTTACTTAGCATTTGCACATTCAAAGCTATTGTCATGAAATTCCAAGAAGCAATGGATAGTTTATTTATCCTCAATTGAAGCAGATTATAGAGGTTTGACCATAGCAATGGAAGAGGCAATATGGCTAAAAGCATTGTATACAGATTTGGGACTTGTGAATTCCAAACCTCACATATTTGGAGATAATGTAAGTTCCATGAATCAATCAACAAATGCTACTTTTCATGCACGAACCAAACACATAGAGGTTCAAAAACGACTTCATCAGGTAGAAGCTCATGGCAAAGGAGATTGACATTTCTTTTGTTCCAACTAAAAAGCAAGTAGCAAATATGATGATGAAGGCACTTGATGGAATAAAGCTTTGTATATTTAAACCAATGGCATGTATTGAACCTATTAGAGAATGAAGAATCAAGCATACTTTAGATTGAGGGGGAGCTATTGGAGCATCAAGCTTACACTATGCTTGAGGTGGATTTGATCTATATCAAAATGCTATCGTTTGGATTATGTCAAAATATCCATTCAAATGTTCTTTTACTTATGCTCATTTATTGGATTAAAAAAACGAGATTTTCTATGGATTATTTACCAATGTAAAAGCCTACAGCTTTACACATGTAAAAGGAGAAAACAAGAGCTCCAATTCCAGAAATTTGACGTGGTTGATCTTGACAATCAATAAATCAATCAATCAATCAATCACCTAAAAGTAGATGAAATCAAATCTTCATTTTTCGTAGATTGTAGGAAAACTGAGTTGATTCTCTTGAACAACTAATCTTGCCTTCATTTGAATTCAAAAGCCACTTGTAGAAGTCCTGGAGCACTTCATGAGTCTATATAAAGACTTCAAATCACTCCTACATTACATGGAAGCAATATGCAAACTATTTTGGCCATCATTGTCTTGCTCCTACATTTCTTTGCATCAACTTCTTCAATAGCACTAAACTTGTAGAGGGTTATGCTCTCCCTATAGAGCTTCAAATTGGATGATAGATAATTCATTTGAAAATTATTAGTGTCTACTCCATGTGTATCAATTTTCACAGAATTTGGTTTAGAACATTTGTAGACATTGCACTTTTTCTGTCTTCGGTTCCACCTTTATGCAGTCCTACGAAATAGGAGGTACCACTATGAGTATCAAGTTCATTCGAGAAGCATATTTTGCTTATTACTTTTAATATTGTGCAGTTTATCATCCTTCTGTGTATCATTTCCATTTGGAATCATGCTAGCTACCATGAGCATTTGAAGTCAATTGTTTCATCCAAAGATAACAAGTTTTCTGAGGTAGTCAATGTGCAAACCAATCTGCCTTGTATCGACTCTTTCTCCTTGATGCTTCGAAGTACATAGTGCATTTTATTGCATTTATCACATGCCTATGAGGTCTATTTGAGTCTCCATAATCTCAAGGGTTGGTCCTGTGCTGTTTGGCTGGACCAGACTTCATCACTTCATAACTCACTTTTCCCCATTGTAGAATCTTACGCAAGTTCTTTCAACCTATAGTGGAATCATAAAGTTAAATGTTGTGCATCATACTACTAAACACCCAAGAAGAGGTTTTCATATCTCTTTAGTTCCAAAAAAGTGTCTACTTTGACATGCATGACACTACTAAAGGATCCTCATATGCCATAAATGAATCAAAGAAAATTAGACATATGAATAAATTTTTAGTGAAAACCATGTTTTTGTCTAGCTCACAATTGCTTATGTAAAATGATCTCTTTTGCATTAAGGAATGCAAAAGTAGAAATGTATTAAAAAAGAGCACACCTTATACATGAAGAAGGACATGGAATAAGAAGCTTATGTTCTTTCTTGAGGGAGATTCTTTTCTGATCAATTATGCATGGTATCTTCTTCATTCTCTCTCTCTCTCAATATCTCTCTCTTTTTCATTTCTATTATTGTTTTGACATAGGATCCCTCTCTCTCTCTCACTCACTCACT
This sequence comes from Ceratopteris richardii, assembly GCA_020310875.1. NCBI lineage: Eukaryota > Viridiplantae > Streptophyta > Polypodiopsida > Polypodiales > Pteridaceae > Ceratopteris > Ceratopteris richardii. The sequence goes on along the minus strand of CM035419.1, from coordinate 80,847,668 downwards.
CACTCTCTCTCATTCTCTCCATTTCTCATCTCACCCTGATAAAGTATCTCTCTCTCTATCACTCCTCGTTTATCTTAGGGCTCTAATATAGGATATGTATGTGTGTATTCCCTTTCTCTTTAGAATGATATAGTGATGTGTTTAGAACATTCTATTTAGAATGTTTTTACATTCCCTTTAGATTAAAGAATTTTAATAATAGCAAGACATTTATATCAAATCTTTCCACGTAATGGTAACTTTCTTGTACTTAAGCAAAAAAAGGAAATTTTAAAATAAAAGGACCATCTACAATTTACAATTGTGGGTCGACATGTACATTTTCACAATTTTCAATAGATCAACCAATGATCTTTTGAAACATATTTTCTTATTTGCTATTAGTATGAGAGAGAGAGAGATCAATAAAAGAGAGGATAGAGAGAGAGCATGAGTGAGAGATAGAGAGAGAACTAACTAGCACACACTGAATAAACATGATCCATTTAGTGAATGATACATGATTTGTAGCGCCAACTTCAACAATTCACCAAAAAAGAGCAACATATCAAAATCCAAGGCTATGAAATAGTGATTGAGCTAAAGTTTAGATGCAAAACAAGTATTTCCAAGTGCAAGAGACTTGTAGATCCAACTCTAGCGAGCTTAAAGATGGAACTTAAATCTCACAAAACAAGTATAGAAAATAATTGACATTTGGATTTCTAGGTTAAACTAACTACCAAAAGTCTATAGTAGCTATCCAAATGGAGGCGTCTATAAGTTCAAATCGGTTCCACATGAGGGGGATGAGAGGGTTATTAACTTTCTTTGTAATGTTCTCTTATTCTAGCAGGTTTCTAGGAAACCCTTGCTTTGTGGGGATTACAGGGGTCCCATGGATGCTAGACCCATTCACCTGTACAATTGTTCTTTCTATTATTTAAATCTTGGTAGAACACTACAAGGAATACAGGCGTATAGCGACGGTTAAGGCGACACAATTTCATCGCTATAAAATTGCAACATGCATCCTAATGAGCGTCACACACGGACCGTCGATTAAACGACGAAGCAAACGACCTTTTTTGCGATTTGTGGCACAATGGGGCTGCAACACTCCCATACAACGTTGCTAACATGATGGTTTTAAATAGCGTCGCATAAGCGACGCTTTCTTGCGTCACATAAGCGATGTTTTGCGCTCGTATAAGCGACGCTAAGAACATGTCCCTTATGCGACGCAACTCGACGTGTAGCATCGCTTACACGACGGTCTGTTGATGAAAAAAATTAAAACGTTGGAGGCTTTTCGATCGGCATTTTCACACATATGATCGAAGATCTCTCCAACGTTTGCAATTGCGTTGCGCTGACGAGCTGAAGCAAGTATATGCAGAATTGTTGTTTTGCCTAAGCTCTCTCTTATTGTCTCCTTGTGTCTCTGTTTCTCTCTTTCTACATCTTTCTCTCTTTGAATTCTCTCTCTCTCTCTCTCTCTCTCTCTCTCTCTCTCTTCTTTCTCTCTTTATTGCAGGTTATTCAAGAAGCTAACCAAGCAAAAAGTATGGCTAACCATTGTAAGTACAATTTCTATTCTTTGTATATCATTAGAATTGTGTTATTTTCATTAGATAGCATACTCACACTTATTGATATGCACTTATACACTTATACATGATGAATGCACTTATACGCTTATACATGATGAAGATGCACTTTCACACATATACACATGCACATACACACACACATATATACACACAAATACATGTGCACATACACTTAGACATACACACATATACACATGCATATCCACAAGCATTTCTACAACCACATAAAAAGACTAACATGCATGCATTATTGCATATATATATATATATATATATATATATATATATATATATATATATATATATATATATATATATATATATATATATATATATATATATATATATATATATATATATATATATATATATATATATATATATATATATATATATATACATTAACGTATACGCATGCATGTGGAATACATATACACATGCATATACATACATTCTACACATATATATGCACATACATACACACACATATACACATGCACACACACATGCACATACCTACATATACACATATACATGCACATACACACATATACACATAGAGTTACATATATACATGCACATACATATACACACATGCACATGCACATACTCATACACACATATACACTTACACATGCACATGCACATACATACATATACACACACATACACATGCACATACATACATATACACACACATACATATACACTTAGGTACACATATATGAATGAATTATATAATTAAAGTATTAAAACACATATACACATGCACACACACATGCACATACCTACATATACACATATACATGCACATACACACATATACACATAGAGTTATACATATACATGCACATACATAAAGACACACATACACATGCACATGCACATACTCATACACACATATACACTTACACATGCACATGCACATACATACATATACACACACATACACATGCACATACATAGATATACACACACATACATATACACTTAGGTACACACATATGAATGAATTATATAATTAAAGTATGAAAACACATATACACATGCACACACACATGCACATACCTACATATACACATATACATGCACATACACACATATACACATAGAGTTACACATGTACATGCACATACATATACACACACATACACATGCACATGCACATAATCATACACACATATACACTTACACATGCACATGCACATACATACATATACACACACATACACATGCACATACATACATATACACACACATACATATACACTTAGGTACACACATATGAATGAATTATATAATTAAAGTATTAAAACAGATGCTTAATATAAACTATAATAATAATCAATAGAACAAAACTCTTCATTACTTAATACCATACACACAATCCAAAACATAACTGAAATGAAAAATATATAGATAATATATATATATATATATATATCAATGTAAATACATATAATCCAATGTCATAATCAACTAAAATCCTAATCATCATCATCATCATCATCATCATCATCAGCAATATCATGATCATCCTGATCTTTCTCATCCTCATCGTCATGATCACCCTATGACGATCGAGATCGTCCCTCCTATGTCTGCCTCTCCACCTTATCCATATTTGTCTCTCCATAATACTCATGTATTACATATAACAAACATAAATAAATAAAACAATTAAACCATTCATAAAAATAAAATAATTATATAAAATTTAAAAATACTCACAAAGGCATCAGGATGATCTTGCATATACTTGCTCAAACGCCGATATCCAAAATGTGTAGCATACTCAATCTCATGTTTCATAGGATATCGGCCATAATCCTTCCGCTGCATTGAAACAAATAAAAAAGATTAGTTGCTTGCATTTTAACTAAAATAAAAAATATACTCACAATAACACATATACTTACAAATGTAGCTACAAAACCGTTATGGCCCATTTCGCCTAGGTGCGATGTGTGGCCTGACTCCACTCTCTTCTTTGCAGCAGCTTGTTTATTCAAGAAAAAAATACATAAATTAAATTAAAAAATTACTAAAATATATAAAAATTATAAATATAAACTATTAATTTGTGTACCTTCTGCTGAGGAAATGACTCTTGAAGATGTAGCTTTCTACGAAAAAACTGCCACCTCTCAGGTGTTATGTTAGCTCGACTCTTATTTTTTTCCACCATACAATATCTCCTGTTAATTTTATCTCAAAGAGAAAAAAAATCTGAATACATACACATATATACACACACACACATACACATACACATACCCACATATACATATACATGCAAACATATACACATACATATATGTATACATATACAAATATACATACATATAACATAAACACACATATACATATCCACATATATACGTACACACACATGCATGCATATACACTCATTCATACAAAATACATGCGTTTATCCCACAATAATGTGTAGTTGTGTATATGTGAATATGTGTGTATGTGTAAATGTGTATATGTGAATATGTGTGTATGTGTAAATATGTATATGTGAATTTTTTGTGTATGTAGATAATCAGATTATTAATATCAAATACCATTATTTGTAGATTCTTATCAATCAAATGGAACTCCACCACCGTCTCCTCATCGTGCAATGACTTTATACTGTAAGTATATCAAACATTTAATTTTAAATATATTTGATGGATACATAACTTATATTTTTTTTTTGTTTCTTATTATGTGCAGATTCTGATCAATCAGAGGGTACTCCACCACCTCCTATCCATGCAGCGACTTCACATGTGTCCTTCGATAGGAATTATGATGAATTTTACTATGAAGAGCATATTATATGTTGGTGTAACTCTTGTTATGGCACGTATCGAAGACCACGATTGGAATGTATTGAACATGAGGCAGAGTATGGTACTTTTGAGCGTGCACCATCACCTGGTCAACGTGATAATGCTTGGGTATGTATTTTCTATATATATCAATGTCATTATTTTATTTAAAAACCATATATAAAATCAAATTACTGTTGATATACAGGAATACTTGCTCGATGATGATGATGATGATGATAATTTTTCTCATAATGTTAATATACCTCGTACACGTCATGGACTTGCTGCTCATCAATTACAAGTAGAGGTTTCTAGAAATCCTCTACCTCGTGGTTTAGAGAATGAAAAGGTTGGAGATTATCCATTGCCAACTCGTGATCGTTCTTTAGTACAAACATATGATAGAAGAAGATATGGAGGATGGAATAGAGGACAACTTCCTTTAGATGGAGAGGTTTTCAACTTTTGGGGTAATCGTTATATGATTGTTCCATCCACTATTACTAATGTTGGTCATGGTCTCTTTATTGTAGAGGATTTGTATGTGCCTCCGAACTCTGAAGTCACTCTTATGTCATGTTGTGGTCCTATATATGAATGGGGAGATTAGCATCAACTTTCACGTTATGTTCAAAGCATGAGTACTTATGGAATATGCTTGAACGCAGCATCCCTTACTAGTAGAAGGATCTTACATGCAGAAAATGAAAGATTATATATTGATGGAAGACCTTACACACAAGGAAATATAGCAAGTTTAATAAATAGTAGTCGAGGGTTACATAATAGTTCAAGGACTAATTGCACATTTGAGGACCGTGAAAATAGTCATGAATCACCATACATGAGTATAATTGTATGAAGATACATAGTTGTCAATGCTATTACTACATTACATGCCGGTGATGAACTATTAGTGAATTATGGATGGCGTAGACCTCCAAGAGCACCTTTTAACTAGAGAGAATAAAATTTTTCTATCCATATTTAATAAGTGATATACTTAATTTTATATTTAAAGTTTACTTTTTATTCATTTATGGAATACTAATGAGTTTTATTTATATGTGTAGATTCCAACGTATGATGTTGATGATATTCATCCACAGCATTCACAATTACCAGTAAGACCTCATTTATCAGAAGCTTCCATGAGGAGGCTATGCAAAACTAATCATGTGCAATATGCAAAGTTGAAAGATCTATATTCAAGAGACGATAAAGTACAAGATTTGTGTGACAATGATGAAGATGATGGCATGGCAGATTTTATTGAGTATTGGTATCAAAATGACAGTCAGAGCATTGATATTTCTAAAAATGAGAAATATCTTTGAGAGGAATGTCTAAAGCATGTATATGAAGGAAGTCGCTTGACATGACTAAGTGCGAGCTTACTTTCTCAACCTTCAAAATCGCTTTGGATGGAGTAATGTATCTGTTTTGACACTATTAAGGTATAATTTTCAATTTTCTATCTATTTATATATATATGCATAAATATATATATATAAATACACGCAGGTTTTTATTCTTACTTTAGATAAGGTAAGAACAAGAACTTGAATTGAATGGATACTTTTTGTCTCTACATCTTTTAAAACTATTAATGCATCTTTCAAAATATTCTCGAAAAATTTGATTGTTTGGAATACGATTGTTTGTTTTGGAGGATATGAAGTATGTACCTTCATTGAATGATTTTTCGATTATATCGTATGTTCAGTTTGAAAGTGTGAGAAGCGGATTTATAATTGCTATTCAAAGAATTTGGCATTATTTATAGGCCATACAATGGTGACCTGGATGAATCGCATGCACAGAGGTTACTCAAGATAGAGCAATCTGATTATAATGGACTAGTGCCAGCAGGATTCCTAGGGTATGCAGTAAACCTCTTGCATGTCAATGATGAGCATCTGAACTTTAGGATACAAAGTGGAAATCATGGTGGCTTGAGAGGATCACTTTTATACAACTTGTTCAAAAAACTTCAGTGTCATAAACCTGAAGTTCTTTGAACAAGCTGTATAAAAGTGATCCTCCCAAGCCACCATGATTTCCACTTTGTATCCTAAAGTTCAGATGCTCATCATTGACATGCAAGAGGTTTACTGCATACCCTAGGAATCCTGCTAGCACTAGTCCCTTATAATCAGGTTGCTCGATCTTGAGTAACCTTTGTGCATGCGATTCATCAAGGTCACCATCGTATGGCCTATAAACAGTGCCAAATTCTTTGAATAGCAATTATAAACCCGCTTCTCACACTTTCAAACTGAACATATGATAGAATCGACAAATCATTCAATGAAGGTACATACTTCATATCCTCCAAAACAAACAATCGTATCCTGCCATCCAAAACAATCAAATTTTCACGAATATTTTGAAAGATGCACATAAACATACACATATATAAAATTATATGTATATATATATATATATATATATATATATATATATATATATATGTATGTATATTTATTTATTTATTTATTTATTTATTTAATTTTTTTAATATACCTTTTTTTGATAAACTTACAGGTTATTATCTGAAAAGATTTTACCAAGTCAGTGTTGGAGTTAGACGTCTGCGGAAGCACGCGAACAGCATAAGGAAGAAGAAGAAGCTTGGAGCACAAACACGCAAGACTGAATGTATTATTAGAGAATGTACAAAGATAAGTAGCCCATTAGGGCAAGTAGGTGTATATACAAGCCGGGGGAAAAAACCTCCTAAAGAGGGAAAAAAGTACCCCGGCGGTCCTAGTGTGTTCACACACATCACTACCTAAATATATCAACAAATCCCCCCTGGGAGTGATGCGGTGAACAAGGAGCTGGCACTCATGTATAAGGAAGTGTCAAGATATGTGGAAATCACTCCACAAAAGTAAGTAAGCCCAAAGCTTTGTGGAAAGCTTCAAACTTCTCCGTAGGCAGAGCCTTCGTGAAAAGGTCTGCAATGTTCTCCTGCGTGGGCATATATGCCAAGCTGATCTCCCTAGCAGAGAACCTCTCCCTGACATAGTGATAATGCACCTCAATGTGCTTAGTGCGAGCATGCAACACAGGGTTCCTCGCAATTGCCAATGCGCTCTGACTGTCAATGAAGATGGTGGTGGCAGAAGACTCGCCAACACCCAAATCAGCCATAAGGCGTCTGAGCCACAGACGCTCAATAGTCGCTGTGAAAGCTGCCCTATACTCAGCCTCACAACTAGAAGTGGCCATCGTAGGCTGCTTCTTGCTCAACCAAGATATACATGAGCTACCAAGCACGAAGCAAAAACCACTAGTGGACACACGAGTGTCATAGCAACTAGCCCAATCTGAGTCAGAAAAAGCATGCAAATTTGGCGGTAGTGATTCCCCCTTGGGATAAAACAACCCAAGTAGCCGAGTACCACTCAAGTAGCGAAAGATGCGCTTAACCGCCTTCCAATGCGTGACTCCTGGGCAATGCATAAACCTGCTCATCTGTGAGATAGCAAACTGAATATCTGGCCGAGTAATGCATAAGTAAATCAAGCATCCAATAGCCTACTGATAGAGAACAGCATCAAATGCATCTCCAACATCATGAAGACTCAATATATTTTGTTTGACACAAAGCCATTCCACCATCAACTTGCATAAACTGAATGCCCAAATAGTAATGCAAATGCCCCAAATAAGACATCTCAAATGAGGCATGCAAATCAGCCTTGAAATCACCAATATGCTTCTCAATAGGACCGTGAGCAGCATGTCATCAACATAAACAACAATGATCAGAAGCACATCATTAGCACGCTTAACATATAAGGTGCTTTCAGTTGGAGTGTTCTCAAAACCATGTGCAACCAGACAGGCATGTATCTTCTCATAGCAAGCACGTGGTGCTTGCTTTAAACCATATAATGCCTTCTTTAACCTACACACCTGGTTTTCATGCCCGTTCTGCACAAAGCCACGAGGCTGAAAAACATACACTTCTTCATGTAAGTCACCATTCAGAAATGTTGTTTTAATGACCAACATATGTACATTCCAACCATGATGGGCTACAAGTGCACAAATGCTCCGAACTGTAGTCATACGGCATGTAGGTGCAAAGGTCTCATCAAAATCAATGCCTCTTTCTTGCGCATAACCCTTTGCAACAAGCCTAGCCTTATACTTGTCAACTGTACCATCAGGTTTACGTTTCAGCTTGTATACCCACTTAGTGCCAATGGCCTTCTTTCCAGGAGGCAAGTCACATAAAGACCATGTACCATTCTTCATTATATCATCATATTCAGATTGCATAGCAGCCATCCAATTTTCTGAGTTATATGCTTCATCAAAAGAAACAGGCTCATTCTCATCATAGAGACTAGACTCAGCCATAGCATAGCAATTTGACGCAAAGGAGACACTATGAGAGCCTGAACGAGTACGATATGAAAAAGGTGCATCCAATTTGCTGTCACGGAAAGTCTGCACCGACCATTTTGGCATAGTTTTTGCCTACTCAATATCAACTCTCTCATCAACAAGTGCATCATGTAAATCTCCATCAGAAATGGAATGATCTGCATCATCATATGAAACCTGCAAAGGCTGTGAAGTTGCCTCATTAGGACCAGCACTAGACTATCCACCTATAAAAAGAGGCATCAAAGTATCATACATGTCTTTGGAGCTAACAGATGTCTCCTTAGTACATGAAAGCAATGGTTGAATAGCATCTTCCACAAATACAACATCACGACCAACCAGAATGCGTTTAGACTGTGGATGATATAGACGATAGCCTTTACTTTCAGAACTGTATCCAACAAAAATACATTTTACTGCTTTATCATCCAATTTCCTGCAATGTTGTTCAGGCACTAATGCATATGCCAAACAACCAAAACCACGCAGATAAGCAACAGATGGCTTGCGGTCATGCCAATCCTCATATTGAGTGATAGATTGTAGCGCTTTAGTGGGACACCTGTTCACTACATATGTTGCACACATGACAGCCTCAAGCCAGAAACTATGAGGTAAAGCCTGACTCTTGACCATACACCTCGCCATCTCCATGAGAGACCTGTTCTTCCGTTCAGCAACTCCATTCTATTGAGGTGTATACGGCGCTATACACTGGTGTTTTATCCCACATTCAACCAAAAATGCATTAAAATCAGAAGACATATATTCCCCCCCTCGATTAGAACGAAAGGTCCCCATTTTACATGCTGACATATTTTCAACCAAAACCAAAAACTGTTTGAAGCACATGAACACTTTGGACTTTGCCTTCAATGGATATACCCATGCATGCTTGGAAAAATCATCAATGAAAGTCACGAAGTAAAGATAAGCTCCAAAAGAAGGTGTCTGCATAGGACCACAGATATCACTATGTACAAGCTGCAATTTCTGAGTAGCCCAAACTCAACCATCTTTTGAAAAGAGCGAAGGCTGCATTTTGCCCAAAATACAGACTTCACAAACATGTTTTCAAGGTGCCTCAAGTTTGGGCAAAGAGGACACCATTTCAAATTTCTGTAGGCGTAGAAAACTAGCAAAATTAAGATGACCAAAGCGTGCATGCCAAAGCTTTGCATGTGACATAGCCTGAGAATCATTTACTGCACATGCCAAATCATTTACAGATCTTTCATAGTCTATGAGCTTATACAGCCTACGACATAAAATGCCAGAAGCAATAATCACATCGCCATTTGACAGATCATGAACTGTACACCTGTCATCAACAAATTTCATTACCAAGCCACTCTTGGCTAATGCAGAAACTGATAACAGGTTCTTCTTGATCCCTTGCACAAATAAAGCATCTGACAAAGTGAAAGAACTACCATGAGCAGTAGTCAAAATGATCTTACCAACTCCCATAACAGGATAATAAGAGTTGTTGGCGCATGTAATAGTATTCCCTGTAAGGGCAGGCTTGAGTGAAGAGAAGAAACTGCGCTGCGAGGTAATATGTTTGGTTGCCCCATTGTCAAAATACTGGCAAACATCTGAGTCTACTGCAGACATGCACTGATCATGAGAAGATGGTTCAAAACTACAAACAGTAGTAAACACCCATTCTTCTTCCTGCACAAGATTAGCAGACTATGTTTTTTGTGTAGAGGCTTCTTAAACAACCATTCTAGCCTCTTTCTTCTTTGCCTCTTTTGCAGCCAGTTTTGGACAATTCTTTATGATGTGATCATTCCCTTTACAGTACTTACAAAATAATTTCTGCTTTTTTGATTTTTTTTCATCTTTGTCTTGGTTCTTCGAATGTGTAGCATTTGCAGATTTCTGCTTACTAGTAGAAGAGCTCCATTTTCCTTTGCCCTTCTGACTAGCTAGGAAAGCTTGATCTGCAACACGCTAATCTTCCTGCAACAAAACAGAGACTAACTCCTCAAATGACAAGGCATTTGTATTGCCTTTCATCATCAACCGAAGAGTAGAAGCAAAACTCTGATATGAATCAGGAAGACCATTCAGAACGGTTTGCACAAGTGAGCTATCTGGTATAACCTCCTCAGCAAAAATCAACTGTTCCTTCAAGTCTTTGATCTTTGTTAGGAAACTGTCCATAAATCACCTTCATTCATGTGCTCACTCTCCAACTGTTTTCAGAGGTAAGCAACACGAGCCTCATTCCTAGCTTGGTACAATGTGGTAAGTGTATCCCAAGCATCCTTAGCTGTTTTGCAAGAGCGAATGTGAGGAATAATGGCACGTTTGACAGACAAAGCTATCAATGCATGTGCCTGGGCATCTCTGCCATCCCAGGGAATCTGCTCTGCAGTAGGTGCAGCAGAAACAGCAGCACGAACAGGAATCTGCGGAATATCATCTTCGACACCATCTTCATCAGCTCCAGCACCTGTATTTGCAGTACCTGTAGTCAGAGGTGTAACAGGACGTCTTTCAACACCCTGCACAATGTTCCATAATCCTTTTGCAATCAATACATGTCGCATCATATAAACTCATAATGGGTAGTTAGTACCATCCAACTTATCCACAACAGCCAACATACCGAATACATCGCTGCTTTCAACCATGGCCGGTGACTAAAATACCTTGATGCAGAAAATTGACTGTATCTCAAAAAGTTGAACAAAACTGTCTTAACGAATTTTGCTAGACTTGTAGCAAACTTCGAGACGCTTATACTGGCAAACAAAACTAGTATATACTTTTGGCACAAAAAGACGAAATAGCCTGCACAAGCGCTGCAATAATGCATTAGGAGGCCGAAATGAGCTCAGATCGCGATTTCGGCACCATAGAACAAAGCTGTTTTGATCTCGAAAACAAGTAGAGTATGCTTACCAAATTCGTGCGATTCTGAGACTGCAAACGGAGGAGTGTTGACGGCACCCTAGATGAAGCGACGACCTGCTCTGATACCAATTGTTGGAGTTAGACGTCTGCGGAAGCACGTGAACAGCACAAGGAAGAAGAAGAAGCTTGGAGCACAAACACACAATACTGAATGTATTACTAGAGAATGTACAAAGATAAGTAGCCCATTACGGCGAATAGGCATATATACAAGCCGGGGAAAAAAACCTCCTAAAGAGGGAAAAAAGTACCCCGGTGGTTGTGGTATGTTCACACACATCACTACCTAAATATATCAACAGTCAAAATATTCTTCCTACCTCACATGATGAAATGAAGAAGATAATCAACAATCTTGGTATAGATTATCAATGTATACATGCATGTCCTAACGATTGTATTTTATATAGAGGTGAATATGCAGACTCTTTGACATGTCCCAAATGTCGATCTCCTCGATATAAGGACGAAGAAGGTAAAATCCCAAAAAAGGTATTGAGACATTGTGTACCTAAGTTCCAACCTAGGGACTTGTGGAGAAGAGACTATACCTCATCCCCCTCAAGTGCATATAGTGGGGATTCACGCTTTATTTATCCATCCGATGAGTATCAAAACCTAGCCGAGTGTATGAGGACATGCATTTAAATGACGATCAATGTAAATGAGTTACTCAAAGAGTGCAAACAAGGCAAAGACTATTCCAAACAAGCTTCAACTGTCAGTTATGGTGTCACGATACTTGGAGCAGCTGCCAACAGTAAATTGAGCTTTTCTCTCAGCTCGGAACTCCCAATATAGCAAATAGCATATGCCTTTCGAAGCTCTCGAGAAGACGCATCCAATCATGGTATTTCCACTCAATTTTGACGCTTCTACTTCAAGTTATGAGCAAAATAATGAGTCACGAGAATGAACTTCCTACACTTCAGCACTTCCTACACTTCACATACACCTTAACCACAGCAAACAAACACTTTCATGGACAGACAACACTTCCTAACACTCTTTTCAAGCAACAAACATACATACAAGCTCACAAAGAAGATGATACAGAGAGGAGAAGACACAAATTCGAAATTCTGTGCTCTTGATTCTCACAATGGCCAAAAGTCTTTACAAAGAGTCACAAATTGACTTATATACATGTGCCCTAAAAATGGTCCTTTCACACAAGAGAGCGGCACTTTATTCACTAAAAGGCTAATTTCTTACTAATTTACATGGGTAAGCTACTAATCTTCTGTGGGGATGCATCTAGAGGACTCCTCTAGTGCGGTTACATCGAAAAATATATTACAAAATGATTATGATACAAAAATAAGGTGTCCAAATCGGAAAAATTTTGGGGCCCTTCTTTTTTCTCTGTCTTCTACTCTTCTTTGCTCTGCAACACTCTCCCCCTCTTTGTCTCTGTCATCCCTTGACAGGCTTTACTTCTTGTCTAATACTTGTTGTCCGCATGCATCTCTTGGTCAGTTTTGCCTACTGGTTAGACTGGCATTCCGTTTTAATGGACCTGTTCTTTTCTTTTCATCACCCGCAACCCTTGGTCAGTTCTGCATGTTTGTTAAACAGGTGTTCAGTTTTGATGGCCTCTTCTTGATTCTTGTTTTACATCCTCTGGGCCTGATGCATTTCTCTTGCCTGATAAGTCGGGTTGCCACGCACGCCACCAATGGAAGGTATGAGGATGTGATCCTTCAGCCTTCGATCTAGACCTTCCAAAGACCCAGATGTTGAAGAACCTTCTTGTGGTTTCGGAACTACTGGATATCTTCTTGCACTTCTTCATGGATACTTTCCTGGCCTTGGTTCCTCCTTCCACCTACGTGCTTTTCCTTGATATGTGCCTCTGCGGGGCTCTGTGCAGAGATGGGTGTTGCGCCCCTGCGGGGCGTCCTGCAGAGATGTATCTTCAGATATGATCTTTTTAATGAAGCTTCTTTCCTTGTCTTCTTCTTTTCTTCTTTTTGCTTGACTCTCCCTCAACACTGCCCCCCTCCTGAACTCTGTCATCCCTGACACGCTTTGGGAGTCGACGAGAGTATGTTCTGTACACTTTTTGCTCTGTTTCATTAAGCAAATTGCCTTCACGTATCATTAGCTGCTTCCACTGTTCTGCTTTCACACCTTCATGTGGTGGTTGTCTATGATCGGCCAAGAAGCTTAGCTCATATGCCACTAATCTGGCATTCAAGTTAGATGACATCTTTAAGAAGATTTCTGAATCAATCTCAAAAAACCCTGTGAAAAAGGCTTCTTCGAATGTCTGCATATATGTACTCACAAAAACATCAATAGAATAATATGCCATTATTGTGGGTTGGCTAGGCATAACAGACAAGTCAAAAATGAGAATATCTATTTCTTGATTAATGCCAATGAAGTTCAAAAATGTATATACCGCATCCGGATTGGTGCTTCCTCTTCTGCTTTGGTCTCTAATTCTGCTATGCGTTCAGTCTTTTCTTTAATTTTTTGCATAGCTACTTTGAGTGCCTCTTTTGTTGCAAGCAGTTCATTACCAATTTCTACGACCTGATCCACGTTTTCACTGTAACTAACTGCAAGTTTTCCATGGGCAATGTTCAGATGTTTCTTAAGTTCATTGGTTTCGTTGACATATCTTCGTTCCCATTCTTCCTTTAGGGCTTGCTCTTACTTCAGCAAATCTGCATATTTCTCGATCTGATCTTTCAATTCCTTCTGTTCAAAGACTGATGTTTCCTGTTTTTCTATAGGTTGGTCATATAGTAATTCTTTCATTAGTTCTTTGTTTCTGCTTTGTAAGTTATCATTCTCCTCCATATATACCTTAAGTTGTGTCTCGAGCAGATTGCTTCTAGCTTTCATTCTCTCTTTGACTGCTTCACTAGCTTCATGCTATCTTTGTAATTCTATCAGTTGTGTCTGTAGCTGATGATGCTAGTTCATCAATGTATCACATTGTGTTTTGACTGCGAGTAACTCCATTTCTTTGGCGGCAATCTCTTTCTGGGCCTCGATGAGCTTTGTGGACAGTTGTTCATTCATGATTTGAAACAGATTCTTTTCCCGCATAGCCTTGTCATAATCCGCATCTATGTCCATCATTTGTTGTTGCGTGTCCATGGCCGTTTGTATCATTTGCTTAACAACAGGTTTCAATTGAGTAACATCCACATTTAACCATGTGGTAGGGATACTATGTTCTGCTCCTGTCGTCACATCTTTCCCTTGTGCCACATGTAACGTAGTATCATGGGGCTGCCTAATATGAAGTTGGATCCTTGGCTCAGCCTCCATGTGGTTAATCTTACCTTGAGGTCTATCATCGGGCACTTCAATCATAATTGGCTCCTTATTTGGTTGTAGGCCTGAGTCTTGGTCCACTGGAGTTTCTATTTCCTCTTTGATAAGTGGCACTACATCTTTATCGTTGATTTGAGTTTCCTTTATGCTTAGCGTTGACTGATCATTTAACTGAATCAAGTGTTCCTGTCCAGTTTGTGCTTCCGGTTGCTGTGCTTTTTGTTGTTGATTGTCAGGCGTAAATTCAACCTGGTTTATTTCTGTCCATTCTTCATTGTTCATTTCAGTTTCTATATCAATGTCCAATGTGTCCTTCTCTAGGCTAGATTCTTCATCAGAGCTCGAATCTTCTAATCCCAGTTCTTTATATGTGGGAGATTGTTCTGGAGTATGTTCTTTATCTTTGTGCTTCTTTTCCTGGCTTGCCTATCTGTAATGGTGACCTTGAACATTTAAACTTACTTGCCCCCCCATGTACTGATGTGTTTCTTCCAGGGCGATGGAGAGGTCTCTCTTGGTGATAGGCTACTAAGTCATAGAAATATTTGGCTGTGTATGGGTCCTTTTTGATGTTGGTGTCTCATGAGCTTCTTCCTCTCTGAGGCGTTTAGTTCCCCTCATGGGTTTCTTTGAACTTGTTCCCACTTCTTTGATAGACATGTCCGTTTCCTTTTTCTTTGGTATAGTCGCTGACTTGGCATATCTTGCTAACTCCGTTGATGTCGACATCAAGCGTAAGCAGTTCTTCATGTCAAGTGCCTCATAAATGAGTAATGTTAATGCTGAACTTCCATTTAAGAACTTTTTCTGTCCCCACTTTTTCTTTGCTTCAAACAAGCGATCTTGAATATGTGGAGTCATATTGACTTGGTTTCCCATTTGCCTCATTGCATGCGAAAGTAATTGCACAACAATCTTTTGAGGTGCTGTATATCTATGCATACTTGGAAAGCAAAAATGTTGATGCACCAAGTGAACAGCATCTTCAATATCCGTTCTGTTAATTTCCAAAAATGTTCTCTTTTTCGGATCATGACATTCATCTTTGACATTCGTGAATCCCTCTTGATTCCATCCGAAAGCTCTGTTAATTAGCTTATGAGTGAATTGAATCATTTTCCAGGCACCCACTTTATCCAGTACTCTTGCCTCTGGGACTGATATCTTATTCGATGCAGATTGAAGTGTATTCACTACTTGCGTACATCTCTAGAAATCTAGCAGATAGATAGGCAGTCTTAGGAATGCATCAATTCCTGCTTGTGTCCAGACATCCGTCATGCGCGGTAATCCTTGTATGATAGTCTTGAAATCTTGTGACATGATAGGGAAATAGTGATCCCTATCCATAATCTTGATGGTTGCCATGAAAATGAGTTCAGACATTGGTTTGTCATCCAAAAACCAATGACCTCTTGCCTTAGTTATTGATTCCAAGGGAGGAAGCTGGACCTCTTCCTCTTGTGTAGCCTCGGAATTAGAAGATGCCATCTGCACTCAATATAGAGTATGAATTAGTGGCAAGATAGTATCAAAAATCCTTCTTCATTTGTCTTTCATAAGATTAGCAATGCTCCGCGTGAATGGTGTCGTCCCTTCCCCATGGGTGTGAGAAAGGTAATACTTGGGATTTTTTATACGTTTAGATAGTTTTATGTTTTTGTCTGAAAGAAAAACAGAAAAGTTAGTTCATAGCCGAATCGGTTATTAATTTTTAAGTAATTTTCTTTAGCTTATGTACAAGTGCTCTCCTATTTCCCAAGAGGAAAATGTGCTTCACTATTCTGAAATAGAAGAAAAATGTGCCGAATGCTTGGCCTTGTAATGTGGCCCTATCATGCATACTTTGGGTTCTGGTAACTCCAAATGTGTGCAACTCAAATTATTTGGTAGAAGTATACAGCTTGTCTTGTCTTTCGGCATCCAAATCTGCTTTATTTTGTTGGGATAGATTATGTTCCCATCATTCCTGGTGAATGCGGTGCTTCTTATATGGTGCTTTTGCTTTTATTGCTTTTTGAAGCTTGGATTGATGTGTGAATCGTATGTAGACTCCTGCTTGATCCTGTAGCAATTTATCTTCTGTTTTTTTGCTTTTAGATCATACTGATTCTCCTTGTGCCTTGACTCGTCCTTCTTGATGATGGTCCTTTGAGTACATGACTTGGGAATCCATATCTGTGTTCGGGCCGGCTGGGTGGCTATCACCTTCTTCGGAATCCATACTCTAGCATTTTTTGTGGAACTGGATATCCACAGCGATTTACATACTTGGTCTGTGGGTTCTTCGAATGTAGCAAGTAGTTCTTTTGTTGAAGATAAGCAGCCACTTGTTCCTTCCTTATCCAAGCTTGTCGAGTGTGAGGAATAGGGTATATTCGAATGTATGCAGACTCATGATAGTCTTGTGGACTATCCTCTCTTGTGCTTAGTTCCTCATTGCAGCTGTTATTGGATAGAACACTAATCATGTGGTTTACTAGAATAGAAGATTGTGTGCACTCAAAACTCGGGGTATCCTCACATGAAGTATTCGATGAAGAAGTTTCCATAGTGCGAGTGAACATACATTTATCATCGTGTTCATTTAAGTGAGTTTTTAGTTCTATACTTGCGGCTTTGATTGGTCATTCATCTAGCATGCTGAATACTTCACGATGTCCTATCTTTGCCGAGATGTATCCTAAGGCCAATTGAATAGTCACTTCATATTCGTATATCCAATCTTGACCTAACACAAGCTCTTCCAATAAGTCCTAATCCTGACATACTAAAAGCTTCTGTTCCATAGTGTTGTTTCCGAGGTGTAGAGGTAAGATAATCTCTCCTATACACTTGGTGATCTTTCCTCCTATTCCAATCAGTTGTGCCTTAGATGGGCATAATTCCTCTTTGAGTGTCTGTGTCAATGAATACTTAATACAGCTTACAACTGCTCCTGTATCAATGAGAGCATCAACTAAGTGGTACTCTTCTGTTCAAGCGCACAAGTTCAAATATGGTTGCATCTTTTGCTGACCTAGGTTTTCAGTGGCTCTTAAATTAGCCATAGGGATGAGTTCCTCTCCTTGTCGATATCTCTGATCTCTCTCTCTCTCATCCACTCTTTTCGTTTCCTGATTCGTTCTAGCGCTTCTTGTCTAGGTTCTTCTCGTATTCTTTCTTCGTCTATATGCCTATTCTTACCCATTATTAGTCGTGACATTATTTCTTCAGTCAATGGCTCCAGATATTTTTTTACTCGACATCCACTGATATAGTTTGGCAATACGTCTCCATCCAAGGTGGCTAAACTAATGGCTCCGCTTGTGGATATGCGATTGATGATTAACGGGCCATATCCTCTTTTTTGTAGTTTCTTTGTGTGTTGTTTCAAAGTATAAACCAAAACTAAATCTCCTCTTCAAATTTTTATCTTTAATATGAGCATCAAAATATGCCTTCTGTCGCCTTTTTGCAGCATAAATCCCTGCTACCGCTTGTAACCTAGTTTCATGTAACTTCTCTATTTGATCCAATTGAGCTGAGAGTTCATGTCCCGTCCACTCATAAGTTGTTGCTACTCTGAGAATGGGAATTAAGAAATCAATTGGCAAAATAGCATTCTGTCCGTACACTAAGTTAAAAGGAGTAGTTCCTATGGCGGTTTTGTAAGCTACTCGGAATGCCCATAAAGCATGATGTAATTGTTTATCCCAATCCGATCTACCATTGTTCACAATTTCTGTGAGAACTCTACACAAGATTTTATTTGAACTTTCGGCCTGTCCATTGGCTTGTGGGTGATATGGGGCTGACTTCTTATGAATTACCAAGAATTCATTCAGTAAGGCTTCTATTACTTCATTCACAAAATGCATGCCTCTATCACTCACAATTTCTATCGGTAGTCCAAATCTAGTGAAAATGTTCTCGAAGAGAAACTTGGTCGTAGTCCTTGCATCATTTTTCTTGGTAGCTTTGGTTTCAACCCATTTGGTCAGATAATCTATGGCTACGATTATGTACTCAACATGAGATCCTTTAGTTGGTGGGCTAATAGCTCCTATGAAGTCTATCCCCCATTTACTAAAAGCTCTGGCGCTCATCATGGGTTTCAATGGCATTTCATCTCTTCTAATTCGATATTTCGTTCGTTGACATGTATCACATCGTTGCACATATGTGGCTGCATCCTGATGTAGAGTTGGCCACCACATTCCAACAAAGAGAATCATTTTTGCAGTTTTATCTGCAGAAAAATGTCCTCCTGCAGCTCCTGTATGTGCCATCTCTAAAACAGCAAGATATTCGTCTTCATGAATGCATAATTGTAGATGATTATCTCTTCCTCGCTTAAAGAGTTGTTTTCCTATGAGAGCATAGTCCTTAATTTGTTCTACAAGTGCACATTTCCTTGCTAGAGTGGCTCCTTCAAGGTACTCTTGGGTCTTCAAGAACTTCACTAGAGGCATGCTCCATCTTGGTGCTACAGTGGAGTAGCATAAATTAGAGTTCTCTTCTGGATTCTGTTCTTGACAAGTTGGGCACGCTGATACATAATTATGTGTATCCCTTTGCATGGTCGGCCAATATATGCCTATCTCTTCAATGCTTGCCATGTTCCGTTTACACTTAAATGAGTTTTCCATTGATTTACATGTGCTTTTTGAAGCCACATCTCTTGTTCCTCCTCTTCCACGCATCTCATGAGTAATCCACTTGCGTCTTGGTGATATAGGCTTCCAGCAATGATATGAAGGTTTTTTGTCTTCAATAAATCTTGATTTCGATTTGGAGAGATCCTATGTGTAGGTCCATATGTGAGTATAGGGATCAACTTTTCTGCCCATTGGGGACATACTTCGAGGTTGAACAGGTACGTGTCAGGCAGATCATCTGGTACTCCTATGGATGGTTCTCCATGTGTCATTCTTGATAAGTGATCTGCTCTAACGTGGGTATTCCCTTTCTTGACTACTACTTCAAAATCAAATTCCATCAACAATAGAAACCATCGTACTAGTCGTCCTATATTACAAGGCTTATTAACTAAGTACAGTAGGGCTTGATGATCAATGAAGAATTTGAATTTGTTTGCCAATAAGTAGTGTCGAAAATTCTTCACTGCGTACACCATTCCCAGACCTTCTCTTTCAGTCGTAGTATAAATGCATTCTGCTTGATTCAATTGTCGACTGGCATAGGCTATAGGGTGATCTAATTTTCCTGTATCAGCGGGTTGAGCTAGGATGCAACCAATGGCAAACTTGGAAGCATCTACTTGAATGTGAAAGGTCAGTTTGTTCCAATTAGGCACTCAAAGGATTGGGGCTGAACTTAATCGACTCTTTAATTCGTTAAAGGCCTTTTCACATTCTTCAGTCTAATTAAACTGATTCAATAATGCATAAAGAGGTCTAGCAATTATGGCATACATATGTATAAATCTTCAGTAGTATCCACAATGTCCCATAAATTCTTGTACTTCTTTAACAGTCTTTGGTCTTGGTAAATCCAGAATTACTTTGATTTTGTCTTCGTGAGTTGAGATTCCATTCTTAGAGACAATATGTCCTAATATTTTTCCTTGTCGCGACATAAAGACACACTTCTCTAGATTGAGGCATACTCTATATTGTCGACATTTGGCAAAGATCTTTCCTAGTGCAGGGATATGTTCTGATCGTATAGCTGAATAAGTGCATAAATCATCCACGTATACCTTCATACTCTTTCTCAGGAACTCCTTGAATACATGGCACATCAATCTTTGGAAAGTGGTTGGGGCATTGGTTAGGCCGAAAGGCATAACCCTAAAGGCGTATACTCCCCATTCAGTTGCAAAGGTTGTTTTATGTTGGTCCTCAGGAGCAATGGCGACCTGATTATACCCTGAAAAGCCGTCCAAAAAACTATAAACTTCCTTCCCTGCAACTCTTTCCAAAAGATGATCTGTCACACGATGGGTAATGGATAACTATCTCTTATGGTGGCAGCATTTACCTTTTTCAAATTAATGCATACTCTCAACTTACCATTCTTTTTCGACACGACCACCAAGGGTGACACCCATTCCGTATGTTCAATCTCATAAATGAACCCAGCATCTAACAACTTATCTATTTTTTCTTTGATCTTCGTTGAGTAAACATTATTATACGTGTAAGGTCTTTGTTTGGAAGGTTTAGCTTCAGATGTCATAGGGATTCTATGTGCACATATAGAAGGATCTACTCCTTTCAAATCCTTATATGTCCAAGCAAAGACATCCCTATATTCTCGAATGAGTCGTATCAACTCTTGCTCTTCTTCCATTGAGACATCTTGACCTATAAAAGTACATCTTTCTTCTCCTTCCTCCAAGGTTACTACTATTTTCTTGGTTTGCTCTTTATTGTCATATGCTATTCCTGGCTGTGCTTCTTGTTTTGGCATTTGAATATTTTTCTCTCTTCTACTTCATATTTTTTGAAGTGGGCAGGCACTTCATTTGGTCTTGAGGCTTGTTGTCTTCATTATCTTTTGCTTTATCTAATCCAAGCCCTTCTTCCTACGTTGATTCTTGATTTATTTCATTAGCTATGACACTTAGTTCTTGAGTTTCATTTTCTGTTTCCATATGTTCATGTTCCATTTCAATGCTCTCGTAATCTTCCTTCCATTCTTTTTCAATAACTTCCCTTCTTCAGCCTCTTGAAGAACTACCACATATAGACTAACGTCATATCCTTCCTCGTCAATGCATTCATTCATGGTTATCACTTCTTCGTTTACATACACATCGAGAGTGGCTAAAATCTCCATCCAACCATGAGGTTCAAATTCTTCATCTAAGAAGACTTGAGGCATGTAAGCTGGATCTTGTACAGACCTAGCTATTCCTTGCCTTTGCTGCCATCCGTTCCTTCTATCCTCTTCCTTTTTCGCAGTTTGGCATATCCATAGATGAGTGTCTTCGTGCATCCATGATTGATCACTTGAACCTAGACTGTGAATTGACTGCTTGTCTTCCTCTTTATGAATCTGATTCCATTGTAAGGGAGGAACATCTTGGTACGTGTAGGTGTGGAGATTTATTCTTGTGGTGGTTCCTTCATGTTGTAAGTACACTGCGTCTTTTCCCCAATCTTGCACTACCTTTAGCTGTCTCATGAAGGGTCTTCCAAGTATCATTTCATAATTGCTAGCCCTTTAAAATTGACATATCGCTAAGGTGTGCTCAAATTCAACACCACAGGTAGTGAAAGTTACTCTTTCCAATAATCCCAAGGGTCGTTCAGTGTGTCCGTCTGCCATTTGTATCTTCATGTGTATTGGTCTCAGAGATGGTTTTCCCCATTTCTCCCAGATTTCTTTAGTTGCAATTCCTACTCCAGCTCCAGAATCCAAGATGGCTTTAGTGGTATAACCCCTATAGGTAATTGGAGGACATTTATTTCCTTCATCTCCCTCACTAAAATGTCCAACCTTATCGATTGGGATTTTTACTGTGTTTACTTCATCAGGTATCTCCTTCTCTTCCGCCTTGATCTCCAACTGACTTGTTAATTTCTCCTTCAAATGTGGTTTGACCTTCAAAAGTTCTTCCAATGTCAGAGTGCAAGGGATTTTTACCTTTCTAAGGTGTTGTATGATGTCCGATGTTTGGACTGATGGGTCCCTTTCTTTTTTTCTTATTGAAGGAATGCGGTATAATTCTGAATTATGTTCGTATTCTCTTGTGTAATTGGGCAAGACCTTTTCACTGTCATTTTCCTTTTCACTTTGGTCAAAGGGTAATAATCCTTCTTAATTCAGCTCAGATATTGAATGTTCTAATTCACCTTCTACTTCTAACTCTTCAAAGGGTGGTTCTATTCCTTCCACTTTCTTCCATCTATCTTCTTGGACTCTTGCCCACAAGTCTTTAGGCCATTCTCCATCTACTTCGGGAACAATGGATCCTTCCCTTTTATCCTCACAGTGATTTTCATTATGTGTCTCACCTTTTTTGGTTTTCTCAAGGTCATTAGGGATGACACACTCTTGGAATTCTTTTTCTGGAATTCGTGAATTAGGTCGTTGAAGAACAGGTTTTTCTAAGGTCTGTTGGGCTACTTCAATTAATTTTTTGCATATCTCCAACCTTTCTTTCTCTAGGTCACCTCTAGGATATTCTTTTTCATGTTGTTCAATGGTAGGTCCTGCTCTTATTCGAGCCTTGTACGCCTGAATCCACATGGCTAACTCTTCTGGCATGGGATCTACCAAAATTGATCCTACCTCTTCTTTTTTATACTTTCCTTTTTTATTTTCTTCTTCAAATTTCTGTTTTTCTTTTTGATCTTGCTCATTTTTCTCCTTCTCCATCTGTTGCTGTAGTTTCTTTTCCTTTATCATATCTCTACGATTCTTCCATCTCTGTGTTCGTTTACTTGTAACACTTTTCCCAAGCTCTTCTAAGTCTTCAACTACTTGGGGTACAGGTATATTCATTCCTTTGTTACCTTGATTATTTTCTTCAGTTTTTTTTGGGGTCTCTCTAGCTTTCGCTCTTGTTATTGCTTTCAATGGCACAGTGTACTCCTTATCACTCCCTGATGACTCTATCACTTCTATCACGTTAATCTGCATGTTAGAGTTAACTTTGTTGGGCTTCTTGGGGCAATCTCTGAAAAGGTGTTCTTTACCACAATCACTACAGTATCCTTCCCAGACTGGCTGTGGTGGTGGTGGGTTTGGTAGTGTACATTCTCTGATATAATGATCACCTCCGCATCTATAACATGGTCCTCTAGGTACAGGCGGTCTGTTCATAGGTCAGGGGGGTATGGGTGCTCTGGGAGCAGTATACATCAATGACACATAATCCTGCTCATATCCATAGGAGCTATCTGGTACTTCCATGCCATATGCATATGGTTCGTACATTTGCCCATATTCTATTATAGAGCTCTTATAAGCAGAATAGTTTCCTTGACTAAGGTCATAAGATGAGTCATATGGTTCGTTACTAGTCAACGGTGTGGCTGGAACTATTGCTCTTTCTAGATTTTCTTTAGGTTGAGCTATTTTTGCTGGGACAACATTTTGAGGATGGGGTGGCTGTTGTCCTAGCACTGGTTTTGGTTGAGTGTAACCTTGATAGGCATAAGGTTGTGGTGTTGGTGCCTGCTGCTGATATGTGGGATATCTAAAGGCTTCTCCTCCTAGATCTCTCTGAGGGTATCCATAAGCTCTCATGAGCGGTTGTACTGGTCTTGATTGTCGATTGTAAGGATAGTTTTTTGTAGTGTGGTTTGTGTACTTTTGTTCTATGCTACAATATTGTAGAGGCCCCGGGATGGGTGGTCTAGTGTAAGCATAAGCAGGTGGTGGGACTATTCCCCTAGTGCACAAATGAGAGGGATGATCACCTCCACAATGCATACATCTTCTAAGCATGGGTACTCTCATCCAGTTGTTGGGGTAGTTCTTCTGTCCTTGTACATTCAGTTTCTTTGCTATTAACTCAACAATTTCCTCTACATTGTTCTTAGGGTTTGATGTGCTGCTAGCGGAATCTTCACTTTTTACACTACCTTGAGGTATTTTCAGGTCTTCTGCTAGATTGTCCTCTAGGTCAATACATTCTTTCATGCATTCTTGCAAGGTTTGAACTCTTTTCACATATACCAGAGATCTTAATGATCCATTCACTAATCCTTCCAAAAACAATGACACCATCTTGTTTTGAGTGGGTATCTCTTCCACTGGACATCCATCCACATATTGCTTGAACCTTCTTGCTGCCAATCTCACTGATTATGTAGGAGCCTGCTTAAAACTATGGATCAATGAGGAAGAGTTATTTTTAATCCCAGATTTAGTGAATTCCTCAATCATTTCTTGGTAGACGTGTTCCATGTTTTGAAAATTATTAGGGTCTAATGGTTGGAACCAAGCTAAAGCGGTGTCCGTCAAGGTTAAACCAAAGGATTCATATTGGATCAAAAAATCTTCCACTTGTTCAACTCGGATAACTTGCTTGAATTCCGCTATATGATTGTAAGGTTCACTAGAGCCATCATAGTGGTTTCTCATGCATTTGGTGACTTGGATGGGTCTTAATCTTCTTCTTGCTTTAGGTAGTCTAGGCATCATAGGGAAAACTGGTCTTCCTATCGGTATACTAGGTCCTCTTACCACAGCTGGTCTACTTGGGACGGGGATTCTATTCCTTGGGTCAACAGGTGGCTGAGGCCGATAGTTCGGATTATTTGCAGGCATAGCAAACTGCACATGGGGTCTCACTAGGATTTGTGTTTGTTGTGTTTGTCCTGACTGTTGATATGAATTATCTTGAAAGGTTCCTTGAGAGTTCTGAGAAGTAGTAGCTTGATCTCTAGGAGGGAACACCGGAATGTTCTGATACTCCAACCGTGCTCTTTCTAACTTTGTTAGAGGCTAGTACCTCCTATTGTTTTTGTCCAAATATGTGATGATGGTGGGAAATTTAGGATCTTGTAATTCGTAAATAGTAACTTGGTTAGGGTCTACCTCCCATAACGAAGAGTGGGCTCTAAGGAGATGCTCCATTCCATTGATCAAATACACATCCATTAAGGAGTCATCTTGGGGAACTAGGTCTCCTCTCCAAACTCTAACAATAGTAGATCTCCCTCTAGGAGTGGTCGCTTGTTCTTCCTGTCCCTCTGTATTAGGGTTATGAGCATTATCTTCTTCCCCGTGTTCGTTGATACTTTCAGGGTGGTCCGTAACTACATACTGTATGTCTCTCTTGTCCATATAAATTCCTCCTGCATAATTAACTGCTGGCCTAGGCACTATGTAAGCGTCTGAAGCTTTCTTTAGTCTGGCCACAGATCCGTTTAGGCCATCTAGGTATATGGGTATCTCATGTTGATTGGTGGTCACATATTCTAAAGATGTCTGATATTCTCCCTCAATAATTGACATCATGCCAATCATTGGTACTGTATTCTACATGTCTTCGGAAGCCATGGGAATTTCTTCCTCTGACTCACTAGAGGTTTCAGAATAATGTGAGTGGCTACTGGGTTCGGCTACACTTCCCACTGAAGAGATTACACTTCTTCGGCTTCCTAGGGTTCTTCCAGATCTCAGGTTCATTCACTTTAAAGTTATGTTTAGCCTTAGCCAACCTCCAGCTTCTAGAGTTCTTCACTAAGGGTCAAAATTCCAGAGAAAATTTGGTTGGAAAAGGACTAAGAGAGAATCCACAACTTCACGATACTTGACCCAAACTAATCCACGATACTCAATATTTCACCCAAACAGAGTATGTCACGATACTCGATACCTGACACACTAGAAGGGTACCACGATACTCGACATGTGAACCAAACGATACACGATACACGATAGTTGCCCAATATCGCGTGTCAAACACGATACTCGAAACTTGAGGAACTCGATACACGATACTTGACAGGTATCGTGATCAAAAATCTAACGATACACGATACACGATATTCAACGAGAAAATATCCACGATACTCGACACACAACAAATATCGTGAGGAAATTCAAGACGATACTCGATATTCGTCAGGTATCAGGAAAGTTGCCTCCGTGATACACGATATCCGCCAAGTATCACGATCTGAAACTCATGATACACGATACTCAATGAGTATCGCGATCTAAATTTCACGATACATGATATGCGATATCCAACAAGTATCATAAGAAATTCTCAACGATACTCGATATGTGACATGTATCGTCAGACCCAAATCCAGGATACCCGACACTTGACAGGTATCATGAAGGGAGTTCAACGATACACGATACTCAACAAGGTCAGGTATCGCGATACTCAACCACAAGAGATCACGATACTCAGGTATCGCGATACTCGACCGCGGGAGAACGCGATACTTGACACTTTTTTAGTTTTTTTTGCATTTAAATGACGATCAATGTAAATGAGTTACTCAAAGAGTGCAAACAAGGCAAAGACTATTCCAAACAAGTTTCAACTGTCAGTTATGGTGTCACGATACTTGGAGCAGCTACCAATAGTAAATTGAGCTTTTCTCTCAGCTCAGAACTCCAAATATAGCAAATAGCATATGCGTTTCGAAGCTCTCAAGAAGACGCATCCAATGGTCATATTTTCACTCAATTCTGATGCTTCTAATGCAAGTTATGAACAAAATACTGAGTCATGGGAATGACCTTCCTACACTTCAGCACTTCCTACACTTCACACACACCTTAACCACAGCAAACAAACACTTTCATGGATAGAAAACACTCCTAACACTCTTTTCAAGCAACACACATACATACAAGCTCACAAAGAAGATGATGTAGAGAAGCTCTTGATTTTCACAATGGCCAAAAGTCTTTACAAAGAGTCACAAATTGACTTATATACATGTGCCCTAAAAATGGTCCTTTCACACAAGAGACCGGCATTTTATTCACTAAAAGGCTAATTTCCTACTAGTTTACATGGGTAAGCTACTAATCTTCTGTGGGGATGCATCTAGAGGACTCCTCTAGTGCGGTTACATTGAAAAATATATTACCAAATGATTATGATACAAAAATAAGGTGTCCAAATTGGAAAAATTTTGGGACCCTTCTTTTTTCTCTGCCTTCTACTCTTCTTTGCTCTGCAACAGACATTTTCCACTGGCTCCACGGATTAGACATATGTTTCAAAGCCCAGAATTATCAAAACTTTTGACTTGGGGACATGATCACAAAAGTATTGATGGAATAATCAGAATTCCTCATGATAGTGTTGCTTTTCAGCATATTGATTCTACATGGCCTTAATTTTCACAAAATCCACAAAATCTAAAGTTAGGAGTTGCATTAGATGGGGTTAATCCATTCTCCATGAAATCTAGTAAATGGTCAACATGGCCAGTGGTAGTCATAAACTACAATCTTTCGCCATATCTTAGCATTAAAAAGGAACATTTAATGCTTTCACTTTTAAACCCTGGGAAAAGACAAGTTAAAGATATGAATATATATCTTGCTCCTCTCATTGACGATCTTCAAGAGTTATGGAGAGGTATTAATGTCATTGATGTATCGAAAAGCATCAATGAAAGACATATTACGGTTCGTGGTATTATGGCTTGGACTATTCATGATTTTCCACGATATGGTGTTTGTTCAGGTATTGATGTAATTTTTTTATTCAATATGCATGTAAATAAATATGATTTAATCTAATTATATTTTCATCATTTTCCATGATGCAGGAATATCTACTAAGGGTTATAAAGCTTGTCCATATTGTGGTGATTGGTTGAGATCAATCTATAGTAAGAATCTGAACAAAAATATTTATCTTCGACATCGACGATTCTTGCCTGATGATCATCCATTAAGATCTAAAAGAGAAGCAATACATTTTAATGGAAAGCTTGAAACAAGTCAATGTCCAAAACCTATGAAGCCTATGGATTGGTATAAAAAATGGACAGATGGACCTCTGATAGATCCAGAATCAGAAATCTTCAGTGATGATTCAGATAATGAGTATGTGAACAGAGGTAAAGGAAAATTGGCACTCGCAGAGAACATATCAATATGGTATTCTTTGGAGTATTGGAAAGAGTTAAAAGTATGTCATCTTCTTGATCCTATGCATATATTCAAAAATATTGGTTATTCACTATGGCAGCATCTTCTTGGACTAAAAGATACCACAACATCAAGGAATGATTTGAAAGATCAAAAATCCAAACCAAAGTTATGGCCAGTTTTTGATAGACATCGTTAAGAAACGACTTATGCATCCGCTCCTTGGGTACTTACAACAAAAGAGAAACAAACTATCAACAATAGAATTCAATTGATTAAGACTCCTAGAGGATATGGAGCATCTTTTCAAAACATGTTTACTATGGATGATAAGAGCTTATCTCGGTTAAAGACGCATGAATGGCATAACTTTTTGAAACATATTTTAGCTTTGGTTATCGATGTATGTACAACGAAAGGAGTACGAGATGTGATCTATCATCTTGGATCACTTATAAGGTAATTATGATACTTTTATATTTGATATGTATGAATATTAGATATCTTTTATTTTTTAATTAACATCTTTATAATTGTTTTTATGATATGTATAGATGGACGACATTCAAACAGATTGACAGAAACTCGATCCCACAAAAAAAAACGTGAATGCAAAGAGCTACTATGTTTGATGGAGAAAGAACTTCCTACTTCATTTTTTGATATTGAGGTTCATTTATTAGTCCATCTTGTAGATGAAATAAAGATTGCAGGTGTTCTCAACACTCGATGGATGTTTTGGTTCGAGCGATTTCTATGGGAATATTAAAAGGTTATGTGCGACAAAGAGCGAAACCAGAAGGATCCATGGCAAAGGGTTGGATGCTTGAAGAGTGCATGTATTACGTTAGTGAGTACCTTGAAAGAGTTCATGAAGAAGCTCCACGTGCATGGACCAACGAGTCTTCTTCAAAAATAACAGATGAGGTATTATCAGGTAAGGGGTTTCCATTCTTATTTACATTTCAAGAAAAAAATGATGTTTCTACTTTTGTAGCATATAATTGCAAATGCATGCAAGCATTTCTTAGC
This sequence comes from Ceratopteris richardii, assembly GCA_020310875.1. Classification (NCBI taxonomy): domain Eukaryota; kingdom Viridiplantae; phylum Streptophyta; class Polypodiopsida; order Polypodiales; family Pteridaceae; genus Ceratopteris; species Ceratopteris richardii. The sequence goes on along the minus strand of CM035419.1, from coordinate 80,818,051 downwards.
GAGTACGAGGAACTTCAAAATCTCCAAAGTAAAAGGCAAAAAAACAAAAGATTTAGAAGTAATCTCGATAATAATGAGATTACAGATATATCTTCTTTCATGGATTGGCTGTATAGTCGTTTGCAACGTGCCAACGCAAATAATGAAGAAATCTCAGATGAGCAAAGAGAGTTAATGATAGGTTGTGAACGAAAGGTAATTTTATTAAAATAATATTTTATTTTTTTCATATCTGTATGTTAGTTTCTATTTACTAATTGAATTTATTTTGCAGTCTCGAATGCTCACTAATATATAGGCTTTTGGACAGCATATTAGAATCAAAGCCATTGATTCTTTACGTAAAACAGAGGATTCTAACATTGTTGCTTTCTTTTCAAGCATTTATCACGTGCTAGCTCAAAAGACACAAACCTTATAGATAGCGAACTTGGTTACGTAGGAACTATTGTTGGTATCTACGAAATTTCATTTCGTACATTCAAACAGGTAGAAAAAAGTTTATATTTTTTTTGATGGAGTTAGTTATTTTTTTAAGCACCTAATAATGGGTTTTTGTTGTTATATATTTTGATAGGTCATTTTGAAGGTTCACTGGTTTCAAGCCGAGTGTAAAGGTAGTAATTCCAAATTAAGAAAGGAATTATCTGGGTTTTGGGCAATTGATTCTTCCAAGGTAATGCGATCTACTAAAGAACCATATATTCTTCCTAGGCATATTGAACAAGCATTTTTTTATAAAAACCCAGATGCTCATCCTTGGTGGCAAGTCATTCATGTGCAACCTAGAGGTAGGTCATTGTTTGAACAATTTATTGTTAGAGAGATCGAAGAAATTCCTCTTGATGATTCAGCATCAGAAACTAATACATCAACATCAGAAATAGAAAATAGAATCATTATACGTGATAATGATACTAAATCTTCCTGATGAAGAGGATAATTCTCTACATGTTGATTCTACTGATGAGGAAGAGGAATTACCAGAAATGGATATTAATCCATCAATAGATGATGTGATTCATGAGAGCATAGATTTAACAATAGAAGAAATAAATGAAATCAATAAGGATAATGAAGATGAGACTATATTGATGTCTTACCAAAATGATGGCAATAATGAAAACATATGAGAAGATTAGATAGTAAATTCTACTCTAGTTATCGATCAATAACTTGAAGCTTCTGAATGGATATCAAAAAATAATAGATTTTTTTATTAACTTGAATAACGATGAATCCTACTAGAGAGATGAAATCATGTTCTTCTAAGTTAGAACATGAAGCTCGGGGGTATGCCTAATTATTTTATATATAGCTTTATCTTCGAGGAGCAATTTTTTATCATGTTTGTATGCATATGTGTGTGTATTCATGTGTATTATATGTATAGATATGTTAGTATGCATATATATATATATATGTATTTCATGGATATGTATGTGTTTGCATGTGTGTGACATATGTATACATGTGTTAAATATGCATATGGGTATATATGCATATGCATTTATGTAAAATATTCATGTATTCATGTAATATATGCAAGTGTTTATAATTGTGTACATGTATATATATATATATATATATATATATATATATATATATATATATATATATATATATATATATATATATATATATATATATATATATATATATATATATATATATGTGTGTGTCTATGTGTAAATATGTACATGTAAATATGTATGCATGTATATATATGTTTATGTGTGCATGTAGGCATGTATATGTGATGTGTACATGTATATATGTATATATGTCTATGTGTAAATGTGTACATGTAAATATATATGCATGTATATATATATATTTATGTGTGCATTTAGGCATGTATGTGTGATGCATAATATATCTACTCCATTTTATATTTATGTATCCTATCTACATGATGTGTATATCTTTATATATATTATGATCCTCGTTGATTCGAGTAGCCATGTATAGAGGCATAAGGTTGGGAGGAGAGAGATCTCTCTAGTAGGACGTCGGAGGAATAGATGCAATGTGTACATATACTTCAAACATATGGCTAAAAGGATGAATTAGAGTTTTTAAACTAGGGGTTTTAAAACCCTAATATCGAAATTAGTGTTTTCAATTTAGGATTTTTGAAATAGGATTTATTATTTATTTATTTATTTCTTTATTTATTTATGCATATGCATGTGTTGTGTATGTATGTGTATCTATATGTGCATATGCATGTGTTGTGTGTGTGTGTATATATGCATGTGTATATGTATATATGCATGTAGATATGATTATATGAGTCTATGTGTGTGTACATATGATTATGCATGTATATGTGTATGTGAGTACGTGTACGAGTATGTGAGTATGTGTATGTGTCTATGTGTATTCATTATATGTGTGTAACTGCATGCATGTGTATGTGTGTGTAAAAATGTGCATGTATGTGTGTGTATGTATAAATGTGCATGTATGTGTATATGTGTGTAAATGTGCATGTATGATGTATATATTGTGTGTATGCGTGTATTTATACCTCTAGTGTCACTCTTTTCTCTCTCTCTCTCATATACATACATACATGCATAAACACACATACTCATATCCACATATATATACATAAAAGCAGTGCATACCGTGCATTATCGAGACGATGAGCCATAAGTGTCCGCATCTCTTTTAGACACCACTTATGCGACCATCATGTCCCAAGCTTTGTCTCAAGTGAACTAAGTACGTATTTTTTATCCCTCTCATCATGCTCACTATAAAAATAAAAAACATAATGTAAATAAAACATAAGATATTTATTTCAAACTATATGTAAAATTTTTACTTACTTCCACGATAAGTGGACAAAGCGCAGGTAAGAGTCACATAGTGCCCACATTCTTCTCTTGAACTCCAATCCATTCCCTATGTACACAATGTTCCCCTCTGGCTCTATATCGCACTCTAGTCCTAAGGTGCCTATGCATGTCCTCATAGGCTACTCTGCTCTGCTATCATGATTTGGAGGTGGTATAGGTGTCCTGAACATAGATAGATAAAAATAAATAAAAATATGTGTTATAATATCATTAAAAAAGTTTATGAAAAAAAACCACACCTATGAGCAGATAGCTCTCTTTCTGCATGTGGAGCCGCAGAAGAGCCCTTGTCTGATCGCTGGGTAAGCATCTGGATCATACAGTCTAGCTCCTCATGAGACATCTCTACGTAATCACGCATGATGGCCCCTAGAGTATCACATGGAACTCTTGCTCTCATAAGACTTTTTATGAGAGTGAGTTTCACCTTTCTCTCTCTACAGGGATCCATAATACCTAACATATGAAACATAATGGTTAGAAATCAATATATATACGTGTAAATATGTATGTGTGTATGCATTAAGTATGTGTATGTATGCATATGTGTGTGTATGTATGTGCGTGTATGTGTGTGTGTATGTGTGTATGCATGTGTATGTGTGTGTATGCATCATTATGTGTGTATGTGTCTATGTTTGTATGTATGTATGTGTGTGTGTATACGTGTGTGTGTGTATGTGTGTGTGTCTATGTGTATGTGTGTGCATCTATGAGTGTGTATGTGTTTATGTGTGTGTATGTGTCTATGTGTGTGTATGTGTCTATGTGTGTATGTGTATGCATGTATGTATGCATATGTATGTGTATGTGTGTGTATGCATTATGTATGCATTATGTTTGCATATGTGTGTGTATGCATTATGTATGTGAATGTATGTATGTATGTATGTATGTATGTATGTATGTATGTATGTATGTATGCATATGCATATGCATTATGTATTATATATATGCATGTATGTGTATGTGTGAGTATGTCTCTCTATGTGTGTGTGTATGCATATATGTGTGTGTGTATGCATATATGTGTGTATGTGTGTATGTGTGTGTGTATATGTGTTTGTATGTGTGTATGCATGTGTATGTGTGTGTATGCATCATTATGTTTGTATGTGTCTATGTGTGTTTGTGCGTGTATATGTGTGTGTGTGTCTATGTGTATGTGTGTGTGTCTATGAGTGTGTATGTGTTTATGTGTATGTATGTATCTATGTGTGTGTATGTGTCTATGTGTGTATGTGTATGCATGTATGTATGCATATGTGTGTGTATGCATGTGTATGTGTGTGTATGCATCATTATGTGTGTATGTGTCTATGTGTGTATGTGTGTGTGTATGTGTGTGTGTGTCTATGTGTATGTGTGTGTGTCTATGAGTGTGTATGTGTTTATGTGTATGTATGTATCTATGTGTGTGTATGTGTGTATGTGTATGCATGTATGTATGCATATGTGTCTGTATGCATGTGTATGTGTGTATGCATCATTATGTGTGTATGTGTCTATGCGTGTATGTTTGTGTGTGTGTATATGTGTGTGTATGTGTATGTGTATGTGTATGTGTCTATGTGTATGTGTCACTATGCATCTATGAGTGTGTATGTGTTTATGTGTGTGTATGTGTCTATGTGTGTATGTGTCTATGTGTGTATGTGTATGCATGTATGTATGCATATGTGTGTATGTGTGTGTATGCATTATGTATGCATATGTGTGTGTATGCATTATGTATGTGTATGTAAGCATGTGCATTATGGATGCATGTAAGTATGTATGTATGCATATGCATATGCATTATGTATGCATATGCATATGCATTATGTATGCATATGCATATGCATTATGTATGCATATGTGTGTATGTGTGTGTATGCATTATGTATGCATATGTGTGTGTATGCATTATGTATGTGTATGTAAGCGTGTAGATTATGTATGCATGTAAGTATGTATGTATGCATATGCATATGCATTATGTATGCATATGCATATGCATTATGTATGCATATGTATGCATATGTATGCATATGTATGCATGTATGTGTATGTCTCTCTATATGTGAGTATGCATATATGTGTGTGTATATGTGTCTGTATGTGTGTATGCATGTGTATGTGTGTGTATGCATCATTATGTGTGTATGTGTCTATTTGTATGTGTGTGTATCTATGAGTATGTATGTGTGTGTGTGTCTATTTGTGTATGTGTGTGTATATGTGTGTGTATATGTGTGTGTGTCTATGTGTATGTGTGTGTATCTATGAGTATGTATGTGTGTGTGTATGTGTCTATGTGTGTATGTGTATATGTGTGTGTATGTATCTATGTATCTATGCATGTGCATTATGTATGCATATGTATGCATGTATGTGTATATGTGTGTATGTCTCTCTATGTGTGTGTGTATGCATAATGTGTGTGTATGTGTGTATGTGTGTGTATATGTGTCTGTATGTGTGTATGCATGTGTATGTGTCTATGTGTCTATGTGTGTATGTGTGTGTGTGTATATGTGTGTGTATGTTTGTGTGTATGTGTGTGTCTATTTGTATGTGTGTGTATCTATGAGTGTGTATGTGTTTATGTGTGTGTATGTGTCTATGTGTGTGTATGTGTCTATGTGTGTATGTGTATGCATGTATGTATGCATATGTATGTGTATGCATGTCTATGTGTGTGTATGCATCATTATGTGTGTATGTGTCTATGTGTGTATGTGTTTGTGTATATGTATGTGTGTATATGTGTATGTGTCGCTACGCGTCTATGAGTGTGTATGTGTTTATGTGTGTGTATGTGTCTATGTGTGTGTATGTGTCTATGTGTGTATGTGTATGCATGTATGTATGCATAGGTGTGTGTATGTGTGTGTATGCATTATGTATGTGTATGTATGCATGTAAGTATGTATGTATGCATATGCATATGCATTATGTATGCATATGCATATGCATTATGTATGCATATGTATGCATGTATGTGTATGTGTGTGTATGTCTCTCTATGTGTGTTTGTATGCATATATGTGTGTGTATGTTTGTGTGTGTGTATATGTGTGTATATGTGTGTGTATGTGTGTATGCATGTGTATGTGTGTGAATGCATCATTATGTGTGTATGTGTCTATGTGTGTATGTGTGTGTATATGTGTGTGTATGTGTGTGCGCGTCTATGTGTATGTGTGTGTCTATGAGTGTGTATGTGTTTATGTGTGTGTATGTGTCTATGTGTGTGTATGTGTGTATGTGTGTATGTGTATGCATGTATGTATGCATATGTGTGTGTATGTGTGTGTATGCATTATTTATGCATATGTGTGTGTATGCATTATGTATGTGTATGTATGCATGTGCATTATGTATGCATATGCATTATGTATGTGTATGTATGCATGTGCATTATGTATGCCGATGTGTGTGTATGCATGGAAGTATGTATCTATGTATGCATATGCATATGCATTATGTATGCATATGTGTGTGTATGCATGTAAGTATGTATGTATGTACACATATGCATATGCATTATGTATGCATGTATGTGTATGTGTGTGCATGTCTCTCTCTATGTGTGTGTATGCACATATGTGTGTGTATGTGTGTGTGTATGTGTGTGTGTATGTATGTGTGTGTATGTGTGTGTGTATGTGTGTATGTGTGTATGTGTGTGTATATGTATGTGTATATGTGTGTGCATGTGTATGCATTATGTGTGCATGTGTGTATGCAACATTATTTGTGTATGTATGTATATGTGTGTGTATTTGTGTGTATTTATGTGTATGTGTGTGTTGTCTATGTGTATGTGTGTGTGTGTCTATGTGTGTATATGTGTGTGTATGCATATGCATGTGTGTGTAAGTGTGTGTGTGTGTGTGCGCATACCTTGCTTCAACGAGATGCATCTCTCTCTCTCTCTCTCTCTCTCTCTCTCTCTCTCTCTCTCTCTCTCTCTCTCTCTCTCTCTCTCTCTCTCTCTCTCTCTCTCTCTCTCTCTCTCTCTCTCCCTCTCTCTCTCTCTCTCTCTCTCTCTCTCTCTCTCTCTCTCTCTCTCTCTCTATCTCTCTCTCTCTCTCGGTCTCTTCTTGCTCTCGCGTCCAACTTTGTGCTGGGAGAAATCGAATTTTTTTTTACATTCCAGAGCGTCACATATGGGACAGTGTCTAGTTTGCCAACGTTGCAAATAACATCGCTAGTTAGTGACGGTATTTGTGACGCACCAATTTAGCGTCGCATAAGCGACGCAAGCATCGCTTATGCGATGAATGCCCGAAAATAAAACTCTGAAAACAACACCATCCCTTATGCGACGCTAGCGCCGCATAAGCGATGGTGTTTGTTTTTTTTTCAATTCGGGGGTGTTGCTACGCCCCCTATTTCTTGTAGTGGAATAGGCTATATATGAACTTCCTTTCCATAGAAAAGTCCAAGATTCTGTCAATATTGAAATCACTAATTGTCTAATAGTGACAAAGCTCAAAACTCAATGAAGAAAAATATATTGGAGGGGTACGCATTTGAAATTCTAGATTCATTAGATGGCCTAAATTCTAGATCAAACATCCAAATGAACTTATCTATAAAGGAACGGTGTTGGGTTGAGGAAATCCAAGACTCTCTAATATTGCCAAAGAATGAGCTCCCAAGTGCACACAAAAAAGAATATTGACCAATGTATAAATAGATAATTTTGTTCTATGTATCCAAAAGTAGATAATCAAGAATCAACATCAGTGGTCCAATATAAATGTGATTCTTATGTGGGATCAATACCCCCTCTATACCAAAGACCATGATTTCAATTAGGGCACAGTATCAAAGAAGTATATGAGCAAATTGCCATTGTGTCTGATGAGGTTGATGTGCAAGCTTACTCAGTATGCCTATTGGATAAGCAACATTTGGTATGGTGTTGTTTAGGTAAAGTGAAGAGAGAACTATTTGTTGATAAGAATGCACATACACAAGTCATAATGAGTTCCAATAGTGTGATCTTGATGTTTGGATCAAGTGGTGTAGAAATTGAGCAACACTCATCCATGTTATACCTCAAAAGAAGACTAGAAAAATACTATTAGGAGAGAAATATACCTTCTTTCATCTACCACAGTTCCATGCCTACCAATTATTGAAGTAGATTGAGATCTATACCTTCTTTCATATGCCAACTTCCCTGCCTATGCAGAAGTGAAGTCGATCAAGATCTATCATGGAACACTCAAGGTGAAGCTATGCAATGATGAATTGGATGTGTTTCTCATCTAAGCCTGTCCAATTCAAGTCATCTACATAAAGGATTATTATTGTCACTAAGGACTCTTTTTGTTATATGTATAAGCTAGCATCGATTGTGCTCCTTTGAAATCCTTGAAGAACTTGTGGATCTTTTCATAGTAGGTCCTAGGACCTTGTTTAAGTCCATGAACTACTTTGTGAAGCCTTTATAATGATCTTATGTTCCATTTATCTTGAAACTTTTAATCTCTTCTACATATACATATTCTTGAAGATCGCCACCAAGGAAATCACTTTTGAAGTCGAGTTCATAAATTGGTCATTTAAAGTATGCACTTGATATAAGAATGATTCTTATATTTTTAAACTTTGCAAAACGGGCAAAGGTTTCTTCATAATAAATGCAATGTTTTTTTTTATAACCCTTAGCTACAAGCCTTGCTTTGTACTTGTCAAGGCTACCATCTGATTTATACTTAATTTTGTATAGCCACTTAACTCCAATAACTTGATGATTTGTAGGCTTCACAACAAGTGTCCAAGTATTGTTCTTTTTATTGCATCCATCTATGTTTGCATAGCTTCTTCCCACTTAGGCTGATCTTGAGCTTGTTTAAAATTGGGAAGCTTTGGAATTTGTTGATGTTGGTGCATAAGTGCATAATGAACATAGGTTGTTGAGAAGCCTTGCTTCTGGTTTTTTCTTGGAAATAATGGAACCCCCTATGAAGTGGAGATCAATAGAATCAAACTTGAATTTGGATCTTTAATTGATTACTTTAAAGCTTCATGAGAGAATACATCTTATGAAATGGTGAAGGAGTGGTTTTCTAGATTACAGAAACTCTATATCTTACATTGTTCACTATGTCCAATGAATACACCTTCTTGGACTTAGATGCTACTAGCTCATGTCCATCTTCTTTAGGGAACATCTATGACTGCTTCACTTCCAAACTCTCAAAAAGTAGTTGAAATTGGGCTTGCATCCATAGTAGGCTTAAATTGAAGTTTTGTTGTGTATTGCACTTCTGAATACTTCCAACCAAAACATTAATGATAAAGCTTTGTTGTGAAGCACAGTGTCTACCATTTCCATGACACTACTCTTTCTTTTATCTACTCTATTTTTGGATGGAGTATGAGTTTGAGTTACTATGCTCTTGATGCCTTTCTATTTCAAGAAGTTTTCAAAGTCATGGTTGACAAATTAACCACCTCCATGAGGTCTATTTGTCCATACTGAAGTGGATGCCTCATTCTCTACTTGGTAGATACACTCCTTAAAATGTAGAAAATGTATTTGCCTTTGCCTGGAGGAAATAGAAATGTATGTATCTTTTGTGATCATGAACTATGAGAAAAAGGTAGATTGGTCTACTTAAGGATGGGGTATTCATCAATCCACAAGAGATGCATGTGGACTAGGGCTAGAGGATTCTTTTCTCGGGTGGAAACCTCTTTCATAATAGGTATGCTACTTGCCTTGAGCACAAACTTGGTAGGTATCATGCATTTCTCGAAGATTGGGTAATCCCTTAATCCATTGAGATGTTAAGGTTTTGGTTAAGTGGGATGTATGGCCATATCTCTAGTGCCATAAAGTGAAAATTTCTTCCTTACTAAGAACGTAAATAATATTGCAGAAGTCTTTATGTAGAGCCTTGGGCTATGATTTCCTTAGTCCTAGGATAAATCAGTTTCATTGAGGTGTTGTTAAAGAGAACTTGTTTATGATGATTATTGATTGCTTTGATGGAGAATAGATCCATGCAAAGGTGTGGTAGAAAAGTAAGTTCAATAAGGCTTTGTATTCTCCTTTGTGATTCATAATTGTTTCTTTACCATTTCCTTCAATTGAAAGAATCCTGTTATTTCCTAAGAAAACTCCACCATTGTGGTCTTCTACCTCTTGAAATGACTCATGGTTCTTGTACATACGGGAGAACACACCATTATCAAATATCTACGTGATGAGTTAGAATTGATTAGAGCATTGATTCCCATTTTGATAAAGAGATCTTCACACGAATAATGAGACCTATGTGTAAAGGATGTTGCTTGAATCTTGGAAGTAGATGCTTTAGAGTTGTTCTTCTAATTATTGAAGAACATCCCTATATGCAGTGATTTTTCCACCATATTTTCAACTCCTTGGACGAGTTTTTGGAGCCTTAATAAGGAGATTCTCTAGAATGCTTTAGATAAGCTTGAGAGATCTTAAATATAAAGACTAAGTCTCTATTCTTGTTGCAAGGTTAAAAAGATAATTTACTTCACTTGGCAAGGTCTGTTAAAGAATTTTGATTCAAACTACTAAGAATTTAACTCAAGTATTGGCAACAAATCTCATGCATGACTCATGAGTGTTACTTCCTTATGCATTAAGTTCTTAATTGAATTAAAATTTTAGAATATTTTCAAAACGGTTTTGTAAAGAGTGTTAGGCCACCAAATTATTATAATCTTGCATACTTTTTCGTGTTGCACCGTATTGGCCTAAACCTTGTAACCCTTTCTAAGTTAACACAAAAAGATCATACTTGTGTCACTCCATGAGATGCATAGCAAGTCCACCGGACTATGCATGGTCGAGTAATAGTGATGCAAACTACATTTTCTCAAAGTGCTACCATGTTCTATTCAGTACGATTTCACTCATTTATCAGATAAGCGCTACAAGAAATAGGGGGCATAGCGATGCCCCCGAATTGCAAAAAAAATAGGATTAATCGCTTATGCGATGCTAGCATCGCATAAGTGACGGTCCTCTTTTTGAGTTCTTTTTACGAGCGGTCATCGCATAAGCGATGCTAGCATCGCTTATGCGATGCCAAAAGTATGTGTCGCAAATAGCATTGCTAAGTAGCGATGCTATTTGCAACGTGGGAATATTGGCTACGATGTTTTAGCGTCGCATAAGCAACATCCTGTGTTCCAGAGCGTCGCATAAGTGACGTTCTGGAATGTTAAAAAAATTTCGATTTCTCCCAGAACATTTGTGTCGGAATTTGCATGCACAAGTGAGAGAGAGAGAGAGAGCGAGAGAGAGAGAGAGAGAGAGAGACAACAAGATATCTATCGTTGAATTCACGTATGCATGCACACACACACATACATATGCATACACACACATATATACACACATAGAAACACACACATACACATAGACTCACACACACATGTACACACATACACACATAATGATGCATACACACACATATACATGCATACACACACACATACATGCACACACACATATATGCATACACACACATAATGCCTACATAATGTAGATGCATACATACACATACATAATGCATACACACATATGCATACATAATGCATACATAATGCATACATAATGCATACATAATGCACACATAATGTATACACACACATATGCATATCTACATGCATACACATACATACATAGACACATACACACACATAGACACATACACACACATACACACTCATAGACACACACACACACATACACATAGACACACACACATATACACACACATACACACATAGACACATACACACATATGATGCATATACACACATACACATGCATACACACATACACAAACAAATACACACACACACATACACACACATACACACACAAATATGCATACACACACACATAGAGAGACATGCACACACATACACATACATGCATACATATGCATACAGAATGCATATGCGTATGCATACATACATGTGTATGCATAATGCATATGCATACATACACATACATAATGCATACACACACATATATGCATACATAATGCATACACACGTACACACACATATGCATACATACATGCATACACATACACACATAGACACATACACACACATAGACACATACACACACATAGACACATACACACACATAAACACATACACAGTCATAGACACACACACATACACATAGACACACACACACATACACACACACATACACACATAACCATGCATACACATACATACACATGCATACACACATACACACACACATAGACACACACATACACACACACATACACACACATATGCACATACACACACATATATGCATACACACACATAGAGAGACATACACACACATACACATACATGCATACATATGCATACATAATGCATATGCATATGCATACATACATACTTACATGCATACACACACATATACATACATAATTCACATGCATACATACACATACATAATGCATACACACACATATGCATACATAATGCATACACACACATATGCATACATAATGCATACACACACAACCCACACATATGCATACATACATGCATACACATACACACATAGACACATACACACACATAGACACATACACACACATAAACACATACACTCATAGAGACACACACATACACATAGACACACACACATACACACACAATACACACACACACATACACACATAGACACATACACACATAATGATGCATACACACACATACACGCACACACATACACACACATACAAACATACACACACATATATGCATACACACACATATATGCCTACACACATAGAGAGACATACACATACATGCATACATAAAGCATATGCATATGCATACATACATACTTACATGCATACACACATATGCATACATAATGCACATGCATACATACACATAGTTAATGCATACACACACATATGCATACATAATGCATACATAATGCATACATAATGCATACACACACATATGCATACATAATGCACATGCATATGCATACATAATGCATATGCATATGCATACATAATGCACATGCATATGCATACATACCCACACATAGACACATACACAAACATAGACACATACACACACATACACACTTACACACACACATCCATAGACACTTACACACACACATACACATGCACATCGACACATATATATAAATACACACGTATATACACACATAGACACACAGACATACACACATAGAGACGCACACACATATACATACAGACAAATATACACACACACATAGACGCACACACACACACACACATCCACACACATATACACATGCATACATACACATATATATAGATACACACACATACACACATACATGCATATGCATACATAATGCACATGCATACATAATGCACATGCATACATAATGCACATGCATATGCATACATACATGCTTACATGCATACACACACATACACACATACACATACACATATAGACACACACACACATACACACACACATACACACATATATGCATACACACACACATAGAGAGACATACGCACACATACACATACATGCATACATATGCATACATAATGCATATACATATGCATAGATACATACTTACATGCATACACACACACATATGCATACATAATGCGCATGCATATGCATACATAATGCACACACATATGCATAGATACATGCATATACATACATACACATCGACACATACACACACATACACACATACACACACATACACACACATATGCATACATATGCATACATAATGTACATGCATACACATACACACACATAGATACATGCATACACATAGACACATACACACACATATACACACAGATTTACACACATACACATGCATACACACACATACACACATAGACACACACACACATACACACACAGGTACACACATAGACACATACACACATAATGCATATGCATATGCATACATACATAATTACATGCATACACACACATGCATACATGCATACACACATACACACGTACAGAGACACACACACACATACACACACATACACACACATGCATACATATGCATAGATAATGCATATGCATATGCATATACATGCATACATGCTTACATGCATACACACACATACATATAGATACATATACACACATAGACACACACACGCACACGTCGAGAGAGACACACACACATACACATGCACGTAAAGAGACATACACACACATAAACATACATGCATACATATGCATACATATGCATGCGTAATGCATATGCACATGCATACATACATACTTACATGCATACACAAATATACACACATATACACACACACATATGCATACATACATACTTACATGCATACACAGACATACAAACATATACACACACATACACACACATGCATACATAATGCACATGCATATGCATAGATATATGCTTACATGCATACACATACACACATACACACACATGGACACATACACACATATACACGTACACACATATATACACACAGTTTTACACACACACATACACAAAAACACTTACACATGCATACACACAAACATACACACATAGACACACACACACTTACACACATATACACACACACACACACATATAAACTTACACACACAGAGATACACACACACACACATATATAAACAAACACATACACACATAGACACATACAGACTTACACACACACATACACACATCCACACACATCCACACACATTTACGCACACACATACACATGCATATAGACATATATATATAGATACACACATATATACACACATAGAAACACACATATACACACACAGACACACATAGATAGATACACACTTACACAAATGCATACATACATCCACACACATTTACACACATACATACAAATGCATAGACTCACATATACAGATACATACGTATATACACAGAGACACACAAAGACACACACACACACATAGACACACACACACATACACACACATGGACACATACAGACATATATATGCATAGACAGACACATAGAGACATACACACACATATATATATGCATACACACACATAGAGACACATACACACACACACATACACATGCATGCATACATATGCATACATAATGCATATGCATAGATAGATACTTACATGCATACACACACACACATGCATACAATTTTCATACATAATGCACATGCATATGCATACATACATGTTTACATGCATACACACACTCACATATACACCATACACATATACACACATACATATGTACACGTATATATATTGATTTCTAAGCCATTTTGTTTTATATGTTAGGTATTATGGATCTTAGTAGAGAGAGAAAGGGAAAAATCACCCTCATAACAAGTCTTATGAGAGCAAAAGTTTCGTCTGATACTCTAGGGGTCATCATGCATGAGTACTTAGAGATGCCTGATGATGAGTTGGATTATACGATCCAGATGCTTACCGAGCAATCAGAGGAGGGCTCTTCTGCGGCTTCACATGCAGGAAGACAACTATCTGCTCATAGGTATGTTTTTTTTCATAAACTTTTTTAATGATATTATAACACATATTTTTATTTATTTTTATCTATGTATTTTAAGGACACCTATACCACCTCTAGATCATGATAGCACATGTGTAGGCACCTTAGGGCTAGAGTGCGATATAGAGCCAGAGGTTAACACTGTGTACATACGGAATGGATTGGATTTCAAGGGAAGAATGCAGGCACTATGCGACTCTTACCTACGCCTTGTGCACTTACCATGGAAGTAAGTATAAATTTTACATATAAATTGAAATAAATATCTTATGTTTTATTTACATGATTTTTTTAATTTTTGTAGTGAGGATGATGAGAGGGATAAAAAATACGTACGTAGTTCACTTGAGATAGAGTTTCGATTAGGATGGCCGCATAAGTGGTGTCTAAAAGAGATGCAGACACTTATGGCTCGTTATCATGATAATGCACGGTACGCATTGCTTTTATCTATATATATGTGGATCTGAGTATGTGTGTTTATGTACGTATGTATGTATATGAGAGAGAGAGAGAGAAAACAGTAAGACTAGAGGTACAAATACATGCATACACACACATATACATCATACATGCACATTTACACACATATACACATAGACACATACACATACTCACATACACATACACATACTCACATACACATACACATACTCACATACACATACACATGCATAATCGTACGTACACACACATAGACTCATATAATCATATTTGCATGCATATATACATATACACATGCATATACACTCACACACAACACATGTATATGCACATATAGATACATATACATACACATGCATACGTACATACAGAAACACATACATACACACATGCATGCACACTAATATATATATATATATATATATATATATATATATATATATATATATATATATATATATATATATATATATATATATATATATATATATATATATATATATATATATGTATATATATATATATATATATATGTATATATATATATATGTATATATATATATATCCTATTTTGAAAATTCTAATTTGAAAAAACCAATTTTGATATTAGGGTTTTAAAACCCCTAATTTAATCGCTCTAATTCAACCTTTTAGCCAGATGATTGAAGTATATGTACACATTGCATCTATTCCTCAGAAGTCCTACTAGAGAGATGTCTCTCCTCCGAACCTTATGCCTCTATATATAACTAATCGAATCAACGAGAATCATAATATATATAAAGATATATACACATCATGTAGATACATATACATAAATATAAAATGCAATAGATATATTATGCATCACACATACATGCATAAATGCACACATAAATATATATATACATGCATACATATTTACATGTACACATTTACACATAGACACATAGACATATATACATGTACACATAACATATACATGCCTACATGCACAAATGTATACTTATACATGCATACACAATTATAAACACTTGCATATATTACATGAATACATGAATACATGAATATTTTACATAAATGCATATGCATATATACACATATGCATACTAACACATGTATACATATATCACACACATGCACACACATACATATACATGAAATACATATATATGGATACTAAAATATGTATACATATAATACACATGAATACACACACATATGTATACATACATGATAAAAATTTGCTCCTCGAAGATAAAGCTATATATAAAATAATTAGGCATACCCCCGAGCTTCTTGTTCTAACTTAAAAGAACATGATTTCATCTCTCTAGTAGGATTCATCATGATTCAAGTTGAATAAAAAATCTATTATCTGATATCCATTCAGAAGCTTCAAGTCATTGATCGATAACTAGAGTAGAATTTACTATCTAATCTGCTCATATGTTTTCATTATTGCCATCATTTTGGTAAGACATCAATATATTCTCATCTTCGTTATCCTTATTAATTTCATTTATTTCTTCTATTGTTAAATCTGTGTTCTCATGAGTCATATCATCTATTGATGGATTAATATCGATTTTTGGTAATTCCTCTTCCTCATCAGTAGAATCAGCATGTAGAGTATTATCTTCTTCACCAAAAAGATTAGTATCATTATCACGTATAATGATTCTAATTTCTCTTTCAGATGTTGATGTATCAATATTTGATGTTGAATCATCAAGAGGACTCTCTTCCATCTCTTTAACAATAAACTATTCAAACAATGACCTACCTCTCGGTTGAACATGAATGACTTGCCACCAAGGGTGAGCATCTGGGTTTTCATAAAAAAAATGCTTGTTCAATATGCCTAGGAAGAATATATGGTTCTTTAGTAGATCACATTACTTTGGAAGAATCAATTTCCCAAAACCTAGATAATTCCTTTCTTAATGTGGAATTACTACCTTTATACTCGGCTAGAAACTAGTCAACCTTCAAAATGACCTATCGAAATATATAAAAAGAAAAACCCATTATTAGGTGCTTAAAAAAATAACTAACTCTATCATAAAAAATATAAACGTTTTTCTACGTGTTTGAATGTACAAAATGAAATTTTGTAGATACCAACAATAGTTCCTATGTAACCAAGTTTTCCATCGATAAGGTTCGTGTCTTTTGGGCTAGCATGTGATAGTTGCTTGAAAAGAAAGCAACAATACTAGAATCCTCTGTTTTACATAAAGAATCAATGGCTTTGATTCTAATATGCTGTCCAAAAGCCCACATATTAGTGAACATTCGATCTTGCAAAAGAAATTAAATTAGTAACCAGAAACTAATATACATATATGAAAAAAATAGAATATTATTAAAATAAAATTACCTTTCGTTCACAACCTATCATTAACTCTCACTGGTCATCTAAGATTTCTTCATTATTTGCATTGGCGCATTGCAAATGACTATATAGCCAATCCGTGAAAGAAGATATATCTATAATCTCATTATTATCAAGATTACATCTATATCTTTTGTTTCTTCGCCTTTTACTTCGGAGATTATGAAGTTTCTGTTCGTACTCGCTAATGAATGCTTGCATGCATTCGCTATTATATGCTACAAAAGTAGAAACATCATTTTTTTCTTGAAATGTAAAAAAAAATGGAAGTCCCTTACCTGATAATACCTCATGTGTTATTTATGAAGAAGACTCGTTGGTCCATGCACGTGGAGCTTCTTCATGAACTCTTTTAAGGTACTCACTAATGTAATACATGCACTCTTCAAGCATCCAACCCTTTGCCATGCATCCTTCTGGTTTCGCTCTTTGTCGCACATAACCTTTTAATATTCCCATAAATCGCTCGACCCAAAACATCCATCGAGTGTTGAAAACACCTGCAATCTCTATTTCATCTACAAGATGGACTAATAAAGGAACCTGAATATCAAAAAATGAAGTAGGAAGTTCTTTCTCCATCAAACATAGTATCTCTTTGCATTCACGTTTTTTTTGTGGGATTGAGTTTTTATCAATCTCTTTGGATGTAATCCACCTATACATATCATAAAAAAATTTATAAAGAAGTTAATTTAAAAATAAAAGATATCCAATATTCATACATATTAGATATAAAAGTATCATAATTACCTTATAAGCAATCCAAGATGATAGATCACATCTCGTACTCCTTTTGTTGTACATCCATCAATAACCAAAGGTAAAATATGTTTCAAAAAGTTATGCCAATCATGGGTCTTTAACCTAGATAAGATCTTATCATCCATAGTAAACATGTTTTGAAAAGATGCTCCATATCCTGTAGGAGTCTTAATCAACTCAATTCTATTGTTGATACCCTGTATCTCTTTTGTTGTAAGTACCCAAGGAGCAGGTGCATAAGTCATTTCCTATCGATGTCTATCAAAGACTGGCCATAACTTTGGTTTTGATTTTTGATCTCTCAAATCATTCCTTGATGCTATGGTATCTGTTAGTCCAAGAAGATGTTGCCATACTGAATAACCAATATTCTTGAATATATGCATAGGATCAAGAAGATTACATACTTTTAACTTTTTCCAATACTCCAAAGAATACCATATTGATATGTTCTCTGCAAGTGCCAATTTTCCTTTACCTCTCTTCACATACTCATTATCTTTATCGTCACTGAAGATTTCTGATTCTGGATCTATCAAAGGTCCATCTGTCCATTTTTTATACCAATCCATAGGCATCATAGGTTTTGGACACTGACCTGTTTCAATCTTTCCATTAAAATGTATCGCTTCTCTTTTAGATTTTAATGGATGATCATCAGGCAAGAATCACCCATGTCGAAGATAAATATTTTTGTTGAGATTCTTACTATAGATTGATCTCAACCAATCACCACAATATGGACAATCTTTATAACCCTTAGTAGATATTCTTGCATCATGAAAAAGATAAAAATATAATTAGATTAAATCATATTTATTTATATGCATATTGAATAGAAAAATTACATCAATACCTGAACAAACACCATATCCTGGAAAATCGTGAATACTCCAAGCCACAATACCACGAATCGTAATATGTCTTTCATTGATGCTTTTCGATACATCAATGACATTAATACCTCTCCATAACTCTTAGAGATTATCAATGAGAGGAGCAAGATATATATTCATATCTTTAACTTGTCTTTTGCTTGGGATTAAAAGTGAAAGCATTAAATGTTCCTTTTTAATGCTAAGATATGGTGGAAGATTGTAGTTTATGACTACCACTAGGCATGTTGACCATTTACTGGATTTTATGGAGAATGGGTTAACCCTATCTAATGCAACTCCTAACTTTAGATTCTGTGGATTTTGTGCAAATTCAGGCCATGTAGAATCAATATGCTAAAAAGAAACACTATCATGAGGAATTCTGATTATTCCATCAATACTTTTATGATCATGTCCCCATGTCAAAAGCTTTGATAATTTAGGGCTTTGAAACATATGTCTAATCCGTGGAGTCAATGGAAAATGTCTCAATACCTTTTTTGGGATTTTACCTTCTTCACCCTTATATCGAGGAGATTGACATTTGGGACATGTCAAAGAGTCTGCATATTCACCTCTATATAAAATAAAATCCTTAGGACACGCATGTATACATTGATAATCTATACCAAGATTGTTGATTATCTTCTTCATTTCATCATGTGAGGTAGGAAGAATATTCTGACTTGGTAAAAACTTTTCAGATAATAACCTATAAGTTCATCAGAAAAATATATATTAAAAAAAGTAAATAAATAAATATACATATATATATGCATATAATTGTATATATGTGTATGCTTATGTGTATGTGTATGTGGATGTGTATATGCATGTGCATGTTTATACATATGTGTATGTGTATATGTATATATATATGTATATGTGTTTTATAGGTGTATATGTATGTATATATACGTATGCGTATATGTATGCATATATGTATTTGTATGTGTGTATAGATGTGTATGTATGTATGTATGTATGTATGTATGTGTATGTATGAATGTGTATATATGTATGTATATGTATGTATGCATGTATAGCTATGTAAATTTGATTTTGTTTTTAATTGTTTTTCGTATATTGTGGTTTGGAGATTTTCATATCTAGACCATTGAATCGTCTGGCGATTTCCCATTTTATAGTCAATCTATTACCTATCTTATTAAGTTGTTTATAGATATTAAGTATCAGTTACCTATGAAGGTATTAAGTCATATGTAAAATGTGAGGATCAAATTTATCGCAAATATTTTGAAAGATTGATTAATAGTTTTAAAAGATGGGCGGACAAAAAGTGTCCATTCAATTCAAGTTCTTGTTCTTACCTTCTCTAAAGTAAGAATAAAAACCTACATTGAATGGACACTTTTTGTTTGCCCATCCTTTAAAATTATTTTTCCATTCTTCAAAATCCTCAAGATAAATTTGCTCCTCCCATTTTACATATGACTTAATACCTTCATTGGTAACTGATACTTAATATTTGTATTCAAAAGAGTTAGTAGCACAGGTATTAGGTTGACTAAAATAGGAGAAACGTATGTGTCCAGAAGATTCTAAAGGTTGTGTGGACAATTCTAAAGGCTAGATCGACAAAACATCTTCATTCAATACAGGTATGTATAATTTGACCTTACTCTCATAACATGTGTATGTGTGTATATGTGTGTGTATGTTTATATGTGTGTATACATTCATGTATATTATGTGTATGTTTATATATGCATGTATTTGTATATATATATACATATATATATATATATATATATATATATATATATATATATATATATATATATATATATATATATATATATATATATATATATATATATATATATATATATATATATATGCATATATATGTATAAATAGATAGAAAATTGCGATTTATACCTTAATAGTGTCAAAACAGATACATTACTCCATCGAAAATGATTTTGAAGATTGAGAATAAGTAAGCTCGCACTTAGTTGTGTCAAACGACTTCCTTCATATACATGCTTTAGACATTCCTCTCGATGGTATTTCTCATTTTTAGAAATATCAATGCTCTCACTGTCATTTTGATACCAATCCTCAATAAAATCTTCCATGCCATCATCTGCATCATTGTCACACAAATCTTGTACTTTATCTTCTTTTGAATATAGATCTTCCAACCTTGCATATTCCACAAGATCACTTTTATGTAGCCTCGTCATAGAAGCTTCTGATAACTGAGGTCTTACTGGCAATTGGGAATGGTGTGGAGGAATATCATCAACATCATACGTTGGAATCTACACATATAAATAAAATTCATTAGTATTCCATAAATGAATAAAAAGTAAACTTTAAACATAAAATTAGATATATAAGTTATTAAATATGGATAGAAAATTTTTATTCTCTCTAGCTAAAAGGTGCTCTTGGAGGTCTATGCCATCCATAATTCACTAATAGTTCATCACCAGCATGTAATGTAGTAATAGCATTGACCAACATGTATCTTGATACATCTCTACTCATGTATGGTGATTCATGACTACTTTCACGCTCCTCAAATGTGCAATTAATCCTTGAACTATTATCTAACCCTCGACTACTATTTATTAACCCTACTATATATCCATGTGTGTAAGGTCTTACATCAATATATAATCTTTCATTTTCTACATGTAAAATGCTTCTACTAGTAAGAGATGCTACGTTCAAGCATATTCCATAAGTACTCATGCTTTGAACATAACATGAAAGTCAATCTCTCCATCCATATATAGGACCACAAAATGACATAAGAGTGCCTTCAGAGTTGGGAGGCACATACAAATCCTCTACAATAAAGAGACCATGACCAACATTAGTAATAGTGGATGGAGCAATCATATAACGATTACCCCAAAAGTTGAAAACCTCTCCATCTAAAGGAAGTGGTCCTCTATTCCATCCTCCATATCTTCTTCTATCATATGTTTGTACTAGAGAACGATCACAAGCTGGCAATGGATAATCTCTAGCCGTTTCAGTCTCTAAACAAGGAGGTAGAGGATTTCTAGAAACCTCTGCTTGTAATTGATGAACAACAAGTCCATGACGTGTACGAGGTATATAAACATTATGAAAGAAATTATCATCATCATCATCATCGAGCAAGTATTCCTGGATATCAACGGTAATTTGATTTTGTATATGGTTTTTAAATAAAATAATGATATTAATTTATATAAAAAGTACATACCCAAGCATTATCACGTTGACCAGGTGATGGTGCACGCTCAAAAGTACCATACTCTCCCTCATGTTCAATACATTCCAATCATGGTCTTCGATACGTGCCATAACAACAGTTACACCAACATATAATATGCTCTTGATAGTAAAATTCATCATAATTCATATCGGAGGACACATGTGAAGTCACTGCATGGGCAGGAGGTGGTGGAGTACCCTCTGATTGATCAAAATTCGATTATAATAAGAAACAAGAAAATATATAAGTTTTGTATCAATCAAATATATTTAAAATTAAATGTTTGATATACTTACAATATATAGTCGTTCCATGATGAGGAGACGGTGGTGGAGTTCCATCTGATTGATCAGAATCTACAAATAATGGTATTTGATATTTATAATTTGATTATTTACATACACAAAAAATTCCCATATACATATTTACACATACACACATATTCACATATTCACATATACTAAAATACACATTAGTGTGGGATAAATGCATTTATTTTGTATGAATGAGTGTATATGCATGCATGTGTGTGTACGTATATATGTGGATATGTATATGTTTGTTTATGTTATATGTATGTATATGTGTATATGTATGCATATATGTATGCGTATATGTTTGCATGTATGTGTATGTGGGTATGTGTATGTGTGTGTATATATGTGTATTTATTTTGATTTTTTGTTTTGTTTGAGATTAAATTAGCAGGAGATATTGTATGGTGGAAAAAAAAAAGAGGCGACCTAACATACCACCTGAGACGTGGCAGTTTTTCCGTAGAAAACTACGTCTTCAAGAGTCATTTCCTCAGCAGAAGGTATACAAATTAATATTTTATATTTATAATTTTCATATATTTTAGTAATTTTTTATATTTAATTTATGTATTTCTTTTTTCTTAAATAAACAGGCTACTGCAAAGAAGAGAGTTGAGTCGGGCCACACATTTCACTTAGGCCAAATGGGCCATCATGGTTTGTAGCTACATTTGTAAGTATATGTGTTATTGTGAGTATACTTTTATTCTAGTTAAAATGCAAGAAACTAATCTTTTTTATTTTTTTCAATGCAGCGAAAGGATTATGGCCAATATCCTATGAAACATGAGATCGAGTATGCTACACATTTTGGATATCAGATTTGAGCGAGTATATGCGAGATCATCCGGATGCCTTTGTGAGTATTATTAAATTTTATATAATTATTTTATTTTTATGAATGGTTTAATTGTTTTACTTATTTATGTTTGTTATATGTTATATAAGATTATTATGGACATGAAGATATGGATGAAGTGGAGGGACAGACATATGAGGGATGATCTCGATCATCACAGGGTGATCATGATAATGAGGATGATCAAGATGATCATGATGCTATTGATGATGATGATGATCATGATGATGATGATTAGGATTCTTGATTATGACATTGGATTATATGTATTTACATTGATATATATATATATATATATATATATATATATATATATATATATATATATATATATATATATATATATATATATATATATATATATATTATCTATATATTTTTCATTTCAATTATGTTTTGAATTGTGTGTATGGTATTAAGTAATGAAGAGTTTTGTTCTATTGATTGTTATTATTGTTTATATTAAGCATGTGTTTTAATACCTTAATTATATAATTCATTCATATGTGTGTACATAAGCGTATATGTATGTGTGTGTGTATATGTATGTATGTGCATGTGTATGTGTGTGTATATGTATGTATGTGCATGTGCATGTGTAAGTGTATATGTGTGTATATGATTATGTGCATGTGCATGTATATGTGTGTGTATATGTATGTTCATGTATATGTGTAACTCTAGGTGTATGTGTGTATGTGCATGTATATGTGTATATGTATGTATGTGCATGTGTGTGTGCATGTGTATATGTGTGTGTATGTATGTGCATATATATGTGTATATATGTGTATAATGTATGTATATGCATGTGTATATGTATGAATATGTGTGTGTATGTCTAAGTGTATGTGCACATGTATCTGTGTATATATGTGTGTGTATGTGCATGTTTATATGTGTATATGTGTGAACGTGCATCTTCATCATGTAAAAGTGTATATGTGCATATCAATAAGTGTGAGAATGCTATCTAATGAAAATAACACAATTCAAATGATATACAAAGAATAGAAATTGTACTCATAATAGTTAGCCATACTTTTTGCTTGGTTAGCTTCTTGAGTAACTTGCAATAAAGAGAGAGAGAAGAGAGAGAGAGAGAGAGAGAGAATTCAAAGAGAGAAAGACGTAGAAAGAGAGAAACAAAGACAAAGAGAGACAATAAGATAGAGCTTAGGCAAAACAACAATTCTGCATATACTTGTTTCAGCTCGTAAGTGCAGCGCAATTGTGAACATTGGAGAGCTCTTTGATCAGATGCGTGAAAATGCCGATCGAAGAGCCTGCAACATTTTAATTTTTTTGTGTTAGCAGAATGTCGTGTAAGCGATGGTATCGCATCGTAAAAACCACTGAATTGGCATCACTTATGTGATACAAAAGGCATCGCTTATGCGATGCTTTTTTAAACTGTCGCATTAGCGACGCTCTATGCGAGCGTCGCACACCCCGTCGCGCCACACGTCAAAAAAAAACATCATTTGGCTCGTCATTTAATCCGCGGTCCGAGCTTGACGCTCATTGTGACGCATTTCGCAATTTTATAGCGATCAAATTGTGTCGCCTTAACCGTCGCTATGCGCTCGTATTCCTTGTAGTGGTCGTTAATCTTTAGTTGTGGTGATTAATTAATCCGTATTGGGAATCTCTGTTGAAAGATAAGGTGAAAGAGTTTTGTGATTCACTCGATACTTATCTATTTATAAGTTCTTGTGCAAGATTAATAGTAAGTGAATCTGGTGGTAACGTTATACATCACACAGTAAAGTGTGGTGATATATTTTTGAGTTAAATAATCATCAGTACGATGTGTTGAAGAGGTTAGTCTTGTGTGTATATAGAGAGAGAATCTACGACAACTAAGACAATAGCAATAGTGTGGTTTGGTAACTTGTTGTAATGATTACTTGAATTTGAGGAGTGGGAAAATATCAAAGGGTATCTGTTTACAGAACCCCACCATCCCAAGAACCCATTAAGTTAGATGGTTCATTGTTATCCACTGGAGCACAATCGGATTAGGAATAGAGGTTAACATAGGACAAACCACACCAAAATTTAGATAATCCATCTTCATAGATTGAGTGCTGGTAGAAATCACTACTACATCTTTCCCCCTCCAAACCTCTACTCCCTCTTGAAGTTCCAACATCAAATTCTTCAATCATGAAATATGTGTGAGTATATTTTCTCATGAAATCAAGATCAGTTAGTGCATGGTTAAAACATTATTTGTGCCTCATGCATGAGCATGTTAGGAAACCCTATCAATTCGTTAGTCTTAAATGCATGAAATATAATTATGGCGCATCATGATGTACTTGAGTAGTTCCCAGGTGGTTTTTTTTATGAAAAGGATTATCATTCATATTATTCTTCTCACAGTTTATTAAGGCCTATAATTATTTGTGTTCAAATGGTTTTTGAGACATGTTTCAACTTCAAGAGCACGTGTCTGGATGCAAGGCATTGTAATGTTTCCTATGGATGAATACTTAAAGTGCAAAATTTCCACGCATCGTGTAAAAAGTAAAAGATACTTGATGTAGAGGCATAAATTTTGTCTCATCACATAACCTAAATTTATGAAAATCATTCAAACGTTCTCACAAACATAACCCGTCTTTCAGCTTTTCAAAAACCAATGACAATATAAATCAACTAAATGAACTAAAAACAAAACCAACGAGTTCACATTTGTGATGTATCAAGATCAACTTCATTTTCAGCAATTTTATAAGTGTCAACATTTCTTTCATGTTCACTAATGCCATCGTGCAGATGACGATTCCTCACATTCATGCTTCTTAAAACATTTCACTCTCTTTCTTGTTATTGGATAATTCCTCATCAAAGTTCCATCAAGTTCTTTTAACGAATAAGTTCCATTGTTAGGGAGATGAGTAACGACATAAGGACCAAACAATCTTTTGATAAAGTTTCCATGTGCGCCATGCTAATTACCTAATAAAAGCTTTCATAAATAAAGGCCCAATTATCGATTGAAGTGGAGTGTGGATGCAAATGTTGAATCTTCCCGGAAAGTAACTTATTTTAAAAATGTGATTCTTTTAATCTAGTAGATAGTCTATCTACACTCATCAATCCTTTCTTAAAGCAAGAAATTCTTCATGTGATACATAATTTTTCCAGGTTAAAGAGGTCACTCAGTGGGAGAAAGAGGCTTTTGACACTATATCAACTCGAGAAAGAGGCTTTTGACATTATGGCTAGGTTCACACAGCCCGGCAGCAGGCTTTGCTTTTCCAAATGTTAACAGTTTATTCGATAAAAAAAACAGCAGGAATTCCGGGTCCACCATTTTGTGAGACGGGCTCCCCTCTCTGAACAACATTGTACCGCTCTGACACAGCTTTTTGATTGGTTATCTCCATTATTCAACCAATAAGCTTGCACATATATTCTTTTTTGGACGTGCTTTGCCGCTCTATGTGAATTAGAGACGGCGGCACTCATTCCTGATGGCAGAAAGTGTGCCGCCTTATCTGAATGCAGCCTATATCAACTCAACTCGCATGAAACCAGTGGTTCTAGAACACGTCATCGTATTGGCTAATAATGCATAACCATTTTAAAAATCATTTCTTGCTTTCCTGAATTCTTTAGTTATTTACATGTCGATTTAGTTATTTACCTATAACGGATTAATAAAAAGACTTCATCAGACAAGATATTAAACTTGATGAAGTCTTTAAGAGATAGCTACACTCCACAGATCTAGTAGCAACGATAAGAAGGATGTCAGTGTAACCACCACTCACAATTATGAACTCCATCTCCCTCGTTAGATAACTACCTATGTGATCCTCCCGAGTCCCATGTCACCAGACATGTGCAAAGCCTTATATCCACCGCCAACAATTCTTGAGTATCATCAACGTGCAATGGCTCTTACATTTGTAATTATATGTATATGTTCTTCAATGAAATCCAATGGCTCTTTCATGTGAGTATCATCAATGTCCACTGGCTTTTATATACATATATATATATATGTGTGTACACGTTCTTCAATCAGATCTGAAGCAGACTGGTCGGCGACTCGCCATAACCGTGGGCTGTAATGATGTGAGCCGATAGCAAGTTGCAACCCAATGACGTTATCAGCGCCCGCCAGCATAGAGACGTACATATGAGCAGTGTTCGTGAAAACTTAAAACTTCAACCAGATAGAATTCCTCTTTCATAAAGTTTGAAAGGGCATTTGGTTCTCAAAAATTGAAGCGAAAGATTTCCTATTTATTCAAAAATCAAATAGAAGGCTTCCACTCTCGTCCATTTTCAAAAGGCATAAAGCTAAAATAATGGAGTCTTTATTCCTATGCTCTACCATAAAAACAAACAGTCTGTATTCAATGGCCAAACTGACGGACGCGGCCATTTTCGACATGTTTCCTGACGAACGAAGGAAACAGACAGTATAACTTGCGCAACAAGTGGAACGAACGGAACGATATCTCAGAGGAGTTGGCTGTGCCTTCCGCTTGTCACCAACAGCTGTAGATGGTTGAGTTCCTGGCGATGGCGGTCGCCTTTCTTGGCACTCTTGCTGGTGTCGTCGATACCTAGACCCGTCACCAGAATCAACACCCAGCAGCATTCCGGCAGCTTCCTCCCGTCTGTCGCGATACATCCACCCTGCCGTGTGTCGCGACACACAGTCCTCGTCAGGACACCTCCTCGTCTGTCGCGATAGACCCGCAAGTGATATGTCGCGATACACCCTCCCGCGATAGGGCGCCTCGATTTGTGGACCCGGTGATTCAGCTTGACGCGAAGGCTTTTCTCCCGTGGTGTGTCGCGATACACCTTCCCACGATACCCGGCCTTGATTTGGGGACCCGCTGATTCAGCGTCCTGCCGGGGCTTTTCTGGGAGGAACAAACGTCTAATCTAAAGTGTCCATTATTTGGTGTTTTCTGAATCTTCGCTAGTTTCCCGAGTGCAAAGCGGCCTTTTAAAATCTTCGGTTCTTTAAAAGCTTTAAATGCGGCGGGGTAGTTGCTTCAACGGTTTAATTTTTAAAAGAGGTTTTATAAACCCTTAAACGGTTCTTTCGCGCGATAGATATATTCTTTGTGCGTTAGTACTTCAAATAAGAAAATAAAAAGAAGAAGAGTAAAGAACTCGCTCCTTGGTTGTGATGAAACGAGCTTATGGATCATTAAAAAGAACTTTTCTTTTGAGTGAAAGTTCGTGAGCTGCAGGTCTATCATGGATTTAACATAACTTCAACATTACCTCGGGCGAACGTTAATGCACCTATTGGTTTCGATGTTCAAGGATGCTTCGGGGTTGCGTCATCGTCAAGAGTCTTAGAAGCTTTATTTTTTCAATGGTTACAATCTAAAGAATTTGTCATGAACATTGTGACTCCCCCTCAGTCTGTGTCCCCCCTTGAGATGGAGTCCGTCCCAGTGGACGTCACGCCCCCAGAGGTCTCTTAAGCAAGGAATCTGTGGCGGCAAAGCAAGACGAACTGAAGAAAACTTGCCTGATCGGTCAAATGTTTGGCCCCAGGCCCCCTCTTGAAAGTGTGAGAACTTGGCTTCGCAAGGAGTAGTTCCCGCGTGGCCTAATTGTGTCCAAATGTCAATTCCTGCCGGCGAATCACCTGCTTCTAGTATTTGAGAACGAAGAGATGGCTTTCCAAGCCCTACAAGCCGGCTCCTGGCAAGTGGGCCGGTCCACCCTTTGCCTTTTTAAGTGCACCCCAGACTTTGTCCCGAACAGATCAAAGCCTCTTCGTTACCCGCTTTGGGTGGAGCTTCCCAATCTGCCTTTCTTCATGTATGGATTTATTCGTGAAATCGTCTCGCCGATCGGTCACCCGATGGCCACAAGACAGGATGTTGGGGGGTTAATCTACGAGGGTGCTCAACATTCTTTCAATGCAAGATGGCATCCACAGATCTGCGTTGAAACAGACCTGAACCAGGTCCTTCCCTCGAAGATCTCCATAAACTATGGAGATGGTAAGACCTGGACACAAGAGGTTACTAACAAGAATTTGCCAAACGCGTGCTTCCGGTGCGGGCATCAAAGTCATAGGATCAAAGACTGCCCCCTGAAGAAAAGTACCAATAAAAATAAGCTTAAACAAGATGGGACCCTAGACCCTCTCCCCCAAGATGACACTCGGGGTCATCCCCCTCCAATGGAGGAAGTAGAGGGAACTCGCGTTGCTGAGACGGATTCAGAAGGATTCACTGAAGTGAGACACAGGAGGAAAGTTAGCCCTCGAAGATCAACAGCAAGGAATACTACGACAGTTGCCCCCTCGAATAACATATACTGTAACCTAGAAAAAGAGATTAATGAGGTCGACTTCCCAAGGGACAACCTCTTTGAAGAAGACCCCACTGATAATACCCTTGGGTGTTCTACCAGCAAAGAAGACAACCAAGAAGGTTACACCACGAGTAAAGAGGAAGGCTTCACTACCAGCAATGAAGACAACCCAGACAGCGAAAGCTCCTCTCTTGGTCCTACCCTCCCGGTATGCTTTCCAAGATTACGGCAACAAAAGTCAAAGCTTAAAGGAAAACAACCTTCCGGCATGCCTTGGAAGAGCCCCCTCAAGAGTAGGATCCTAAGTCAAGAAGTAGGGAGGAAAAAAGAAGACCACAAGAAGAAAAAAGGTCGGGTCCCTCCCCTCAAAGAGGGCAACCATCATTAATGAAATTCACATCTCTATACGTCAGGGGTCTGTCTGACCCGTCAAGAGCTTCGATTCTTGGCCAGTGGTTCAAAGACAAGTGCTTCGCCCCTCAAAGAGGGCAACCATCATTAATGAAATTCACATCT
The DNA here is from genome assembly GCA_020310875.1 of Ceratopteris richardii. Taxonomy (NCBI): domain Eukaryota; kingdom Viridiplantae; phylum Streptophyta; class Polypodiopsida; order Polypodiales; family Pteridaceae; genus Ceratopteris; species Ceratopteris richardii. The sequence continues at coordinate 80,786,900 of CM035419.1, read as the reverse complement.
CTAAACGTCAGGGGTCTGTCTGACCCGTCAAGAGCTTCGATTCTTGGCCAGTGGTTCAAAGACAAGTGCTTCGCCCCTAACTTTATTTGCTTACAAGAGATTAAAATCGACGGAGAGGATCTACAGAAACGGCTTAAATGCATTTCTCCGAACCACCTTTGGTTCTCCACTTCTCACCCTAGAGGGACGGGGGGTGCTTCTATCGGCATTAGTCACTCCTTGTCTGGCAATGTGACCTCGACTTTTGAAGGTCGGAATCATCGTTGGATTGCTGCCTCTTTCGTGTTCCCTTTCTAGTTCACTGTGGTCTCAATTTATGCCCCTAATGGTGAAGCAGATAGAATGGATACTTGGGCTTCCCTCGACTCCCTTTCACACAATGTTCTGATTTGTGGGGACTTCAACATGGTTGAGTTTCCTGAGGACCGATGGAATAACAAAGGAAAAATTATTGACGGTCAGGAGAAAGAGATATGGGATAAAATCAAGCTCCATCTTGACTTGGTCGAGGTGAAAGACATGAAGGGGTTCTCCTGGTCAAATCTCCAGTCGGGGGACTCTTTGAGGAAAGCAAGACTTGATAGATGCTACATCGATCAGAACACCATCCTTCAGTGGGATATTCCTTCGATTTCCCAACACATGGACCTGACTATCTCAAACCACTATCCGATTACTCTCTCTTTCAAACCGATTCCCATGCTCCAGAAAGCTCCTTGGCTTCATGCTTGTCAGACATCGTTTTCCCTCCCCTCTGTCCACCAAGAAATTTCTGAGGTGTGGACGGCAGCCTTTGCTTACTGTAATGAACCGGCTAAGTGTTGGAGAAGCACAGTAGAAAGGACTCGAAAAATTCTAATCAAGACTCAAAAGGCCATAAGAGAAGTCCGAAAAAAAAGAAGAGAAACGGTGTACAGGAGGCTCTCACAGCTTGAAGAAGAGGTGAACAAAGGTAAGTTACATTGCCAACAAGGTCTTTTGAAAATCAAGGGAAGACTAAGATTAGAGGAGGAGGTACAAAGGAAAAATCTTCAAATTTTCTTCAAAGATTGGTGGGCAGGGAAGGTCGACAAACCAACGAAAGAGATGTGTAACATCCTCAAAAGGAAACAAGCTAGGGAATCCATCCCCCTAATGGTCGATAACAATGGAACTGAATGTTGCACGGAAGTGGAGAATAGATCTATCATCGTCGAACACTTTACCAATCTTCTCGGGGTCTCAACTCCTCTTTCCCCCCACAGGCGCAACTCCATGGCAACCATCTCAAGGGTTGCTCAAACCAAAATCCCACAGAACTTGATTGCTCTACTGGATGCTAACATCTCCGAGAATGAAATTATCGAGGTTATTGATGCCCTTCCCAATGGGAAAAGTCCGGGTCCGGGTGGCCTTACCAATGAGTTTTTCAAGTCCTTCAAACATCAGGTGGCCACCCCACTGCGCCTCGTGTGGCAAGAGGCTCTCTCTTTCGGTGCCCTCCCTGAGTGCCTGAATAATGGCGTCATCAAGTTAATCCACAAACGGGGAGATAAGAACAAAATTGAAAACTGGTGTCCGATTACCATGCTCCAAACAGGATACAAGATAATTGCAAGAGTTATCACCAACAGAATCTCTTGTCATTTAAAGTCATGGCTGTGCGAGGACCAGAAAGGTTTTATCAAAGGTAGATCTATACTTGAAGCAATTATCGATATTTGGGAAGGCCTTGCTTTTGCTAAGGAGTCTGCTCAAGATCTGGTATTCATTAAGATCGACTTCGACAAAGCGTATGACAAATTGGAATGGGACTTTATTCTTCAATCATTGAAAGACCTTGGATGCAGCCAAAAGTTCACGAGATTGTTTCCACTCTTCTTGGAAATGCTTCAACTAGAATAAACATCAACGGTAAGCTCTCTGAGCCCATTCGTTTAAAAAGATCAATTAGGCAAGGCTACCCTCTGACTCCATTACTATTCGCTATTGCCTCGAATGGACTCAGCTACCTATTAAAGCATCACATGGACGCGGGCAATCTAAAGGGTCTTTCCTTACCTCTAAATCACGGCCAAATGATTGTGAGACTTTTTGCTGATGACATGAATGCCTTTGTGCATAACGATTTAAACAGCATTGAGGTGTTTTGGTGGTGCCTCAACACCTTTTGTGTGGCATCAGGCTCAAAAATCAACCATGCTAAAACTGCTTTTAGAGCAATCAGCGGACATACTCCCCAATTGTTGGTGGATCAGGGGTGTCAAGTTATCCCTAGCGGTCAAGTCTTTCGTCTCCTTGGCATTCCGATGGGTTTCGACATCTCAATGTACCAATGCAAGAACTGGGTGCTATCCAAGCTAGATAGGAAGCTGAATCAATGGAAAGGTATGCAAGTCAACCTGGCAGGGCGTGCTATGGTTGTTAACACATTTATGTTGTCTACAATTATTTACTTTATCTCGTGTTGGAGACCTAAGGAGAAAGAGTTGGCCAAAGTGGAAAGAATCTGCAGAAACTTCCTTTGGACTGGGGACCCAAACAGAAGGGGGATTCCCAAGATCAAATGGGAAACTTGCATTAGCCCTAAAGACTCAGGGGGCTTGGGAATTTTGGATATTGTTGGGTTGGCTGACAAGCTAGCGGCAAAATGGCTTATCAAGGCTTGGAGCAATAGGGAGTCATCTTGGGCTAAATTGATCTTCCGAAACACGGAAGACCTTACCTTTGTTGGCCACCCTGGTTGGAAGGACATAGGGATTCTCACGCTTTTGTTCTCCCCCCACCCGGTCTTCCCTAAAGGCTCTAGCCTCGTGTGTTCCTTATGGAAGAATTGGAACAAGGCCAAACAGTTCATCAGAATCAGTGATGAGTGGAAGTGGGCGGCTGGCATAAGACAAAATGACTCTATTTGGTTCCCGATCAATGGCATTCGGGGGGTGGAGTCTTGGAACCTCCAAACTGCAAGGCAACTATGGAACAAGGGGTTTAAACAGTGGAAACAACTCTGGAAACAAGAGACCAACCAGTGGATTAGGTTGGAAGAATTGGATCCGAGACTTAGAGTTACCTTTGAGGAATGGACTCTTCTTCAAAGCAGGTGTTTAGCCTGGGACCGCTCAACTACCCGCCTTCTCTGCGGTCAGGATCCTCCTTGCTTGGAGGGCCTCAAATGGAGCAATGGTAAGAAGCTATCCAGAATCCCCAACTTCAAAGAGGATTTGGATGTTCACCACACCCTTAACAAGAGATGGTGCCTTTCTTGGACCAAACTTCGATGGGAGCTAAAATTCATGTCTATTTGGCACCCCCTAATTGAGGTCAAAAAGTTCGTTCTCATGTGGCAGATCTTGCATAAAGGTATCTGGACCAATGCAAGGGCTAACAAAATCTATGGTGTGCCGCCATGGTGCAAGCGTTGCCATCGGTGCATCGAAGATTTAGCTCACATGTTCTTCGACTGCCCCAAGTCCCGCGTTATCTGGCTTCACGTGACCCGAGTATTGAGACTCACGAGTCAAATCAACTGGCAACAAGTGATGTTGGGTGAGGCGATTGGATGCTCATCGAGGCTGTGGAATGCCATCAGAGGTGAGGCTCTCTGGAAGATTTGGAGGGAGCGTTGTGCTGTCAATTTTGGCCAAACTCCTAAGGAATGGTCGATCGAGAAATCCTTGTTTCTCCTTAATAAAAGGATCTCCCGAGTCAAGAGATCGCCACCGTTTAGACATCACTGTATTTATCTCCTCGAAAACAACAAGTTGAAACCCAAATGGGTCCCACATGAGGGTGATGATAATTTTATCCGTCTCATTTGTAATGCCGTGTAGCTTGCCATACTCCTCCCCTGCATTGTGGGATTTGGGGGGTCCCATGGGCACTAGTCCCATTCACTTGTAACTTTTTCTCTTTATTATAATTAAAGTCCGGGAGATTAGGCTAAGGCCGAACTTCCTTTATTTATAAAAAAAAAAACTGTCTGTATTCCTATGTCTCAGTTCGCTGGGCTAGTGGTTGGGCCTCTCACCTCTTGAGGCAGGGGCGAGGGTTCAATCCTTGGCAGCAACATGTAAAGGACATGTAACCTAAAAAATCGTTGCATTGTGGCTAAGTGCCACCGTTTGTCTATCCCTTCGGTAGTGTTGACCGCCGTTTAATCCAGTCTTGTAAACCCCTGTTCTTGTGGGATAAGGGGGGTCCCATAGGTACTATGCCCTTCCTTATACAGTTGCAATTTCAAAGTTAAAATCCGGGGGAGTAGGCCTCGGTCGGACCTCCATTTAAAAAAGAAAACTATAAATACAAAGGTAAAACAAAGATACCAGCAATGTATACATGTTGCACACATATGGATCAATTGCAACGAGAATAAAATAGGCAATCACATGTCAATGCATATTCACATGCATGGCCAAACAAAGTAAAAAGACAATCACAAATACATAACACCGATAGCTACATACACTATACATCAACATATTTAGACAATCACATCCCCATGCATGGAAATCCACATACATATGTTTCAATACATACACAAGAAACTCATATCTATGTTGGATACATGTCCAAGAATATCTTGCAATATTGTATTACTGTTGTTCATTGGACTTGACTTGGAAGATCCTACAATTTCAAAGACATGAACAAAGCACAAAACGTTCTGCATTTCCTATCTCATTCCATTTGTCAAACTTTCATCATCTGTGATTTTCACAGTTAGAAAAGCCTTGACATTGAATTTGTAATAAAATGCAAAAAAAAGAGACAAGTGAGAGCAAAGCATCTAGAGAAGAGCGTCCCAATCAACTTTCCTTCTAAATATTCACAATAGTTGAAGAGTCATTCTATCTTCTCCTTTAAGGTGCTGCTCACTTGCTCTTCCAAGAAATGAGCATTCCCCATGGTCCATAAAGTAGAAATCACCTTCATCTCCTATGTGAATTACCTTTGCTTCCTCCCAATCCAGTTACCTCCTCTCTCTATCACTCCCATACTCCAAATTCGGAAATGAACTGTGAAGTTGATCAGAATTTTGCACTTCTTGGTCTCCTTCCTATAGAAGCATAGCCATCCCAACAACCAAAATGAAGCATAAGGAGGAAAAATACATATCTACCTTTCACAGCACATCCTCTCTTCTTTTGAGCCACTGCCCCCCAAAGTGGTACCTTCCTCATGCCATACATGGCATTCCTGAAGCCTAACTGCTTTCATTCTTCACATGGATGCGCAAGATATATTGAATTAATTCAATTCAGTAATATATATCTTAATTTGAAAGAACACATGACAAAAAAAATGGTTGCGTCAAGTAAAGCATTTAACATATAATACATGAGTGAAAGTCGAGCTCATAAAAGTTAGGAGTAAAAGAATACTAGTAATTCGTTTTTCAAAATGAAACAGTGTATAAAGAGTGGAGTCAGTACTCTTAACCCTCATAATGCCAACATACTCAGCCTCGAGCAAATGTGCTGCATACTTTACAAATTGTTTACTAACACAACAGAAGTTCTGCAGAGCTATATTACCTTATTCTAAAGTTTTAACCCACCTCTTTACACAGAAATATCAGACGAATAATTAGGTCTAAATGCTGACCAACACAGTGCCTCAACACTAGCTTGTGAACTAGGGCAGGTTCAAGAAAACCTAGAAACAAAAGCAGAAATGTAAACATTTTATTAGATTTGGACAGCCTTCTATTTCCACTAATATCAACTGTTGAATGCAAAAATTAAAGTAGCGTTTAAACAATTCAACTCGCATCCTTTGAATAAGCCACATCTTATCAATGAAAGCCACATCTGCTTCTGTATAGCTCGATGCCATGAGCTAATAAGTAATTTGAGTGTCTTAATTTTGAGTTAAGATACGTCACTCGCAGCACACGAATACTTATCAAACCTCAAGCTTATATTTGGAAGATATGTACGTATCTCCATTATATCAAACCTCAAGCTTATATTTGGAAGATACGGAGAGTCTTCATATCTTATTCAAAAACTTAGTTCACATAAAAGGACGTGACGATGATGGAATGAATATGGTTTTTATTTCTCTCTTGATAATAAAGGCAATTAATCTGATCTCATAAGCAATCCAACATGCAAACAATTCTAGCATAAAACCTTGGTCCTTAATGGTGGATCCCTTCCATGTCGATGAAGTGCTTATTCATTTTTTTCCAAAGCAAACATGGACGTATCACATTTTTTTATCACACTTGGATGGACAACAAGCAATGTGGAGTACAAAACATATAATTTTTCTGCTCGTTCGATGCCTACAATGCATGTTATTATGTTATTTTCTCAATGTTCTTAAATGATATGCACTTCCTTTAAACGTAGGTGCATCTGGAATGGATTGTTGTCTATGATTCTAGTTCATTTTTAACTGCAAAGAACATGAGTTACTTTATTAGCGACAAACTCCAGCATGCTATTTTCATTACAAGCATACTATGCACACTCTATACAGCCCATATTGAAAAGATTTTGTCCTCGATGAAACTGCCATTAGCATCAATGTCAATGTCCTATGCATAGCTTCGACATGTTACCTTCAAAATGTCTCTCATTGTTCGCAGATTGGATTCTGACATGTTACCTTCAAAATGCCTCTCATTGTTCACAGATTGGATTGAGACAATTAAAGGCAACTTCCCTATGCAATCAAATGAATAGTTCGCAAACTTCAGAGAAAACGTATACCACACAGATTTGACATGGTCAACTAATGTCTATTCGCTGCGATTCGAAATCACATTTAAAACTCAGTTACAACAGGAAAACTGAACAAACAAACAGAGGAGAGATAGAGAGGACATACGTTGAGGAGTGCAGACTGCAGAGCGACGTCATGTAGCACTGGTGGAATTTGCATTTTCGTAGTGCGCATCCAAAGAGCATCACTGAGCAACAATAACTACCAATAGGCAAGCATCATGCAATCCAAGCCCATGTATAATCGAAGAGTTACTGACAACGAATGAATGTACAACATACAGATAATGTACACTTGTTGTCCCTTACAAGTGCGGAATCCCGATGAGCGCGCTTCGTATAAGCGGTACAGACTCCAGAGTAGAGCTCCAACTTCCAATCCAATGCCCATGTATATTCCATTCGAAGAGTTCTGAATCAATGTACAACATGCAAACAATGTATAATCTATGTCAGTCGATGAGCGCGATTCCTGTAAACGGAAGAGAGTATCGCTCCAAGTTTGAACTCAAAGATCTGCATTCATCAAGCTCACAACTCGCATCACCACTAACGAGACTCAGTTGAGGAACACGCAGACAGGAGATGTGTGTGACCAAATGTTCTTAGGATAGTGTTGGAAAGAGGCGGTGCACCGTGTGCGGCACTAAAAGTTTGAACAGAGAGATTTCTTCAATGTTTCTAAGCGAGAAAAGCGAGAAACCTTGTAAATGAGAAAAAAGTTTGCGAGATTTGATTTAATCTCTAAATTTTGAAAAAGCGGGAAACCAAAACACTATGTAGATCATCGGGCATCTTGTAGCGGTGCACTCAATGGTCACATATATATATATATATATATATATATATATATATATATATATATATATATATATATATATATATATATATATATATTCCAAGATGCTCGAGTCTTCAAAACGGGCATCCCTTAGGATTCCCGGACCATAAAAATGGGCATCAAAGGATGCCCAAAACCCCATTTGATGCGCATTTTGGGCATCAATTTTGAGCACTGAGTTGGTGGTATACCTTATAATTGGATAATAAACATTAAAATCCTTTGACTTCATATATGAAACGCAAGGCTTCCCCTTGTGCACATGAAATAGGAAATTTTCTTCAATAGCTTTAAGCTAAAGGGCAGATTTCCTTTTTCATCATTTTTTGGATTTTTAAGTGTTCCCTTTAGGATCTATAAAAATAGGGGATTTGAGATTGCCAAACGGCACCAATATAAGCTGAAGCAATATTTTCCCGAACACTGCATATGAGCACGTTTTCAATGAAATCCAAGGCACACTGTTTTGATAACCGTGCGTTACAGTCTAGAGATCCGGTAGCGACGATAAGAATTCGGTGTGAGCCGAAAGGAACCCAATGACGCCACCAGCGTCCGCCGGTGAATTTCTTATTTGGTGTGAGCGGCCTTTAAAAGGGGCAACTCTGTTGTGTAGATTCAACCCTAGATCATCTTGTGTGGATTCAGCCATAGTGCGGGCCAGTCTTGTATTTGGACGGGTAGTCCTTCTCTTCAATTTTGCAGGCTAATATAGCTTCATACCAGTATTTTATGATCTTAGTTCATTTTTTGACGAGCAATAAAAAAATATTAGCTTTATTTTATGTTCAAAAACACTAAAAACGAGCAATACGGCCGTCAAATATCAACACTGGTGTGGGGTAGCTTGACGCGATCAACTATGACAAGCCAATCATCATTCACATCTCAATTGCGCAGAGCCGTCGTGGTGTACTACGAGAGCCAGTCGAATGCTGTGTACTGTTTTTCAAAGATTGGACGTAAATGAAGATGGCCGCATCACTGTGTTGTAAAATCAATAAATCATGAGCTCTGACAAAAAGGTAACTGCAGACCACTCTCAGACATAAATGACTCTTAAACCCACTACCTAGACCATAACTACAGGCCACTCCCTCAACTATCAGACATAACTCCTTGTCAGCCCACTACCCCACTACCTGGACCATAACCATAACCCTGCAACAGCACTCCCTTAGGCAACAGGCTTTCCAGCCTCAGTTTCTTATTTAAACTTGTATTTGCAATAGAGTTTTTCAGTTCAGTTTTTCAGTTTCTGAAGTCTTCTTGTTGCTGTTCTTGCTGCTGTCTATGAACTGTCATCTCAACACACTGAAGCTAAGTTGAAATCTATAGGTGATTCTCCATCCTTATTTGCCTTGTTAGACACTGATGGCAACAGTGAACTTGACTTTGAAGAGTGCAAGTGCCTTCTCTTCCTCGCGAGGCACCAGGCCAAAGGTTGTGACCAGTGTTGCATTTTGACGGCCGTATTGCCCGTTTTTGGGGTATTGGACTGTATTTAACAGGCCGATTAGTTTTTTAGCCTTCAACAATGACGTGAATAAATTTCAACCTCCCATCAATTTTACAAGCAGAGCTCACATTTGCCCGTCACTTATATGTTATAACTATATATTATATTATGAATTTGGTCACCATTTGTCTTTTTCTCACTTGACTGTCCGCGTTCCCTGCACTTTGACTAGGACATTTGCAATTCTTGAGTTCTTTTGATGTTTTATCTTTCTTTTATACCCATGAATTCCCCTTTTTGCGGCCCCATTTCCGCATTGTAATTTCTTTTTGAATTTCCAGAATCCCACCTCTCTCCCATCTTTCCCGCCATTGTGTCTCTCTCTAATCACCAAACTCTCCTCGACCTTTTGTTTCTCATTGTAGTTCTTCGTCATGCTCTTTGTGTACAAGGATCCGGATACGATGCTTTATGATGGTGACATATCTATAGCAGTGAGAGAGCCAGAACATGTGCTTAACAGGAGAGGAGTCTCCGTTCCTGGGATTCAAGAGGAAAATGGTCCATAAGCATTTTTTGGATGCCAGACCAAATGATTGCGACCTCACATTGAAGGACCATGTAATTATCATCAGGTGTTGTCTATTTCGAACTTTCAACTTCAGCGTAGAAATTGTGTTTTTATTTTCGCACTGTGTAGCGCATCGTTGCGCATGTATTGTACATATACGTACTTTATCAGTGTGTGTGTTTGACAGAGAGAGAGAGAGAGATTGAGATTTTTCAGTGGAGGCTAAAATTGTCCTATGATTTCGATTAGTGTATCAAGACGTATGAAAGCATGTTCAATCATTATATGTTGATTACAAAGACAAACGAAAGCATGTTCAATAATTTTGCTATCAGGTGCTGTCTACTTTGAATTTTGAACTTCAGTGTAGAAATTGTGTTTTCATTTTGCTGTCTACTTTGATTATCAATCATCCAATCACAGTATGCTGATTACCATGTAATTATCATCAGGTGCTGTCTACTTTGAATTTTGAACTTCAATGTAGAAATTGTGTTTTCATTTTGCTGTCTACTTTGAATTTTTAACTTCAACATAGAAATTGTGTTTTCATTTTGGTAGTGTGTAGCGCATCGTTGAGCATGTATGTACATATATGTACTTTACGTGTGTGTGTTTGAGAGAGAGAGAGAGAGATTTTTCGGTGGAGGCTAAAATTGTCCTATGATTTCGATTAGTGTATCAAGAAGTATTCAAAGCATGTTCAATCACTATATGTTGATTACAAAGAGAAACAAAAGGGTATTGTGATGTTGATTAAGCATGTTCAATCACTTTATGTTGATTACAAAAAATTGAAAGGATCTCATGGTGTTGATTATAATATTGGATGTAAGAACAACAAAACATAGATGCTATATGACTAGAATCATGATATCAAAAGAAAGGCTAGTACCATCTAGAGGGGAACTAAATAATATCATGATAGAATTAATTAGTAAACAGTAAGAGAACTGAGGAAATAATAATAATAATACTTTCTAGAGGAGAACTAAATAATAACAGAACTGTAAGTCCTACTTGTTCAAGATTAGAAGAATAGAACAATTGCTACATTTAATGGCTTTGACAAAGTTTTTTCCAACAAGGGTAATTTTAGTTGCTTTGAGAGTATATTTGGCTGATTTATATCATGATGCACATCAGATTTACAGGAGTGATGATAGAAAAAGCAAGCTCATGCATATTATACATACCATGTAGGACTTAGCCTGTGGAAATTTCCACAAGCATGATATATATTTAGTGTGTGTAGATACATACATAGATACACATACGCACACACAAACACACACACACACACACACACATATATATATATATATATATATATATATATATATATATATATATATACACACACACACATAGAGAGAGGAACGATATATATACATCTAAATATCTTCGCATCTTCAGCGTAGTGATCTGCTATTAGTTACAACATTTGAAAGCCATTGTCGAGAGAATTTTTTGCACATAATAAATCTCATTACTAATACATCCTACAACTCAAATGTGTTTACATCCCCGTGGGAACGGGTTATTAAGAGATTCCAAAATGATGCAGTGTTTTACATCAAAGTGTATACACTCTTGATCCAAAAGAACTTTGGGCATAGGGAACTTCTTATGATATGTGGAAGCCTTCATCCAAAATCCTTTGTCAAAGGGTAACAATCATCTCTCTAAAACCATGACCATCTCCCTCATCAGTATCACTCACTCACCAGTAGCATTATTATTGAAAAAAATAAGAGAACTGAATTGAAGAAAGAAAGTATATATAGACATTCATTATGAGAGGGAATTGTGCGGATGCGTGAAGTTGTACGATATTTGTAGAAGTTCACACATGAAGACATTGGCTTATATTACAAACGAGCAAGAAGCAAGTGGTGCATGGGTAGGTAGATGAAATGTAGATGTTGATGTAGGTGGGATCGCCAGACGGATACTGCTCCATATTCTCTACTACGCCATTGCAAAGTTGATCTGCAAATGCATGCCTCCAATGTGTAGATAATTCACATTCTCCTCTTTCAACTGAAGATAGCCGATGCTTTCTATGAACATATACAACATCAGCGAAATAGTTATTGAATGACAACAGATTTTAAGTGACGGAAAGAAATTTTCTATATGCTTGTCATGAGAGGGAATATTGAGCACGCATGAACTTGTATGATATGTTGTGTCATGTGTGGTACTTGTTAAAGTTGACATGTGAGGAATAAATCACGATTAATATTGAGGGGTAATGATTGAAGTTCATTGTAATCTGAAGGTTCAAAATGTTTTTATGCCTTCTTCAAATGAAGGGTAGTATTTATGCTGAAGGGTAGTATTTATGCTGGACCGTATCAAAAAAATTTCATGACGGGCACTGGACCGTCAAAAATCAGCACTGGTTGTGACGGATGCAGAAAGATGCATCTGGAGAGGATACTGTACGCATGCGTTGAATGCAATGACTTCCATCTGTGCCCAACTTGCTATGGACGTCGTAACAATCTTCGGCCCGTTCACCCGCATTCAAATTTTTTACTGGCGCCACCAACGAGATGGTAGATCGGGTAACTCTTTGTATGAATGAAAGTGAGCTGTCTGGGAGATTCTATACGTTATTGTCTTGTGTAGCTCTTAATGCCGAATTCATACAAATCCGTGTGTCGCCGTCAAGCCACAGTATAAGAGAATCCATCTTGTCGTTAATCTGTTGATGCATACTCTCTATGTATCCGCCTCATTTGTAAATGAATATGTTTTCGGCTACAGGACCAGCCCAGAGACGTTGAAGTTGTCGGATGCTCTATCATGTAGTCCCTCGTAAGTGGCCTTCACTTCTGATACTCAGAAATTCTCTTAATTTCTAACATGTTTGATGCACAAGCACGCAAGTGTACCTTGAAAGCAGCACTACCAAGTGATTGCCTTACCGCTCGGATTCGATAAATAAGGAACACGATCAAGCTAAAAATAGATTCTCTCTACTTCTAAGATAGTAGTAACATCCTCTCTACTTCTCTGAATATGCCCATGCCGTTGCCAAACATTTTGGATTTCTCTTAATATTGATTTCTCTTATTCGGATTTGCATGAGCAAAGATAACGCTATCATCATAGACTTTAACTTATACTTTGATATATTGGTATCGGGTTTCCCCGTCTTTCGGTTAGCTCAGCAATTCATCAGCTGCTTCGGCTTTCGTAAGTTGACATCCGTATGTTGATATGGTAAGCTCAACGATTTCGTTTTATTCTTTTCGTGCACAATTTTGATTATGTTTTGCGTAGTCTTTGTTATCTATAGAGCAATACGTCCACCATACATATTACAGCTAGGATTGCTTAAACCTCGTTGTATAGAAGGCTCAAACTACCTTTCCTAGTGGAAATGCCTCTCTATACTTCAAGAAGAACCCTTATGATTTTAAGAATGTTTGAATCTTATTGTACTTATTATAAAGCTACCTACCGATGTAACTTGTATTTTTCTTTTCTGCATGTTATAAACAAGTAATCTACAAGTAAGAACAATAATGCATGTTATAAACAAGTTATCTACAGTGTAGTAACAATAATAGTAATGTTATGAAGATGTTGGCAATCGGCACTTTCAGTACCTTACATAAAGAAACTTATTCGTACTACATAGTCATGTTTGTGTGGTACAACCCCTTAATACTTGTTTCTGCCTAGTCGTATAAAATAGGAGGTCAAAATTATGATATTTCCGTATTGAAATACGGAAATTAAACTTGCATCTTTTTTTGAATACGTATAAATTATGCACATACATCATATTTTAGAGAACATATTTTACATACTGATATAAATTGTTTTTCATGATTGCTAATGATGAACATTTACTATGTAGGTACATCATTATCTAAAAGAACATGAATGAATATAGTACATCTATTGAATCATAATGGGATCCATTACAATAATCATTGTGTTTAGTAGCTATATCTAGAAATTTTGAATACAAACATAGCCTTGGCAGAAGGATAATAATTTGAATGTTGGATTTGGACCTATAAAATGCCATACTATTGACATAAGGCTTGAAACCAAACTCTCTTGAACTATTATCACTTATGGATTGATTGAATTTTTAGAGTTTATTATTGAGATATTGATGTGTTTCATCTTTTGATCTAGCTATTGAAGGTTCATGATAGTGTGGATGGGCATCCAGGTATTTGGATATGCTTGGACACAAATAAAAGAAACTATATTTTATATATTTTTTGTAAATAAAGACCCATGTAAAGGGTCCTTTCGTGAAATTCATAAAAGAAGTGGTTGAGATAAGGATCAATGTACATCGTAACTTTGGAAAATAAAATATAAGGCTCACGTACAAGAGATTAAGTTTTTACTTTTGTGCTTGCTTTTCAAAGTGGCACCCTCATTGTAATCTCTATTTTTTATGTAATAAACAACCTGTAAATAGACATACTCTAGGGACTTAGAATCGAGTGCGTTGCAGAGATTGCATCCAATACTATGTACTCTCTCATCCATTGCGCAACTATGTTTTCAGTGTGTTTTCGTATTTCCTATTTTCAGTGAATGGATAACCATATGATCCTATAACAATGTTATTTGAGCCTACACTTATCACTACAGAAAATATGAACCCAAACCTAATCCCAATCCAAATCCATATTCGTGTTTTGGTTTCAATTTTGTTTTTTTGTTCGCGTTTCCATTTTGGTTTATGTTTTGATTTCAAATTTTTGTTTCACTTTGAGCTCTTGAACATGAACCTATAGTTTAATCCTATGTTTACTCCTATCCTTACTCCTATTTTTACTCCTACCTTTAATCCTATGTTTGTAGCTATGTTTACACCTATGTTTATACCTATGTTTATTGCTTCAACTTTGGTATAACTTTGGCATCTTTGGCTTCCTTGCCATGCATGAATCCTAGTGGTTTCCATTGGCTATGAAAAACACTCTTTAATTAAGGAGTAAAGGCATTCTCTCAATATTGATTTCTCTTATTCGGATTTGCATGATCAAAGATAATGTTATAGTCATAGACTTTGACTTACACTCTGATATGTTGATTGTTGGGTTTACCTTTCTTTTGTTTAGCTCAAGAATTCATCACATGCTTTCACCTTTTTTAGATGAACTAGTTATACGCATATGCTAAGCTCAAAGATTTCTTTTTTTTTTCCTTGCATACTTTTCAATATGTTTTGTTCAGCTTTGTTACTTATAGAGGAATGCGTATACCATACATACTACAACCATGATTGCCTAAAATTTATTGTATAGAAGGCTCAATGAGCCTTTCTTAGTGGAAATGTCTCCTTTTACTTAAAAAAAACATATGATTTTAAGAATGCTTGCATATTATTGTCCTTATTAAGACGTTACCTACATATATGACTATTATTTTGTTTTTCACAATAACAATAATAGGAATCTTATGAAGGATATTCACCATTAGTACTTTCAATACTTTACATACAAAAACATATCTATATTACATAATCATGTTCATGTGGTAGAATCCATTAATATTTTTATGCTTACATATAAAAATAAAAGGTCATAAATATGATATTCTCATATTGAAATATGGAAATTAAACTTTCCTCTCTTTTTGAATACGTAAAAATTATGAACATACAGCATATTATTAGTGGTGGATTATGCCTAGGTAGAGAACTTATTTTACATACTGATATAAATACCGTTTCATGATTTCCATTGATGAGAACTTAATATGTAAGTATATCATTATCTAGAAGGACATGGATAATTATATTACATATATTTAATCATAATGGGGACTTGTTACAACAATTATTGTGTTTACTAGCTATACCTAGGAATTTGTGATTACAAATATAACCTTTTCAAAAGGATCATAATTCCAATATTGGATCTTGGCCAATAAAATGCCATACTCTTGACATAAGGCTTAGCAACCAAACTCCATTGAATTGTTATAACTTATGGAATGATTGAATTATTGGAGTTTATTATTGAGCTTTTAATGTATTTTCTATTTTGATATAGAAGCACAAGTTTTGTGAAGGCATGGATAGGCCTCGACGTATTTGGTTATGTCTAGAAATGAATAAGAGAAATTAAATTATAGATTTTCAAATAAAGATCTACATAGAAAGTTCTTTCTATAAATTCATAAAAATAGTGGTTAAGATAAGAACTACTATAGATTATAGTTTTTGTAAATAAAAGATAAGGTTCTTTATAAAAGAAAGAAACTTTTTAAGTTAATGCTTGCTTTTTGAAGAGCCTTCCTCATTGTAATATCTATTTCTAACATAGTAAAAAACCCATAAATACATGTATTTTGGAGAATCCTCAAACAGAGTGAGTGGGGGGAGATCGCACACACAATTGGGTATTGTCTCATGTACTATACAACTCTATTTTTTTATGTTTTAAGATCTCATATTCTTTGTGAATGCATGTTCATAAGATCCTAGAATAGTGCTATGAAAGCTTTTATGTGTTATTGCAAACGCATTATGGTGTTGATCATTTTTGTGTTAGACTGGTTTCTATTTAGAATCAAATCATTGTTGTAACTTGAACCCAACCTCGATCCCAATCCCATTCCATATTCTTCTTTTCCTTTCAAATTCACTTTCCATTTTGTTTTTTTTTTTCCTATTCTTGTTTTCGTTTTGATTTCTTGTTTTAGTTTCTGGTTTCTACTTAGTTCACGTTCCTAAACTTGAATCTATAGTTTAGTCCTAAATTTACTCATACCTTTATACCTACATGTACACTTGTCTTTACTCCTACATTTATACCTACATGTACTCCTTTGGGTTACTCAAAGACATCGTTTAAGGCATATAACTTTGACATAACATTGGTATAAGTTTGGCATCTTTGGCTTTCGTGGCACCCATGGCTCCCATTGGCTATGCACAAACACTCTATAATTAAGGAGTGAAAATATATAGTCTCTCATTTACCCAGGAGGGGATTGAAATAAAAAACCTCACATTCACAAGTCAAGTGTTTTACCACTACACTACTCACTTGAATTATCACTATAGTCCTTTTCACTTATATTTAACATAACTTTTAGCTCTCTTACATTTTGGATTCCCAAGGCCTACACTCCTCTTTCCCATTTGAATTAAAAAATTATAAAAATTGTTTCCACATCTTTAGCAAGTGGGTTTCTTCTTCTATACATGCATAGACCCTATCAATACCATGGAGGAGTTTGTTGAATCATCTTGACATGCAGTACTACTTAAAAAATAATTTGAGCTCCTAGGGTACGAACTTCAAGGTACCCAAAATGAGATCCAAAAATATGAAAACGATACTTCAAAATATGCACTCTTAGGAGAAAAACCTTGTAAGGCTGGTGAAGACCATAATTACTTTTCAAGCTGATGGCACGTATTCCAAGTTCCACATAAAGAACTTCCAATTCTTCATAGCTTGATATTATTAGGATGGCTAAGTTGTTTTATCATGGCTATCCTAGTTTGATGATTTTTATTCAGTTGAATCCTACTCCAAAAATGATAAAGTGAAGCTGGCTACTAATTATTTACTATGAAAAGCCAAACTCTAATGGACCTTTTTAAGTCATAGTGCACCCATGACATAGAAGGTATTTCAAGAGAAGGTTACGATGTATTTTTTTCCACCTCAATTCCATGTACATCTTCGTGCTTCATGGAACATGATCACATGGAAGGAGGATGATACCATTAATACTTATATGAGCAATATTGGCAGTCTTTTACTTGTTACCATGCTTGAAGATGTTCCTAAAGATACCTTGTAGAGGAAGTATGAAAACGGTTTGAAGATAGCAATCCAAGATATTTCTTTTGCTCATGATGTAGAGGATTTTCAATGGAGTATCAAGTTTATCGATTTGCAATAACCATGCCAACATTAACCTTTTTAGAAGCATACTTTTCCTTGAGTATGAAACTTTCATTCTTGTTCTTTTTTATCTTATAATGTTCTAATGTAGGAAGGAAATTGAGCATGAGAAGCATTTAGAAATACGTTTTAGAATGTAGGAACACACTTTATTCAACTTTTTCAAAGTAAACTAGCATAGTCAGGGCATATTATTTCTAGTGAGGATGTGCGCATAGACCAAAAGAAAATCAAAGTAATTGTAGAATGACATATACATCAAACAATCAATGCTGTACATTCTTTTCTTAAGTTACCTATTTTATATAGGAAGTTTGTTAAATGTTTTTTTTTGTATTTAGCAATTCTCCTTACATTAATATTAAGGAATCACAAAACATCCACAAGACATCATAAATGTGTAATATGATTACTTTATTTCTGCATATCATTCTTATTCATAATAATTTAACTCCTCCAAGATACATTTTCATGCTTTTATTTTTGTATCGAACATGCTTATTTTAGTTTAATAATGCCAAATGTGACTAGCCATCCACATCTATTTTATTTCTCATCAACTAAGGTTAGTGGCTTTTTGAACTAGGGGGCATGTTATCACTTATGGAATCACTGAGTCATTTGAGATAATTATTGAGATATTAATGTGTTTTGTGTTTTAATATAGTAGCTTAAGGTTGGTGAGGGCATGAATAGGTGTGGATATATTCTAATGTGGTTAGAGATGAATAAGAGAAATGATATTTAATCTATATTCTATAAATAAAGACCCACATAGAGGGTTCTTTCTAGAAATTCATAAAAATAGTGGTTAAGATAAGAATTGTTGTAGATCACGATTTCTGTAAATAAAAGATAAGGCTCTCTATAAAAGAGAGAAACTTTTTACTTTCATGCCTACTTTTCGAAGTGCTAACCTCATTGTAATCTCTATTTTGTACACAATAAAGACCTATAAATGCACATATTTTGAAGACTCATCTAGCAGAGTGCATGGGGGAAGATTGCATCCAATACTATGTATTATCCCATATAATATGAAACTCTCTCTTTTTTGTGTTTCCATATTTTGTAATCTTTGTATACACAAGTTCATAAGATCCTACAACATAAACCATCTCAAGTATTCAATACAAATCAAGAAGGGTCAATTATTGGATTAAGAAGACAAGTTAGTCAATATAGATTAGGTGATGAATAGGCCTTGCCTTTTATTCAAATCAATCCTCTAAGCAACAATGATTTTCATCATCACATCTCATTGTAACTACCGATCTTTGATCATTTTGAATCCATTTTGTTCAAGATGACTAGTCCTTAAGCTTTAGGAGTGCTAGAAAAGCACATGTATCAAGTCTCAAATTTGTAGAGCTAGTTTGAGCCCTCAAACTATCTTAAGAATCTAAATTTTGACTACGTTGAACACTAGGTCTAAACTAGGACATCATGAGTGAAAAACTATAAAAGAAGCTAGAGAGCTCATTTTTGAGGTTGAACGTTTTATGGAAATTTTCACCAATAGCTCTTGAATTAAAGATTCCGTTATTCTACCACTTGTTCTACCTTGTGCGCATATGTGTGTTTTTGTGTGTGCATGTTAGTGTGCTTCTCACTCATGCACTTGTGCATTTCACTTGCTCACAATCTTCATACCAACCTCACATCCCCATGGATTGATAGTTATGAGGTTGATCTCTTCATGTTGGTATTCTTATCATGCTAGAGTAACCATCAAATCTAGCATTGTTGTTAGGGAGCATGATTTGACAAAGAGTGTGTGAAGGTAAATTTTACATGAAGATGGTAGAATTAGCACAAACTGGACATTGGAATCATAGGTATGTAGGTAAATTTTGTGAAGGTAACTATGCACAAGTAGATTTAGAAATCGAGAGAACTAAACTTTGCATGAAGATGGTAGAATTAGCACAAACTGGACATTGGAATCATAGGTACGTAGGTAAATTTTCTATTTTTCTTGTGTTTTGATCTCCATTACCGTCTCCATCATCTCCACTCACCTCCTATCTCTATCTCCTTCATCTCAAAAATTTCAGCATTTTGTACATATTCCCAACTCCCACCTCATTTCCCTCATTTCACTTATAAGAGACAACAAGAAAGCATAGGGGAAAAAATTGCAAAATTTGGTACATGTAAGAATTTCAATAAGCTGTGCTTAATCTAGATTTATCTTCTCAGGTCATCTTTAAAAAAGATATTCCCAAAATAGCTTTTCGAACATGATATGGTCACTATGAGGTTATTGTTTTTGGATTAACAAATGCTTCTACCACATTTATGTGCTTGATGAATGATGTTTTTGATAATTACCTATACGAATTCATCTTAGTATTTCTTGATGATATAGTTGTATACTCTAAAGATGATTCTAAGCATGCAATACATCTCAAGAAGACTTTGCAAACTCTTAGAGAACACAAATTCTATGGAAAGAAGAGTAAGTGTTTCTTTGCTAAGGATAAACGTGTGTATCTAGGAAGATTCATATCAAAGATGGAATCCATATAATGAAGATAAAGTAAAGACAATGATTGATTGGCCAATTCCTAAGACTATAAGGGATGTTAGAAGTTTTCTTGGGTCAGCACAATATGAAGGAGCACATATTAAGGATTTCTCTAAGATAGCTACTCCCCTTAAAAAATTGACTAAAAAGAATGAAGGATTTGTGTGGATTGATGCCTCTCAAAAATCACTTGAAACATTGAAATAAAAAGTCTTTGAAAATTGTGTTTTGGAAATTCCAAAATGGGGAAAGCCTTTTGTGGTTGCATGTGATGCAAGTGGCAGTCAAATAGGACCACCCCTGAGCTATCACAATCGCATTCACACTCGCACTCTCAATCACACTCTCACTCTCACTCTCAATCACAAGGAAATTCTCAGATTTCTGTGCGTCCCCTGTGTTGATGCGCAGGTCTCCCTATATTAGAGTTTGATCGCTGCCCTCCCAAGGAAGTGTGTGATCCACGAAATTTAGCAAAAGTCGAGTTTCTCCAAAACTTTCGCAAAAAGCCATGAGATCGTAGTGTGCTTTCTTTCTTTAGCATACCTGTCAAAAATAGGAGAAAAATACCAAAAAGACATATCCAAAAATATCCATAATTAGACATGGTGACATATGAGCATCACAGTCACACATTCGAATAGAAATAGATAAGCCCTCGTTTTTTTTAAGTGTTAGAAAACGGAACTTTTCAAAGCCCTCTAACTAAAAAACAGTGAGGAATTAGCTTAAGCTTGTGAGAGACACTTTTATTCAATTTTGCGATTTGCACAATAGTGTTAGAGAGGTCTGAGGTCCAAACCCACCTCCAAATGCCACTTTTGAGCCCTCCAAGTTTCAAAGTTCTAGAGAGAGAGAGAGTAAAATCAAGGCATTTTCTTACAATGAACTAAATGTAGGACCCTAAACGCGGTAATTAAACCATGATTCATAAAAAATTCACATAGGTACTTTTATTCTCTTATATTTGCTCTGCCTTTGTCTCATATAGAGTTTTCCTTAATTCTTTCATCTTCACCTTCAAAATTCATTCATAATAAGCTTTATCCCCACAATGAAATTCAGAAAGTTCAAAATGAATTATTTCACTAGAAAAGAGGCCTATTACAATTCTTCCCCCCCTTTAAGAACTCTGTCCTCAGAGTTGGAAAGAAGGATAATGTTTTAGAAAATCATCGAAGTTCACCCAACTCAAATCTTCTACTGGGTATGAGTGCCATTTCACTAAAATTTCTACTATACATCTATTTCTAAGAAATCTTTCCTTTCTGTCTAATACTATTTCAGGTTGAAGTTCAAAAGAGCCATCATCTTTCAGCTTATAATTCTCCTACAAAACATGAGCAATATTAGATACATATCTTTTAAGTAAGCTAACATGAAATACCGAATGCACATTTAAATGTTTAGGTAATTCCAGCAAATAAGCAAGCGATCCAATCTTTTTCAAAACTTTAAAAGTACCTACATATCTAGGAGAAAGTCTACGATCCTTTCCTAGCAGCAATTTAGATTGGTGAGGATTAAATTTAAGAAATACCATATCATTAACTTGAAATTCAAGTGAGCTTCTCTTTAAATCGAGTTTCTTTTATGTGTTTCTTGATTTTCCCAAGTTCTTCATCCATTTTATCAAGCATGTCTTTGGACACTTCTACTTTATTTGGAAAACCCAAAAATGAAGGTGGAGTCAAACAATTATGCCCATACATAGCTTCAAACGGAGTCATTTTTATAGATGCATGCCATGCACTATTGTATGCAAACTCAATCAAGGGTAAATATTCACTCCAATTATCCTGCTTTTCATTCATATACATACACAACATATCTTCAACTACCCTGTTAACCCTCTTGGTTTCCCCATCCGTTATGGATGGAAAGCTGTACTCATACGAAGTTGAGTTCCAATCGATTCAAATGTTGCTCTCCAAAAGTTTGACGTAAATCTAGAATCTCTATCACAAATTATGCTTTTAGGCATTCCATGCAATCGAAAAATTTCTTTTACAAAGATTCTTGCAACATTCAATGCAGTATCAGTCTTTTTCATAGGAAAGAAATGTGCCATCTTGGTACGTCAATCGACTACAACAAATATGGTATCATGCTTACTTTTGGTCATAGGTAGCTTAGTGATAAACTCCATAGGTTGAAGCATTACAGGCATCCCCCTAAACTCGGATTTCACCTGTTGGCACTCCAAACATTCACTTACATATTTTCTAATATCCCATTTCATACATGGCCAAAAGTAAGAATACTTTGTTTTAACATAGGTCCTTGAATAACCTAGATGTGCAAAAAAAGGTGCATCATGACAATGATGCAATATTTTAACTTTTAATGGAGATTTAGAAGATATGCATAGCTGATTGTTACAATACAATGTTCCATTCTGCAAATGAAATTTTTCCTCATGTATGGATCCCCTGTTTGGATTCAAAGAATTCAAAATAGGTGCATAAAAAGGATCATGTTTTATCTCTTCTTGAATTTGATTGAGAAAATAAAAAATTATTACAGAAACAAGATTACACAAAGGTCTCCGACTCAATGCATCAGCAACCTTATTTTCCTTACCAGCCAAATACTTAATGTCAAAATCATACTCACTTAATAATTCAATCTAATGCTTCTGCATGTTGTTAAGCAATGGTTGTGTGAAGATGTATTTTAGACTTTGATGCTCTGTTTTCAATTCAAACTTAACCCCTAACAATAGATGTCTCCAATGCTTAAGTGCATGCACAACAACAAGCATTTCTAAATCATGAGTAGGATAGTTAAGTTCATGTTTTCTTAGTTTTTTGGACTCATATGCAACCACTCTACCATCCTGTGAAAGAACACATCCTATTTGAGTACCACCTGCATCACATGCAACCACAAAAGGCTTTCCCATTTCTAGTATTTTCAAAACACAATTTTCAACAACTTTTTGTTTCAATGTTTCAAATGCTAAAATCCTACATTCTTTTTAGTCAATTCTATGAGGGGCATAGCTATCTTAGAGAAATCCTTAATATGTGCTCTTTCATATTGTGCTAACCCAAGAAAACTTCTAACATCCCTTACAGTATTAGGAATTGGCCAATCAACTATTGTTTTTACCTTATCTTTATCTATAAGTATTCCTTCTTTTGATATTACTCTTCCTAGATACACAAGTTTATCCTTAGCAAAGAAACACTCACTCTTTTTTCCATACAATTTGTGTTCCCTAAGAGTTTGGAAAGTCTTCTTGAGATGTACTACATGCTCAAAATCATCTTTAGAGTATACAAATATATAATCAAGAAATATTAAGATGAATTCATCTAGGTAATCCTGAAAAATATTGTTCATCAAGAACATAAATGTGGCAGGAGCATTTGTTAATCCAAAAGGTAGAACCATGAACTCATAGTGACAATATCGTGTTCGAAAAGCTCTCTTAGGAATATCCTCTGTTTTGATCCTATTTTGGTGATATCCAGGTCTTAAGTCAATCTTAGTGAATACAGTTGCTCCATTTAATTGAGCTAATAAGTCATATGTGAGGGAGTGGATACTTATTCTTAATTTTTCTTTTATTCAACCTCCTATAGTCAATGCATAATCTATAGGAGTCATCTTTCTTCTTCTGAAATAAAACAGGTGCACACCAAGATGATACACTCGGTATTATCAAGCCTTTCTTCAGAAGACCATCTAATTGAATCTTTAGCTCCTTTAATTCATCGATGTTAAATCTATAGGGTGCTCTAGAATATATTTCACTCCTTCGATATAGGTCAATGGCATGGTCAATCTCCCTCGGTGGAGGTATAGCAGGCAACTCTTCTCGAAATACATCTGTGTACTCTTTCAAAAGATTTTCTACATAATTTGGAACACTTTCCTCATTATCTTCTTCATGGACATTGTTTAAATACACTATGAGTGCTCTACAACCATCATGTATACCTTTAATTATTAGCATAGTAGAAATAAGGATAGGTTTAGGATTATAGGCATCACATAGAATATGAATAGATTCATCATCTAGCTTTAAAGTGATCGTTCTTTGTTCACAATTAATCGTCGCAGAATTCTTACTAACCAATCCATGCCCTATGATTGCATCACTCTCTTTCATCTCAATCACATGGAAACTTCTAGAAAAGCACCTATTAGAAAGAGTAAATTCAAGGTTTTCAATATATCCTTTCGTGTAGTGTAATTGTCCATTGGCCATCTGTACACGTCTGGTTATTTCCATATTTAGGGCTATCCCTAGGTTCTATACCGATTTGAAAGATAGAAAACAATGGGTACTACCTGAATTGATCAAAAATATGATTTTATGCACTAAAATCATACCCAGAATCGTGATTACGGAAGCCTTTGGGAAAGAACTAACCACCATGCAAGGTAAAGTAGAGTCAGGGGACTTAACTCCATCATCTGCTTCCTCAATAATTTTACCCTCCTCGATGATGTTTATCGCTTGTGATTGTGCAGGTCAAAAGACTGCCTTATTCATGTACTCATATGTCCTATGCCCTTGCTCCCTGCAATGAAAAAATAGACCAAGTCCCTTTACTCTCTCAATAACATCACGATCTTGTTGCCACTGGATTGGTTGATGCCTCCTTTGATTTTCCATGTGAGGAGGATTCTTGCCTTAGTTATTTGAAGATGGAGTCTTCTTTGAATTGTTCATTTTCATTGCAACAGGTCTTTGTGGTCTATGTCCAGATGCAATGAATTTGCTTCTATATTACTTCTGTAAATTTAACTTCTCCATCTTCTCAAAGTTCGCAGCCATCCCAACAACACCAATAAAATCAATGCATCCAAATCCCTTGACTTGATAGCAAAGTTCCTCAAGACGCCCTTCAATAAATTTACTCTTTAGAGCGTTTCCACTAACCTCTGATGCATATTTATGAAGACGTAGGAACTTCTCTTTGTACTCATCAATAGATAAGCTATGTTTATCGCTTTCATGCTGTCTGAAAGTGTGGAACTCCATCTTCTTCCCCATATGGTAGTGTGGAGAACAATAGCGCTTTTCACCTTTTTCTCTAAATTCCTTCCATAGAACTAGACCAGAACACGTTCGAGTCTGCATATACAAATTCCACCATAGGTTTGCGATCCCACGTATGTGTAGGATCCCAACTTTTTCCTTGGAATCTTCACTAAATTATGGAAGATCAAAGAAATCCTCCAATTCTTCAATCCATGCCTCAAGGTATTCACCACTCTTCTTCTCACCATCAAAATCATTCAACTTTGCCTTCTTGAAGACTTGGTTAAGGGTAAACTCACCTAGTCCCATATCTTCATAATTGTGTTTTTGTTTTCCGCGAGATACATTAGATGTTCCTGCTCCATCTACTTCATCATTCAACTCCATAAGCAAATTTGTTGCTCCTTCTGGTTGCTTTCGACCTCGTTCTTTGCACAATTCTCTAAGAAGCTTTTGAATAAGCTCCTCTTGTTTATGAATCTTCTATGTTAGACCTTCCATCGTTCCAAAGGATTGATTCTGCTCTCATACCACTTGTAGTGTTTTCTCAATCATAATCTTTCCATCACTCAAAAATAATAGAGGAGAGAAGAATGTAGAGATTTCACAAGGTAAGAGAAAATATGATGTAGAAGAGTAGAAACAAATATGACGTAGAGAAGGAAGAATTCTGATATTATAGATATGAATCAATGGTTACAATAGCTTTGGACAATAGCTTCTTGATGAAGCCTCTACCTCCCGACCACCCCAAGCTATCACAATTGCATTCACACTCACACTCTCATGCTCACTCTCAATCACAAGATAATTCTCACATTTCTGTGCATCCCCTGTGTTGATGCGCAGGTCTTCCTATATCAGATTTTGATTGCTGCCCTCCCAAGGAAGTGTGTGTTTAGGAAAAGTTGAGTTTCTTGAAAACTTTTGCAAAAAGCCATGCGATCATAGTGTGCTTTCTTTCTTTATCATACCTATCAAAAATAGGAGAAAAAGACCAAAAAGACATATCCAAAAATATCCATAATTAGACATGGTGACACGTGAGCATCAGAATCACGTGGCTCAGAATTTTAAAAAGATAGAGAAGTGCAATGTGCAAAAGGAAAATAGAAGCAGATTCATTGCGACTGGACATAGGCCATAGAGACCTATTGCAATGAACATGAACAATTCAAGGAAGACTCCATCTTCTAATAACCAGGGTAAGAAGAAAAATCAAAGGAGGCGTCAACCAATTTATTGGCAACAAGACCCTGACTTTATTGAGAGGACAAAGAGACTTGGTCTGTGTATCCATTGCATGAAGAAAGGGCATTGGACATATGAGTGCTTGAATATGGCATTCTTTTGGCCTGCAGAATCAAACGTAATAAACATCATCAAGGAAGGAACAAGGATTGATAAACCAAATGATGGAGGTAAGTGCCCTAATTGTACTTTACATTGCATCATCACTAGTTGTTTCCCAATGGCTTCTGTAATTACGATTTCCGGTATGCTTTCTATGCATAAAATAAGATTTGTGATTCATTTAGGTAGTACACATTGTTTTCTATCTTTCAAATTAGTATAGAATTTGGGGATACTTCTAAATATGCAGATAATTACACCTATAGAGATGGCCAATGGATGAATGCATTATAGGAAAGGATACATTGAAAACCTTGCATTTACTTTTTCAAATAGGTCTTTTTTTGGAAAGTTTCATGTGTTTGAGTTGAAACAGAGTGATCCAATCATAGGCATGGACTTGTAAGCTCAGAATTCTGCAACAATTGATTGTGAGCAAAGAACACACACTTTAAGGCTCGATAGTGAATCTATCCACATTCTAGGTGATGCATATAATCCTAATCCTATTCTTATTTCTGCTATTCAGAGAATTAGAGGTATACGAGATGGCTGTAAAACATTTGTAGTGTATATGAACAATCTCCATGAGGAAGATAATGATGAAAGTCTTCCAAATCATATAGAAAATTTTTTTAAAGCATATGCCAATGTATTTCCAAAAGACTTGCCTGGTATACCTCCACCTAGGCAAATTGACCATGCCATTGACCTATATCCAAGGAGTGAACCATATTTTAGAGCACCCTTTAGATTTAACATCCATGAATTGAAGGATCTTAAGATTCAATTAGATGATCTTAAGAATCAAAACAGAGGATATTTCCAAGACAACTTTTGAAACACGATATGGTCACTACTATTTTATGGCTTAACCTTTTGGATTAACAAATTCTCTTGCCACATTTATATGCTTGATGAATAATGTTTTCCATATTAACCTATAGGAATTCATGTTAGTATTACTTGATGATATATTTGTATACTCTAAAGATGATTCTGAGCATGAGATACATCTCAAGAAGACTTTGCAAACTCTTAGGTAACACATATTCTATGCAAAGAAGAGTAAGTGTTTCTTTGCTAAGGATAAACTTGTGTATCTAGGAAGAGTCATATCAAAAGATTGAATCCACATGGATGAAGATAAAGTAAAAACAATAGTTGATTGGACGATTCCTAAAACTTTAGGGGATGTTAGAAGTTTTCTTGGGTTGGCACAATATGAAAGAGCACATATTAAGGATTTCTCTAAGATAGATACTCTAGCATTTCCTCAATCACAATCTTTCGATCACTCAAAAATAAAAGAGGAGAGAAGAAGCCAGAGCTTGCACAAGGTAAGAGATAATATGATGCAGAAGAGTAGGAACAAATATGATGCAGAGAAGGAAGAATTCTGATATTACAGATATGAATCAATGGCTACAATAGCTTTGGACAATAGCTTCTTGACGAAGCCTCTACCTCTTGACCCCCACTGAGCTATCACAATCGCATTCACACTCGCACTCTCAATGACACTCTCACTCTCACTCTCACTCTCAATCACAAGGTAATTCTCAGATTTTTGTGCATCACCTGTGTTGATGCATAAGTCTCCCTATATCAGTGTTTGATCGCTGCCCTCCAAAGGAAGTGTGCAATCCACCAAATTTAGAAAAAGTCAAGTTTCTCCAAAACTTTATAAAAAGCCATGCGATCGTAGTGTGCTTTGTTTCTTTAGCATACCTGTCAAAAATAAGAGAAAAACACCAAAAGACATCCAAAAATATCCATAATTAGACACGGTGACACGTGAGCATGACAATCACCGATTCGAATAGAAATAGTTAAGCCCTTGTTTTTGTTTTAAGTGTTAGAAAATGGCACTTTTCAAAGCCCTGTATCTCAAAGACGGTGAGGAATTAGCTTAAGCTTGTGAGAGACACTTTTATTCATATTTGTGATATGCACTACAAGTTTCAAAATTCTAGAGAGAGTAAAATCCAGGCAATGAACTAAATGTACGACCCTGAACGAGGTAATTAAAACATGATTCACAAAAGTTTCACATAAGCACTTTTATTCTCTTATACTTGCTCTACCTTTGTCTCATACAGAGCTTTCCTTATTTATTTCATCTTCACCTTCAAAATTCCACTAGAAAACATGATGTGAATAAGGTCTAGAGAGAGTATGAAACTTGTCAACCCAAAATTTTCCCTACATGCATAAAATGACCTAATTATTCATTCTAAGCATTATCCCCACAATGAAATCCAAAAAGTTCAAAATGAATTATTTCACTAGAAAAGAGGCCTATTACAATTCTTCACCCCTTTAAGAACTCTATCTTTAGAGTTGGAAAGAAGGCTAATGTTTTAGAAAATCTTCTAAGTTCACCCAACTCGAATCTTCTACTGGGTATGAGTGCAATTTCATTAAAATTTCTACGATAGATCTATTTCTAAGAGATCTTTCCTTTGTGTCTAAAACTATTTCAGGTTGAAGCTCAAGAGAGCCCTCAGCTTTCAGCTTATAATTGTCTTGAAAAACATGAGCAAAATTAGATACATATCTTTTAACTAAGCTAACATGAAATACAGGATGCACATTTAAATGTTTAGGTAATTCTAGCAAATAAGCAAGAGATCCAATCTTGTTAGAAATTGTAGAACTCCATCTTCTTCTCCATATGGTAGTGTGGAGAACAATAGCATTTTTCAGCTTGTTCTCTAAATTCCTTCCATAGAACTCGACCAGAACACGTTTACGTCTGCATATACGACTTCCACCATAGCTTTGCGATCCTACGCAGGTGTAAGGATCCCAACTTTTGCCTTGGACTCTTCACTAAATTTTTGAAGTTCAAAGAAATCCTCTAGTTCTTCAATCCATGCCTCAAGATATTCACCACTCTTCTTCTCACCATCAAAATCATTCAACTTTCCCTTCTTGAAGACTTGGTTAAGGGCAAACTCACCTGGTTCCATAGCTTCATGCTTGCGTGTTTGTTTCCCACAAGGGACACTAGATGTTCCCGCACCTTCATCTACTTCATCGTTCAGCTCCACAAACAAATTTGTTGCTCCTTCTGGTTGATTTCTGCCTCATTCTTTGCACAATTCTCCAAAAAGCTTCTAAATAAGCTCCTCTTGTTCATGAATATTTTGTGTTAGACCTTCCATCATTCTCGAGGATTGATTCTGCTCTGATACCACTTGTAGCATTTTCTCAATCAGAATCTTTCGATCACTCAAAAATAAGAGAGGAGGGAAGAATGCAGAGATTGTGGAGAATGATTTCTCCTATGCGCAATGAAAATGTGTAGTGAACCCTTGTATGTCCAACACTGGGACATACAACTGCACCTTAGATAGCTTGCTGCTATCAATACAAAAATCAAAGTAGAAAAGTACAGCTTTCTAACAAAGTAGAAAAGTACAGCTTTCTAACAAGCTATAAATAACTTAATTTGGACAAGTTTTGATTAGGAAATGCAACTGACAAAGATGAACTACATGTCCACACAAGTATGCTGAAGAACTAAACTTCCCTCTCGGACTCATAACTCTTTGTATATATAACCTTTGAGAAAGATATTTGGTACACAAAACGTAGGCACAAATAGCTTTCCAACAAGCTGAAAAAAAAAAAGTAATTTGGATGAGTTTTGGTTAGGCAACTCAACTGACCAAAACACACCACCTGCACACATAAGTACACTATAAAATTGGACTTCACTCTCTAATAGATATCTCACCGAATATAATTTTCTGAATAAGATATTTGTGAAAGAGAACGTGGATGCCAAGAGCTTTCCAACAAGACAAAATCAAGCAATTTGGATATGTTTTGGTTGGGAAACTTAACCAACCAAAATAGATTACCTGTTTACATAGGTATACTAAAACACTAGAGTTCACTCTTTCACGAATATCTCACTGAATATGTAAGCTTTAAAGGATATATTTGGTATGCAAAGAGTAAGAAAATAAGCTTTGCAATTAATGTTTAAACGCAAGGAATGGTTACATATACACTGAGATATGAGCTCGACAACAGAGCTGTGTACAAACTGACGTGCGACTAGAAGGAGTCTAAGGGAAGACAAAATGACAAAATGACTAGATCCGACTACTGGGAGCTCTTGCCTCTTTCTCTTTTTGTTTTGAATGTACTCCCACTTCACTTTTATAACCAATGAGCATGTGAAGAAGTTTGTGCCTCCTTTATAACTCACCACTTTCCCACTACATGCCACTAACTACAAGGCAAGATATTGTATCTCTTACTCATCATGAATTTTGACTAGACTTTTTCTTTTAGCTGCCCTCCCAAGGAAGTGTGTGATCCACCAAATTTAGAAGATGCCGAGCTTCTCCAAAAGTTTCGCAAAAACCCATGCGATTGTAGTGTGCTTTCTTTCTTTAACGTACGTGTCAAAAATAGGAGAAAAACACCAAAAAGACATATCTAAAAATATCCATAATTAGACATGGTGACATGTGAGCATCACAATCACGTGGCTCAAAATTTTAAGAAGATGGAGAATTTCAATTCGCAAAAGGAAAATAGAAGCACATTCATTGCCACAGGACATAGGCCACAGAGACCTATTGCAATGAACATGAACAATTCAAGGAAGACTCCATCTTCTAATAACCAAGGTAACAAGGAAAATCAAAGGAGGCATCAACCAATTTATGGCAACAAGACCTTGACTTTATTGAGAGGGCAAAAGGACTTGGTCTATGTTTCCATTGCATGAAGCAAGGGCATCGGACATATGAGTGCCCGAATATGGCATTCTTTCGGCCTGCAGAATCGAAGGTAATAAACATCATCGAGGAAGGAACAAGTATTGAGACACCAAATGATGGAGGTAAGTGCCCTAATTGTACTTTACGTTGCACCTTCACTAGTTGTTTTTCACAAAGGCTTCTATAATTACGATTTCGGGTATGCTTTCTATGCATAAAATAAGATTTGTGATTCATTCAGGTATTACACATTGTTTTCTATCTTTCAAATTAGTATAGAATTTGGGGATACCTCTAAATATGCAGATAATTAGACCTGTAGAGATTGCTAATGGATGACTCCATTATACAAAAGGATACATTGAAAACCTTGCATTTACTTTTTCTAAGATGTCTTTTCTGGAAATTTTCATGTGATTGAGATGAAACAGAGTGATGCAATCATAGGCATGGACTGGTTAGTTCAGAATTCTACAACAATTGATTGTGAGCAAAGAACACACACTTTAAGGCTAGATTGTGAATCTATCCACATTCTAGGTGATTCATATAATCCTAAACCTATTCTTATTTCTGCTATGCAGAGAATTAGAGGTATACGAAATGGCTCTAAAACATTTGTAGTGTATGTGAACAATCTCCATGAGGAAGATAATGATGAAAGTATTCCAAATTATGTAGAAAACCTTTAGAAAGAATATGCCAATTTATTTCCAAAAGACTTGCCTGGTATACCTCCACCTAGGCAAATCGACCATGCCATTGACCTATATCCAGGAAGTGAACCATATTCTAGAGCACCCTTTAGATTTAACATCCATGAATTGAAGGAGCTTAAGATTCAATTAGATGATCTTTTGGAGAAAGTCTTGATAAGACCGAGGGTCTCACCTTGGGGTGCACCTGTTTTATTTCAAAGGAAGAAAGACGGCTCTTATAGATTATGCATTGACTATCGGGGGTTGAATAAAAGAAAAATTAAAAATAAGTATCCACTACCTCACATAGATGACTTATTAGGTCAATTTAGTGGAGCGACTGTATTCAATAAGATTGCCTTAAGATCTTGATATAACCAAATCGGAATCAAAACAGAGGATATTCCCAAGATAGCTTTTCAAACACGCTATGGTCCTTATGATTTTATGGATTAAACTTTTGGATTAAAAAATGCTCTTGCCACATTTATATGCTTAATGAATAATGTTTTCCATATTTACCTATAGGAATTCATGTTCGTATTTCTTGATGATATATTTGTATACTCTAAAGATGATTCTGAGCATGAGATACATCTCAAGAAGACTTTGCAAACTCTTAGGTAACAAAAACTCTATGGAATGAAGAGTAAGTGTTTCTTTTCTAAGGAAAAACTTGTGTATCTAGGAAGAGTCATATCAAAAGATCCACATGTATGAAGATAAAGTAAAACAATAGTTGATTGGCCGATTCCTAAGACTATAGGGGATGTTAGAAGTTTTCTTGGGTTGGCACAATATAAAAGATCACATATTAAGGATTTCTCTAAGATAGCTACTATAGCGTTTCCTCAACCAGAGTATTTCAATCACTCAAAAATAAAGAAGAGAGAAGAATGTAGAGATTGCACAAGGTAAGAGAAAATCTGATGCAGAAGAGTAGAACCAAATATGACACAGAGAAGGAAGAATTCTAATATTATAGATGTGAATCAATGGTTACAATAGCTTTGGACAATAGCTTCTTGATGAAGCCTCTACCTCCCGACCACCCCCGAGCTATCACAATTGCATTCACACTCGCTCTCTCAATCACACTCTCACTCTCAATCTCACTCTCACTCTCAATCACAAGGTAATTCTCAGATTTATGTGTGTCCACAGTGTTGATGTGCAGGTCTCCCTATATCAGAGTTTGATCGCTTCCCTCCCAAGAAAGTGTGTGATCCACCAAATGTAGAAAAAAGTCGAGTTTCTCCAAAACATTCGCAAAAAGCCATGCGATCATAGTGTACTTTCTTTCTTTAGCGTACCTGTCAAAAACAGGACAAAAACACCAAAATGACACATCAAAAAATATCCATAATTAGACATGGTGACACGTGAGCATCACAATCACGGATTCTAATAGAAATAGATAAGCCCTCGTTTTTTTTTTCAAAGAGTTGGAAAACGGCACTTGTCAAAGCCCTGTAACTCAAAAACGGTGAGGAATTAGCTTAAGCTTGTGAGAGACACTTTTATTCAATTTTGTGATCTGCACCCGATTTGGACCTAGGTCATCTCTAACACTATTGTGCAAATTGAAAAATTGAATAAAAGTGTCTCTCATAAGCTTAAGCTAAATCCTGACCCTTTTTGAGTTAAAGGGCTTTGAGGGGACACGCAGAAATTAGAGAATTACCTTGTGATTGAGAGGGAGAGTGAGACTGAGAGCCTAATTTAGAGTGCGAGTATGAATCAGATTGTGATAGATCGAGGGTGGTTAGGAGGTAGATGCTTCATCAAGAAGCTATTTTCCAAAGCTATTGTAACCATTGATTCTCATCTATAATATCAAAATTCTTCTTTCTCTAAGTCATATTCTTCTGTATCAGAATTTCTCTTATCTTATGCGATCTCTATGTTTTTCTCTCCTTTGTTATTCTTGAATGATCGAAAGATTGTGATTGGGGAAACACTACAAGTGGTATCAAAGCAGAATCGATTCTCGAGAATGATGGAAGGTTTGATGCAAAAGGTTTGTTATATGTATAAGCTAGCATCGATTGTGCTCCTTTGAAATCCTTGAAGAACTTGTGGATCTTTTCATAGTAGGTCCTAGGACCTTGTTTAAGTCCATGAACTACTTTGTGAAGCCTTTATAATGATCTTATGTTCCATTTATCTTGAAACTTTTAATCTCTTCTACATATACATATTCTTGAAGATCGCCACCAAGGAAATCACTTTTGAAGTCGAGTTCATAAATTGGTCATTTAAAGTATGCACTTGATATAAGAATGATTCTTATATTTTTAAACTTTGCAAAACGGGCAAAGGTTTCTTCATAATAAATGCAATGTTTTTTTTTATAACCCTTAGCTACAAGCCTTGCTTTGTACTTGTCAAGGCTACCATCTGATTTATACTTAATTTTGTATAGCCACTTAACTCCAATAACTTGATGATTTGTAGGCTTCACAACAAGTGTCCAAGTATTGTTCTTTTTATTGCATCCATCTATGTTTGCATAGCTTCTTCCCACTTAGGCTGATCTTGAGCTTGTTTAAAATTGGGAAGCTTTGGAATTTGTTGATGTTGGTGCATAAGTGCATAATGAACATAGGTTGTTGAGAAGCCTTGCTTCTGGTTTTTTCTTGGAAATAATGGAACCCCCTATGAAGTGGAGATCAATAGAATCAAACTTGAATTTGGATCTTTAATTGATTACTTTAAAGCTTCATGAGAGAATACATCTTATGAAATGGTGAAGGAGTGGTTTTCTAGATTACAGAAACTCTATATCTTACATTGTTCACTATGTCCAATGAATACACCTTCTTGGACTTAGATGCTACTAGCTCATGTCCATCTTCTTTAGGGAACATCTATGACTGCTTCACTTCCAAACTCTCAAAAAGTAGTTGAAATTGGGCTTGCATCCATAGTAGGCTTAAATTGAAGTTTTGTTGTGTATTGCACTTCTGAATACTTCCAACCAAAACATTAATGATAAAGCTTTGTTGTGAAGCACAGTGTCTACCATTTCCATGACACTACTCTTTCTTTTATCTACTCTATTTTTGGATGGAGTATGAGTTTGAGTTACTATGCTCTTGATGCCTTTCTATTTCAAGAAGTTTTCAAAGTCATGGTTGACAAATTAACCACCTCCATGAGGTCTATTTGTCCATACTGAAGTGGATGCCTCATTCTCTACTTGGTAGATACACTCCTTAAAATGTAGAAAATGTATTTGCCTTTGCCTGGAGGAAATAGAAATGTATGTATCTTTTGTGATCATGAACTATGAGAAAAAGGTAGATTGATCTACTTAAGGATGGGGTATTCATCAATCCACAAGAGATGCATGTGGACTAGGGCTAGAGGATTCTTTTCTCGGGTGGAAACCTCTTTCATAATAGGTATGCTACTTGCCTTGAGCACAAACTTGGTAGGTATCATGCATTTCTCGAAGATTGGGTAATCCCTTAATCCATTGAGATGTTAAGTTTTTGGTTAAGTGGGATGTATGGCCATATCTCTAGTGCCATAGAGTGAAAATTTCTTCCTTACTAAGAACGTAAATAATATTGCAGAAGTCTTTATGTAGAGCCTTGGGCTATGATTTCCTTAGTCCTAGGATAAATCAGTTTCATTGAGGTGTTGTTAAAGAGAACTTGTTTATGATGATTATTGATTGCTTTGATGGAGAATAGATCCATGCAAAGGTGTGGTAGAAAAGTAAGTTCAATAAGGCTTTGTATTCTCCTTTGTGATTCATAATTGTTTCTTTACCATTTCCTTCAATTGAAAGAATCCTGTTATTTCCTAAGAAAACTCCACCATTGTGGTCTTCTACCTCCTGAAATGACTCATGGTTCTTGTACATACGGGAGAACACACCATTATCAAATATCTATGTGATGAGTTAGAATTGATTAGATCATTGATTCCCATTTTGATAAAGAGATCTTCACACGAATAATGAGACCTATGTGTAAAGGATGTTGCTTGAATCTTGGAAGTAGATGCTTTAGAGTTGTTCTTCTAATTATTGAAGAACATCCCTATATGCAGTGATTTTTCCACCATATTTTCAACTCCTTGGACGAGTTTTTGGAGCCTTAATAAGGAGATTCTCTAGAATGCTTTAGATAAGCTTGAGAGATCTTAAATATAAAGACTAAGTCTCTATTCTTGTTGCAAGGTTAAAAAGGTAATTTACTTCACTTGGCAAGGTCTGTTAAAGAATTTTGATTCAAACTACTAAGAATTTAACTCAAGTATTGGCAACAAATCTCATGCATGACTCATGAGTGTTACTTCCTTATGCATTAAGTCCTTAATTGAATTAAAATTTTAGAATATTTTCAAAACGGTTTTGTAAAGAGTGTTAGGCCACCAAATTGTTATAATCTTGCATACTTTTTTGTGTTGCACCGTATTGGCCTAAACCTTGTAACCCTTTCTAAGTTAACACAAAAAGATCATACTTGTGTCACTCCATGAGATGCATAGCAAGTCCACCGGACTATGCATGGTCGAGTAATAGTGGTGCAAACTACATTTTCTCAAAGTGCTACCATGTTCTATTCAGTACGATTTCACTCATTTATCAGATAAGCGCTACAAGAAATAGGGGGGCATAGCGATGCCCCCGAATTGCAAAAAAAATAGGATTAATCGCTTATGCGATGCTAGCATCGCATAAGTGACGGTCCTCTTTTTGAGTTCTTTTTACGAGCGGTCATCGCATAAGCGATGCTAGCATCGCTTATGCGATGCCAAAAGTATGTGTCGCAAATAGCATTGCTAAGTAGCGATGCTATTTGCGACGTGGGAATATTGGCTACGATGTTTTAGCGTCGCATAAGCAACATCCTGTGTTCCAGAGCGTCGCATAAGTGACGTTCTGGAATGTTAAAAAAATTTTCGATTTCTCCCAGAACATTTGTGTCGGAATTTGCATGCACAAGTGAGAGAGAGAGAGAGAGAGCGAGAGAGAGAGAGAGAGAGAGAGAGAGAGAGAGAGAGAGACAACAAGATATCTATCGTTGAATTCACGTATGCATGCACACACACACATACATATGCATACACACACATATATACACACATAGAAACACACACATACACATAGACTCACACACACATGTACACACATACACACATAATGATGCATACACACACATATACATGCATACACACACACATACATGCACACACACATATATGCATACACACACATAATGCCTACATAATGCAGATGCATACATACACATATATAATGCATACACACACATATGCATACATAATGCATACATAATGCATACATAATGCACACATAATGTATACACACACATATGCATATCTACATGCATACACATACATACATAGACACATACACACACATAGACACATACACACACATACACACTCATAGACACACACACACACACATACACATAGACACACACACATATACACACACATACACACATAGACACATACACACATATTGATGCATATACACACATACACATGCATACACACATACACAAACAAGTACACACACACACATACACACACATACACACACATACACACACAAATATGCATACACACACACATAGAGAGACATGCACACACATACACATACATGCATACATATGCATACAGAATGCATATGCATATGCATACATACATGTGTATGCATAATGCATATGCATACATACACATACATAATGCATACACACACATATATGCATACATAATGCATACACATGTACACACACATATGCATACATACATGCATACACATACACACATAGACACATACACACACATAGACACATACACACACATAAACACATACACAGTCATAGACACACACACATACACATAGACACACACACACATACACACACACATACACACATAACCATGCATACACATACATACACATGCATACACACATACACACACATAGACACACACATACACACACACATACACACACATATGCACATACACACACATATGCACATACACACACATATATGCATACACACACATAGAGAGACATACACACACATACACATACATGCATACATATGCATACATAATGCATATGCATACATACATACTTACATGCATACACACACATATACATACATAATTCACATGCATACATACACATACATAATGCATACACACACATATGCATACATAATGCATACACACACAACCCACACATATGCATACATACATGCATACACATACACACATAGACACATACACACATACACACACATAGACACATACACACACATAAACACATACACTCATAGAGACACACACATACACATAGACACACACACATACACACACAATACACACACACACATACACACATAGACACATACACACATAATGATGCATACACACACATACACGCACACACATACACACACATACAAACATACACACACATATATGCATACACACACATATATGCCTACACACATAGAGAGACATACACATACATGCATACATAAAGCATATGCATATGCATACATACATACTTACATGCATACACACATATGCATACATAATGCACATGCATACATACACATAGTTAATGCATACACACACATATGCATACATAATGCATACATAATGCATACACACACATATGCATACATAATGCACATGCATATGCATACATAATGCATATGCATATGCATACATAATGCACATGCATATGCATACATACCCACACATAGACACATACACAAACATAGACACATACACACACATACACACTCATAGACACATACACACTTACACACACACATCCATAGACACTTACACACACACATACACATGCACATCGACACATATATATAAATACACACGTATATACACACATAGACACACAGACATACACACATAGAGACGCACACACATATACATACAGACAAATATACACACACACATAGACGCACACACTTACACACACACACATCCACACACATATACACATGCATACATACACATATATATAGATACACACACATACACACATACATGCATATGCATACATAATGCACTGCATACATAATGCACTGCATACATAATGCACATGCATATGCATACATACATGCTTACATGCATACACACACATACACACATACACATACACATATAGACACACACACACATACACACACACATACACACATATATGCATACACACACATAGAGAGACATACGCACACATACACATACATGCATACATATGCATACATAATGCATATACATATGCATAGATACATACTTACATGCATACACACACACATATGCATACATAATGCGCATGCATATGCATACATAATGCACACACATATGCATAGATACATGCATATACATACATACACATCGACACATACACACACATACACACATACACACACATACACACACATATGCATACATATGCATACATAATGCACATGCATACACATACACACACATAGATACATGCATACACATACACACACATAGATACATGCATACACATAGACACATACACACACATATACACACAGATTTACACACATACACATGCATACACACACATACACACATAGACACACACACATACACACACAGGTACACACATAGACACATACACACATAATGCATATGCATATGCATACATACATAATTACATGCATACACACACATACACACACATGCATACATGCATACACACGTACAGAGACACACACACACATACACACACATACACACACATGCATACATATGCATAGATAATGCATATGCATATGCATATACATGCATACATGCTTACATGCATACACACACATACATATAGATACATATACACACATAGACACACACACGCACACGTCGAGAGAGACACACACACATACACATGCACGTAAAGAGACATACACACACATAAACATACATGCATACATATGCATACATATGCATGCGTAATGCATATGCACATGCATACATACATACTTACATGCATACACAAATATACACACATATACACACACATATGCATACATACATACTTACATGCATACACAGACATACAAACATATACACACACATACACACACATGCATACATATGCATACATAATGCACATGCATATGCATAGATATATGCTTACATGCATACACATACACACATACACACACATGGACACATACACACATATACACATACACACATATATACACACAGTTTTACACACACACATACACAAAAACACTTACACATGCATACACACAAACATACACACATAGACACACACACACACTTACACACATATACACACACACACACACATATATAAACTTACACACACAGAGATACACACACACACACATATATAAACAAACACATACACACATAGACACATACAGACTTACACACACACATACACACATCCACACACATCCACACACATTTACGCACAACACATACACATGCATATAGACATATATATATAGATACACACATATATACACACATAGAAACACACATATACACACACAGACACACATAGATAGATACACACTTACACAAATGCATACACACATCCACACACGTTTACACACATACATACAAATGCATAGACTCACATATACAGATACATACGTATATACACAGAGACACACAAAGACACACACACACATAGACACACACACACATACACACACATGGACACATACAGACATATATATGCATAGACAGACACATAGAGACATACACACATATATATATATGCATACACACACATAGAGACACATACACACACACACATACACATGCATGCATACATATGCATACATAATGCATATGCATAGATAGATACTTACATGCATACACACACACACATGCATACATTTTCATACATAATGCACATGCATATGCATACATACATGTTTACATGCATACACACACTCACATATACACCATACACATATACACACATACATATGTACACGTATATATATTGATTTCTAAGCCATTTTGTTTTATATGTTAGGTATTATGGATCTTAGTAGAGAGAGAAAGGGAAAAATCACCCTCATAACAAGTCTTATGAGAGCAAAAGTTTCGTCTGATACTCTAGGGGTCATCATGCATGAGTACTTAGAGATGCCTGATGATGAGTTGGATTATACGATCCAGATGCTTACCGAGCAATCAGAGGAGGGCTCTTCTGCGGCTCCACATGCAGGAAGACAACTATCTGCTCATAGGTATGTTTTTTTTCATAAACTTTTTTAATGATATTATAACACATATTTTTATTTATTTTTATCTATGTATTTTAAGGACACCTATACCACCTCTAGATCATGATAGCACATGTGTAGGCACCTTAGGGCTAGAGTGCGATATAGAGCCAGAGGTTAACACTGTGTACATACGGAATGGATTGGAGTTCAAGGGAAGAATGCGGGCACTATGCGACTCTTACCTACGCCTTGTGCACTTACCATGGAAGTAAGTATAAATTTTACATATAAATTGAAATAAATATCTTATGTTTTATTTACATGATGCAAAAGGTTTGATGCAAAAGGTTTGATGCAAACGTTTTATGGAAATTTTCACCAATAGCTCTTGAATTAAAGATTCCGTTATTCTACCACTTGTTCTACCTTGTGCGCATATGTGTGTTTTTGTGTGTGCATGTTAGTGTGCTTCTCACTCATGCACTTGTGCATTTCACTTGCTCACAATCTTCATACCAACCTCACATCCCCATGGATTGATAGTTATGAGGTTGATCTCTTCATGTTGGTATTCTTATCATGCTAGAGTAACCATCAAATCTAGCATTGTTGTTAGGGAGCATGATTTGACAAAGAGTGTGTGAAGGTAAATTTTACATGAAGATGGTAGAATTAGCACAAACTGGACATTGGAATCATAGGTATGTAGGTAAATTTTGTGAAGGTAACTATGCACAAGTAGATTTAGAAATCGAGAGAACTAAACTTTGCATGAAGATGGTAGAATTAGCACAAACTGGACATTGGAATCATAGGTACGTAGGTAAATTTTCTATTTTTCTTGTGTTTTGATCTCCATTACCGTCTCCATCATCTCCACTCACCTCCTATCTCTATCTCCTTCATCTCAAAAATTTCAGCATTTTGTACATATTCCCAACTCCCACCTCATTTCCCTCATTTCACTTATAAGAGACAACAAGAAAGCATAGGGGAAAAAATTGCAAAATTTGGTACATGTAAGAATTTCAATAAGCTGTGCTTAATCTAGATTTATCTTCTCAGGTCATCTTTAAAAAAGATATTCCCAAAATAGCTTTTCGAACATGATATGGTCACTATGAGGTTATTGTTTTTGGATTAACAAATGCTTCTACCACATTTATGTGCTTGATGAATGATGTTTTTGATAATTACCTATACGAATTCATCTTAGTATTTCTTGATGATATAGTTGTATACTCTAAAGATGATTCTAAGCATGCAATACATCTCAAGAAGACTTTGCAAACTCTTAGAGAACACAAATTCTATGGAAAGAAGAGTAAGTGTTTCTTTGCTAAGGATAAACGTGTGTATCTAGGAAGATTCATATCAAAGATGGAATCCATATAATGAAGATAAAGTAAAGACAATGATTGATTGGCCAATTCCTAAGACTATAAGGGATGTTAGAAGTTTTCTTGGGTCAGCACAATATGAAGGAGCACATATTAAGGATTTCTCTAAGATAGCTACTCCCCTTAAAAAATTGACTAAAAAGAATGAAGGATTTGTGTGGATTGATGCCTCTCAAAAATCACTTGAAACATTGAAATAAAAAGTCTTTGAAAATTGTGTTTTGGAAATTCCAAAATGGGGAAAGCCTTTTGTGGTTGCATGTGATGCAAGTGGCAGTCAAATAGGACCACCCCTGAGCTATCACAATCGCATTCACACTCGCACTCTCAATCACACTCTCACTCTCACTCTCAATCACAAGGAAATTCTCAGATTTCTGTGCGTCCCCTGTGTTGATGCGCAGGTCTCCCTATATTAGAGTTTGATCGCTGCCCTCCCAAGGAAGTGTGTGATCCACGAAATTTAGCAAAAGTCGAGTTTCCCCAAAACTTTCGCAAAAAGCCATGAGATCGTAGTGTGCTTTCTTTCTTTAGCATACCTGTCAAAAATAGGAGAAAAATACCAAAAAGACATATCCAAAAATATCCATAATTAGACATGGTGACATATGAGCATCACAGTCACACATTCGAATAGAAATAGATAAGCCCTCGTTTTTTTTAAGTGTTAGAAAACGGAACTTTTCAAAGCCCTCTAACTAAAAAACAGTGAGGAATTAGCTTAAGCTTGTGAGAGACACTTTTATTCAATTTTGCGATTTGCACAATAGTGTTAGAGAGGTCTGAGGTCCAAACCCACCTCCAAATGCCACTTTTGAGCCCTCCAAGTTTCAAAGTTCTAGAGAGAGAGAGAGTAAAATCAAGGCATTTTCTTACAATGAACTAAATGTAGGACCCTAAACGCGGTAATTAAACCATGATTCATAAAAATTTCACATAGGTACTTTTATTCTCTTATATTTGCTCTGCCTTTGTCTCATATAGAGTTTTCCTTAATTCTTTCATCTTCACCTTCAAAATTCATTCATAATAAGCTTTATCCCCACAATGAAATTCAGAAAGTTCAAAATGAATTATTTCACTAGAAAAGAGGCCTATTACAATTCTTCCCCCCCTTTAAGAACTCTGTCCTCAGAGTTGGAAAGAAGGATAATGTTTTAGAAAATCATCGAAGTTCACCCAACTCAAATCTTCTACTGGGTATGAGTGCCATTTCACTAAAATTTCTACTATACATCTATTTCTAAGAAATCTTTCCTTTCTGTCTAATACTATTTCAGGTTGAAGTTCAAAAGAGCCATCATCTTTCAGCTTATAATTCTCCTACAAAACATGAGCAATATTAGATACATATCTTTTAAGTAAGCTAACATGAAATACCGAATGCACATTTAAATGTTTAGGTAATTCCAGCAAATAAGCAAGCGATCCAATCTTTTTCAAAACTTTAAAAGTACCTACATATCTAGGAGAAAGTCTACGATCCTTTCCTAGCAGCAATTTAGATTGGTGAGGATTAAATTTAAGAAATATCATATCATTAACTTGAAATTCAAGTGAGCTTCTCTTTAAATCGAGTTTCTTTTATGTGTTTCTTGATTTTCCCAAGTTCTTCATCCATTTTATCAAGCATGTCTTTGGACACTTCTACTTTATTTGGAAAACCCAAAAATGAAGGTGGAGTCAAACAATTATGCCCATACATAGCTTCAAACGGAGTCATTTTTATAGATGCATGCCATGCACTATTGTATGCAAACTCAATCAAGGGTAAATATTCACTCCAATTATCCTGCTTTTCATTCATATACATACACAACATATCTTCAACTACCCTGTTAACCCTCTTGGTTTCCCCATCCGTTATGGATGGAAAGCTGTACTCATACGAAGTTGAGTTCCAATCGATTCAAATGTTGCTCTCCAAAAGTTTGACGTAAATCTAGAATCTCTATCACAAATTATGCTTTTAGGCATTCCATGCAATCGAAAAATTTCTTTTACAAAGATTCTTGCAACATTCAATGCAGTATCAGTCTTTTTCATAGGAAAGAAATGTGCCATCT
Organism: Ceratopteris richardii; assembly: GCA_020310875.1. NCBI lineage: Eukaryota > Viridiplantae > Streptophyta > Polypodiopsida > Polypodiales > Pteridaceae > Ceratopteris > Ceratopteris richardii. The sequence goes on along the minus strand of CM035419.1, from coordinate 80,742,340 downwards.
TGGTACGTCAATCGACTACAACAAATATGGTATCATGCTTACTTTTGGTCATAGGTAGCTTAGTGATAAACTCCATAGGTTGAAGCATTACAGGCATCCCCCTAAACTCGGATTTCACCTGTTGGCACTCCAAACATTCACTTACATATTTTCTAATATCCCATTTCATACATGGCCAAAAGTAAGAATACTTTGTTTTAACATAGGTCCTTGAATAACCTAGATGTGCAAAAAAAGGTGCATCATGACAATGATGCAATATTTTAACTTTTAATGGAGATTTAGAAGATATGCATAGCTGATTGTTACAATACAATGTTCCATTCTGCAAATGAAATTTTTCCTCATGTATGGATCCCCTGTTTGGATTCAAAGAATTCAAAATAGGTGCATAAAAAGGATCATGTTTTATCTCTTCTTGAATTTGATTGAGAAAATAAAAAATTATTACAGAAACAAGATTACACAAAGGTCTCCGACTCAATGCATCAGCAACCTTATTTTCCTTACCAGCCAAATACTTAATGTCAAAATCATACTCACTTAATAATTCAATCTAATGCTTCTGCATGTTGTTAAGCAATGGTTGTGTGAAGATGTATTTTAGACTTTGATGCTCTGTTTTCAATTCAAACTTAACCCCTAACAATAGATGTCTCCAATGCTTAAGTGCATGCACAACAACAAGCATTTCTAAATCATGAGTAGGATAGTTAAGTTCATGTTTTCTTAGTTTTTTGGACTCATATGCAACCACTCTACCATCCTGTGAAAGAACACATCCTATTTGAGTACCACCTGCATCACATGCAACCACAAAAGGCTTTCCCATTTCTAGTATTTTCAAAACACAATTTTCAACAACTTTTTGTTTCAATGTTTCAAATGCTAAAATCCTACATTCTTTTTAGTCAATTCTATGAGGGGCATAGCTATCTTAGAGAAATCCTTAATATGTGCTCTTTCATATTGTGCTAACCCAAGAAAACTTCTAACATCCCTTACAGTATTAGGAATTGGCCAATCAACTATTGTTTTTACCTTATCTTTATCTATAAGTATTCCTTCTTTTGATATTACTCTTCCTAGATACACAAGTTTATCCTTAGCAAAGAAACACTCACTCTTTTTTCCATACAATTTGTGTTCCCTAAGAGTTTGGAAAGTCTTCTTGAGATGTACTACATGCTCAAAATCATCTTTAGAGTATACAAATATATAATCAAGAAATATTAAGATGAATTCATCTAGGTAATCCTGAAAAATATTGTTCATCAAGAACATAAATGTGGCAGGAGCATTTGTTAATCCAAAAGGTAGAACCATGAACTCATAGTGACAATATCGTGTTCGAAAAGCTCTCTTAGGAATATCCTCTGTTTTGATCCTATTTTGGTGATATCCAGGTCTTAAGTCAATCTTAGTGAATACAGTTGCTCCATTTAATTGAGCTAATAAGTCATATGTGAGGGAGTGGATACTTATTCTTAATTTTTCTTTTATTCAACCTCCTATAGTCAATGCATAATCTATAGGAGTCATCTTTCTTCTTCTGAAATAAAACAGGTGCACACCAAGATGATACACTCGGTATTATCAAGCCTTTCTTCAGAAGACCATCTAATTGAATCTTTAGCTCCTTTAATTCATCGATGTTAAATCTATAGGGTGCTCTAGAATATATTTCACTCCTTCGATATAGGTCAATGGCATGGTCAATCTCCCTCGGTGGAGGTATAGCAGGCAACTCTTCTCGAAATACATCTGTGTACTCTTTCAAAAGATTTTCTACATAATTTGGAACACTTTCCTCATTATCTTCTTCATGGACATTGTTTAAATACACTATGAGTGCTCTACAACCATCATGTATACCTTTAATTATTAGCATAGTAGAAATAAGGATAGGTTTAGGATTATAGGCATCACATAGAATATGAATAGATTCATCATCTAGCTTTAAAGTGATCGTTCTTTGTTCACAATTAATCGTCGCAGAATTCTTACTAACCAATCCATGCCCTATGATTGCATCACTCTCTTTCATCTCAATCACATGGAAACTTCTAGAAAAGCACCTATTAGAAAGAGTAAATTCAAGGTTTTCAATATATCCTTTCGTGTAGTGTAATTGTCCATTGGCCATCTGTACACGTCTGGTTATTTCCATATTTAGGGCTATCCCTAGGTTCTATACCGATTTGAAAGATAGAAAACAATGGGTACTACCTGAATTGATCAAAAATATGATTTTATGCACTAAAATCATACCCAGAATCGTGATTACGGAAGCCTTTGGGAAAGAACTAACCACCATGCAAGGTAAAGTAGAGTCAGGGGACTTAACTCCATCATCTGCTTCCTCAATAATTTTACCCTCCTCGATGATGTTTATCGCTTGTGATTGTGCAGGTCAAAAGACTGCCTTATTCATGTACTCATATGTCCTATGCCCTTGCTCCCTGCAATGAAAAAATAGACCAAGTCCCTTTACTCTCTCAATAACATCACGATCTTGTTGCCACTGGATTGGTTGATGCCTCCTTTGATTTTCCATGTGAGCAGGATTCTTGCCTTAGTTATTTGAAGATGGAGTCTTCTTTGAATTGTTCATTTTCATTGCAACAGGTCTTTGTGGTCTATGTCCAGATGCAATGAATTTGCTTCTATATTACTTCTGTAAATTTAACTTCTCCATCTTCTCAAAGTTCGCAGCCATCCCAACAACACCAATAAAATCAATGCATCCAAATCCCTTGACTTGATAGCAAAGTTCCTCAAGACGCCCTTCAATAAATTTACTCTTTAGAGCGTTTCCACTAACCTCTGATGCATATTTATGAAGACGTAGGAACTTCTCTTTGTACTCATCAATAGATAAGCTATGTTTATCGCTTTCATGCTGTCTGAAAGTGTGGAACTCCATCTTCTTCCCCATATGGTAGTGTGGAGAACAATAGCGCTTTTCACCTTTTTCTCTAAATTCCTTCCATAGAACTAGACCAGAACACGTTCGAGTCTGCATATACAAATTCCACCATAGGTTTGCGATCCCACGTATGTGTAGGATCCCAACTTTTTCCTTGGAATCTTCACTAAATTATGGAAGATCAAAGAAATCCTCCAATTCTTCAATCCATGCCTCAAGGTATTCACCACTCTTCTTCTCACCATCAAAATCATTCAACTTTGCCTTCTTGAAGACTTGGTTAAGGGTAAACTCACCTAGTCCCATATCTTCATAATTGTGTTTTTGTTTTCCGCGAGATACATTAGATGTTCCTGCTCCATCTACTTCATCATTCAACTCCATAAGCAAATTTGTTGCTCCTTCTGGTTGCTTTCGACCTCCTTCTTTGCACAATTCTCTAAGAAGCTTTTGAATAAGCTCCTCTTGTTTATGAATCTTCTATGTTAGACCTTCCATCGTTCCAAAGGATTGATTCTGCTCTCATACCACTTGTAGTGTTTCCTCAATCATAATCTTTCCATCACTCAAAAATAATAGAGGAGAGAAGAATGTAGAGATTTCACAAGGTAAGAGAAAATATGATGTAGAAGAGTAGAAACAAATATGACGTAGAGAAGGAAGAATTCTGATATTATAGATATGAATCAATGGTTACAATAGCTTTGGACAATAGCTTCTTGATGAAGCCTCTACCTCCCGACCACCCCAAGCTATCACAATTGCATTCACACTCACACTCTCATGCTCACTCTCAATCACAAGATAATTCTCACATTTCTGTGCATCCCCTGTGTTGATGCGCAGGTCTTCCTATATCAGATTTTGATTGCTGCCCTCCCAAGGAAGTGTGTGTTTAGGAAAAGTTGAGTTTCTTGAAAACTTTTGCAAAAAGCCATGCGATCATAGTGTGCTTTCTTTCTTTAGCATACCTATCAAAAATAGGAGAAAAAGACCAAAAAGACATATCCAAAAATATCCATAATTAGACATGGTGACACGTGAGCATCAGAATCACGTGGCTCAGAATTTTAAAAAGATAGAGAAGTGCAATGTGCAAAAGGAAAATAGAAGCAGATTCATTGCGACTGGACATAGGCCATAGAGACCTATTGCAATGAACATGAACAATTCAAGGAAGACTCCATCTTCTAATAACCAGGGTAAGAAGAAAAATCAAAGGAGGCGTCAACCAATTTATTGGCAACAAGACCCTGACTTTATTGAGAGGACAAAGAGACTTGGTCTGTGTATCCATTGCATGAAGAAAGGGCATTGGACATATGAGTGCTTGAATATGGCATTCTTTTGGCCTGCAGAATCAAACGTAATAAACATCATCAAGGAAGGAACAAGGATTGATAAACCAAATGATGGAGGTAGGTGCCCTAATTGTACTTTACATTGCATCATCACTAGTTGTTTCCCAATGGCTTCTGTAATTACGATTTCCGGTATGCTTTCTATGCATAAAATAAGATTTGTGATTCATTTAGGTAGTACACATTGTTTTCTATCTTTCAAATTAGTATAGAATTTGGGGATACTTCTAAATATGCAGATAATTACACCTATAGAGATGGCCAATGGATGAATGCATTATAGGAAAGGATACATTGAAAACCTTGCATTTACTTTTTCAAATAGGTCTTTTTTTGGAAAGTTTCATGTGTTTGAGTTGAAACAGAGTGATGCAATCATAGGCATGGACTTGTAAGCTCAGAATTCTGCAACAATTGATTGTGAGCAAAGAACACACACTTTAAGGCTCGATAGTGAATCTATCCACATTCTAGGTGATGCATATAATCCTAATCCTATTCTTATTTCTGCTATGCAGAGAATTAGAGGTATACGAGATGGCTGTAAAACATTTGTAGTGTATATGAACAATCTCCATGAGGAAGATAATGATGAAAGTCTTCCAAATCATATAGAAAATTTTTTTAAAGCATATGCCAATGTATTTCCAAAAGACTTGCCTGGTATACCTCCACCTAGGCAAATTGACCATGCCATTGACCTATATCCAAGGAGTGAACCATATTTTAGAGCACCCTTTAGATTTAACATCCATGAATTGAAGGATCTTAAGATTCAATTAGATGATCTTAAGAATCAAAACAGAGGATATTTCCAAGACAACTTTTGAAACACGATATGGTCACTACTATTTTATGGCTTAACCTTTTGGATTAACAAATGCTCTTGCCACATTTATATGCTTGATGAATAATGTTTTCCATATTAACCTATAGGAATTCATGTTAGTATTACTTGATGATATATTTGTATACTCTAAAGATGATTCTGAGCATGAGATACATCTCAAGAAGACTTTGCAAACTCTTAGGTAACACAAATTCTATGCAAAGAAGAGTAAGTGTTTCTTTGCTAAGGATAAACTTGTGTATCTAGGAAGAGTCATATCAAAAGATTGAATCCACATGGATGAAGATAAAGTAAAAACAATAGTTGATTGGACGATTCCTAAAACTTTAGGGGATGTTAGAAGTTTTCTTGGGTTGGCACAATATGAAAGAGCACATATTAAGGATTTCTCTAAGATAGATACTCTAGCATTTCCTCAATCACAATCTTTCGATCACTCAAAAATAAAAGAGGAGAGAAGAAGCCAGAGCTTGCACAAGGTAAGAGATAATATGATGCAGAAGAGTAGGAACAAATATGATGCAGAGAAGGAAGAATTCTGATATTACAGATATGAATCAATGGCTACAATAGCTTTGGACAATAGCTTCTTGACGAAGCCTCTACCTCTTGACCCCCACTGAGCTATCACAATCGCATTCACACTCGCACTCTCAATGACACTCTCACTCTCACTCTCACTCTCAATCACAAGGTAATTCTCAGATTTCTGTGCATCACCTGTGTTGATGCGCAAGTCTCCCTATATCAGTGTTTGATCGCTGCCCTCCAAAGGAAGTGTGCAATCCACCAAATTTAGAAAAAGTCAAGTTTCTCCAAAACTTTATAAAAAAGCCATGCGATCGTAGTGTGCTTTGTTTCTTTAGCGTACCTGTCAAAAATAGGAGAAAAACACCAAAAGACATCCAAAAATATCCATAATTAGACACGGTGACACGTGAGCATGACAATCACCGATTCGAATAGAAATAGTTAAGCCCTTGTTTTTGTTTTAAGTGTTAGAAAATGGCACTTTTCAAAGCCCTGTATCTCAAAGACGGTGAGGAATTAGCTTAAGCTTGTGAGAGACACTTTTATTCATATTTGTGATATGCACTACAAGTTTCAAAATTAAATCCAGGCAATGAACTAAATGTACGACCCTGAACGAGGTAATTAAAACATGATTCACAAAAGTTTCACATAAGCACTTTTATTCTCTTATACTTGCTCTACCTTTGTCTCATACAGAGCTTTCCTTATTTATTTCATCTTCACCTTCAAAATTCCACTAGAAAACATGATGTGAATAAGGTCTAGAGAGAGTATGAAACTTGTCAACCCAAAATTTTCCCTACATGCATAAAATGACCTAATTATTCATTCTAAGCATTATCCCCACAATGAAATCCAAAAAGTTCAAAATGAATTATTTCACTAGAAAAGAGGCCTATTACAATTCTTCACCCCTTTAAGAACTCTATCTTTAGAGTTGGAAAGAAGGCTAATGTTTTAGAAAATCTTCTAAGTTCACCCAACTCGAATCTTCTACTGGGTATGAGTGCAATTTCATTAAAATTTCTACGATAGATCTATTTCTAAGAGATCTTTCCTTTGTGTCTAATACTATTTCAGGTTGAAGCTCAAGAGAGCCCTCAGCTTTCAGCTTATAATTGTCTTGAAAAACATGAGCAAAATTAGATACATATCTTTTAACTAAGCTAACATGAAATACAGGATGCACATTTAAATGTTTAGGTAATTCTAGCAAATAAGCAAGAGATCCAATCTTGTTAGAAATTGTAGAACTCCATCTTCTTCTCCATATGGTAGTGTGGAGAACAATAGCATTTTTCAGCTTGTTCTCTAAATTCCTTCCATAGAACTCGACCAGAACACGTTTACGTCTGCATATACGACTTCCACCATAGCTTTGCGATCCTACGCAGGTGTAAGGATCCCAACTTTTGCCTTGGACTCTTCACTAAATTGTTGAAGTTCAAAGAAATCCTCTAGTTCTTCAATCCATGCCTCAAGATATTCACCACTCTTCTTCTCACCATCAAAATCATTCAACTTTCCCTTCTTGAAGACTTGGTTAAGGGCAAACTCACCTGGTTCCATAGCTTCATGCTTGCGTGTTTGTTTCCCACAAGGGACACTAGATGTTCCCGCACCTTCATCTACTTCATCGTTCAGCTCCACAAACAAATTTGTTGCTCCTTCTGGTTGATTTCTGCCTCATTCTTTGCACAATTCTCCAAAAAGCTTCTAAATAAGCTCCTCTTGTTCATGAATATTTTGTGTTAGACCTTCCATCATTCTCGAGGATTGATTCTGCTCTGATACCACTTGTAGCATTTTCTCAATCAGAATCTTTCGATCACTCAAAAATAAGAGAGGAGGGAAGAATGCAGAGATTGTGGAGAATGATTTCTCCTATGCGCAATGAAAATGTGTAGTGAACCCTTGTATGTCCAACACTGGGACATACAACTGCACCTTAGATAGCTTGCTGCTATCAATACAAAACTCAAAGTAGAAAAGTACAGCTTTCTAACAAAGTAGAAAAGTACAACTTTCTAACAAGCTATAAATAACTTAATTTGGACAAGTTTTGATTAGGAAATGCAACTGACAAAGATGAACTACATGTCCACACAAGTATGCTGAAGAACTAAACTTCCCTCTCGGACTCATAACTCTTTGTATATATAACCTTTGAGAAAGATATTTGGTACACAAAACGTAGGCACAAATAGCTTTCCAACAAGCTGAAAAAAAAAAAGTAATTTGGATGAGTTTTGGTTAGGCAACTCAACTGACCAAAACACACCACCTGCACACATAAGTACACTATAAAATTGGACTTCACTCTCTAATAGATATCTCACCGAATATAATTTTCTGAATAAGATATTTGTGAAAGAGAACGTGGATGCCAAGAGCTTTCCAACAAGACAAAATCAAGCAATTTGGATATGTTTTGGTTGGGAAACTTAACCAACCAAAATAGATTACCTGTTTACATAGGTATACTAAAACACTAGAGTTCACTCTTTCACGAATATCTCACTGAATATGTAAGCTTTAAAGGATATATTTGGTATGCAAAGAGTAAGAAAATAAGCTTTGCAATTAATGTTTAAACGCAAGGAATGGTTACATATACACTGAGATATGAGCTCGACAACAGAGCTGTGTACAAACTGACGTGCGACTAGAAGGAGTCTAAGGGAAGACAAAATGACAAAATGACTAGATCCGACTACTGGGAGCTCTTGCCTCTTTCTCTTTTTGTTTTGAATGTACTCCCACTTCACTTTTATAACCAATGAGCATGTGAAGAAGTTTGTGCCTCCTTTATAACTCACCACTTTCCCACTACATGCCACTAACTACAAGGCAAGATATTGTATCTCTTACTCATCATGAATTTTGACTAGACTTTTTCTTTTAGCTGCCCTCCCAAGGAAGTGTGTGATCCACCAAATTTAGAAGATGCCGAGCTTCTCCAAAAGTTTCGCAAAAACCCATGCGATTGTAGTGTGCTTTCTTTCTTTAACGTACGTGTCAAAAATAGGAGAAAAACACCAAAAAGACATATCTAAAAATATCCATAATTAGACATGGTGACATGTGAGCATCACAATCACGTGGCTCAAAATCTTAAGAAGATGGAGATTTTCAATTCGCAAAAGGAAAATAGAAGCACATTCATTGCCACAGGACATAGGCCACAGAGACCTATTGCAATGAACATGAACAATTCAAGGAAGACTCCATCTTCTAATAACCAAGGTAACAAGGAAAATCAAAGGAGGCATCAACCAATTTATGGCAACAAGACCTTGACTTTATTGAGAGGGCAAAAGGACTTGGTCTATGTTTCCATTGCATGAAGCAAGGGCATCGGACATATGAGTGCCCGAATATGGCATTCTTTCGGCCTGCAGAATCGAAGGTAATAAACATCATCGAGGAAGGAACAAGTATTGAGACACCAAATGATGGAGGTAAGTGCCCTAATTGTACTTTACGTTGCACCTTCACTAGTTGTTTTTCACAAAGGCTTCTATAATTACGATTTCGGGTATGCTTTCTATGCATAAAATAAGATTTGTGATTCATTCAGGTATTACACATTGTTTTCTATCTTTCAAATTAGTATAGAATTTGGGGATACCTCTAAATATGCAGATAATTAGACCTGTAGAGATTGCTAATGGATGACTCCATTATACAAAAGGATACATTGAAAACCTTGCATTTACTTTTTCTAAGATGTCTTTTCTGGAAATTTTCATGTGATTGAGATGAAATAGAGTGATGCAATCATAGGCATGGACTGGTTAGTTTAGAATTCTACAACAATTGATTGTGAGCAAAGAACACACACTTTAAGGCTAGATTGTGAATCTATCCACATTCTAGGTGATTCATATAATCCTAAACCTATTCTTATTTCTGCTATGCAGAGAATTAGAGGTATACGAAATGGCTCTAAAACATTTGTAGTGTATGTGAACAATCTCCATGAGGAAGATAATGATGAAAGTATTCCAAATTATGTAGAAAACCTTTAGAAAGAATATGCCAATTTATTTCCAAAAGACTTGCCTGGTATACCTCCACCTAGGCAAATCGACCATGCCATTGACCTATATCCAGGAAGTGAACCATATTCTAGAGCACCCTTTAGATTTAACATCCATGAATTGAAGGAGCTTAAGATTCAATTAGATGATCTTTTGGAGAAAGTCTTGATAAGACCGAGGGTCTCACCTTGGGGTGCACCTGTTTTATTTCAAAGGAAGAAAGACGGCTCTTATAGATTATGCATTGACTATCGGGGGTTGAATAAAAGAAAAATTAAAAATAAGTATCCACTACCTCACATAGATGACTTATTAGGTCAATTTAGTGGAGCGACTGTATTCAATAAGATTGCCTTAAGATCTTGATATAACCAAATCGGAATCAAAACAGAGGATATTCCCAAGATAGCTTTTCAAACACGCTATGGTCCTTATGATTTTATGGCTTAAACTTTTGGATTAAAAAATGCTCTTGCCACATTTATATGCTTAATGAATAATGTTTTCCATATTTACCTATAGGAATTCATGTTCGTATTTCTTGATGATATATTTGTATACTCTAAAGATGATTCTGAGCATGAGATACATCTCAAGAAGACTTTGCAAACTCTTAGGTAACAAAAACTCTATGGAATGAAGAGTAAGTGTTTCTTTTCTAAGGAAAAACTTGTGTATCTAGGAAGAGTCATATCAAAAGATCCACATGTATGAAGATAAAGTAAAACAATAGTTGATTGGCCGATTCCTAAGACTATAGGGGATGTTAGAAGTTTTCTTGGGTTGGCACAATATAAAAGATCACATATTAAGGATTTCTCTAAGATAGCTACTATAGCGTTTCCTCAACCAGAGTATTTCAATCACTCAAAAATAAAGAAGAGAGAAGAATGTAGAGATTGCACAAGGTAAGAGAAAATCTGATGCAGAAGAGTAGAACCAAATATGACACAGAGAAGGAAGAATTCTAATATTATAGATGTGAATCAATGGTTACAATAGCTTTGGACAATAGCTTCTTGATGAAGCCTCTACCTCCCGACCACCCCCGAGCTATCACAATTGCATTCACACTCGCTCTCTCAATCACACTCTCACTCTCAATCTCACTCTCACTCTCAATCACAAGGTAATTCTCAGATTTATGTGTGTCCACAGTGTTGATGTGCAGGTCTCCCTATATCAGAGTTTGATCGCTTCCCTCCCAAGAAAGTGTGTGATCCACCAAATGTAGAAAAAAGTCGATTTTCTCCAAAACATTCGCAAAAAGCCATGCGATCATAGTGTACTTTCTTTCTTTAGCGTACCTGTCAAAAACAGGACAAAAACACCAAAATGACACATCAAAAAATATCCATAATTAGACATGGTGACACGTGAGCATCACAATCACGGATTCTAATAGAAATAGATAAGCCCTCGTTTTTTTTTTCAAAGAGTTGGAAAACGGCACTTGTCAAAGCCCTGTAACTCAAAAACGGTGAGGAATTAGCTTAAGCTTGTGAGAGACACTTTTATTCAATTTTGTGATCTGCACCCGATTTGGACCTAGGTCATCTCTAACACTATTGTGCAAATTGAAAAATTGAATAAAAGTGTCTCTCATAAGCTTAAGCTAAATCCTGACCCTTTTTGAGTTAAAGGGCTTTGAGGGGACACGCAGAAATTAGAGAATTACCTTGTGATTGAGAGGGAGAGTGAGACTGAGAGCCTAATTTAGAGTGCGAGTATGAATCAGATTGTGATAGATCGAGGGTGGTTAGGAGGTAGATGCTTCATCAAGAAGCTATTTTCCAAAGCTATTGTAACCATTGATTCTCATCTATAATATCAAAATTCTTCTTTCTCTAAGTCATATTCTTCTGTATCAGAATTTCTCTTATCTTATGCGATCTCTATGTTTTTCTCTCCTTTGTTATTCTTGAATGATCAAAAGATTGTGATTGGGGAAACACTACAAGTGGTATCAAAGCAGAATCGATTCTCGAGAATGATGGAAGGTTTGATGCAAAAGGTGCGTGAGCAAGAGGCACTTATTGAGAATCTTCTTGGAGAATTCCGCAAAGAACGAGGTGCAAAACAACCAGAAGGTGCAACAAATTTATTCATGGAACTAAATGATGAAGTGGGTGAAGGTGTGCCAACATCTACTGTGCCTCGAGGAAAACAAAAATGCAATTATGAAGATATGGAACCAGGTGATTTTCCAGTTAAACAAGTCTTCAACAAGGCACAGCTGAATAATTTTGATGGTGAGAAGAAGAGTGGTGAAGATCTTGAGGCATGGATTGAAGACTTGGAGGATTTCTTTGATCTTCAACAATTTAGTGAGGATTCCAAGGCAAAAGTTGGGATCCTGCACCTCTGTAGTATCGCGAGGCTATGGAGGAAGTCCTATATATAGACTTAGACACATTCTGGTCCGATTTCATGGATGGAGTTTAGAGAACAAGCTAAAAAATGCTATTGTTATCCACACTACCATATGGAGAAGATGATGGACTTCTAGAATTTTTGTCAACACGAAAGTGACAAGCATAGCTTGTTTGTTGATGAGTACAAAGAGAAGTTCCTACATCTTCACAAATATGCATTGGAGGTTAGTGGTGATGCTCTAAAGAGCAAATTTATTGAAGGGCTTCATGAGGAACCCCGTTATCAAGTCAAGGGATCTAGATGCATAGATTTTCTCAATGGTGTTGTGATTGGTCAAAAATTTTGAGAAGATGGAGAAGTTCAATTCATAGAAGGCAAATAGAAGTAGATTCATTGCGATGGGACATAGGCCATAGAGGCCAATTGCAATGAACATGAACAATTCAAGGAAGACTCGATATTCTAATAACCAAGGTAAGAGTCCTGCTTAGGTGGAAAATCAAAGGAGGCATCAAGCAATCCATTGGAAACAAGACCCTGAGTTTATTGAAAGGGCAAAGAGACTTGGTCTATGTTTTCATTTCCTAGAGCAAGGGCATCCAACATATGAGTGTCTGAATAAGGGAGTCTTTCGGCCTACACAATCGAAGGCAATAAACATCATCGAGGAAGGAACAATGATTGAGAAAGCAGATGATGGAGGTAAGTGCCCTAGTTCTACTTTGCATTGCATGGTGGCTAATTCTTTCCCAAAGGCTTTTGTAATTACGGTTTTGGGTATGCTTTCTACGCTAAAATCAGATTTTTGATTGATTCAGGTAGTACACATTCTTTTCTAGTTTTCAAATTGGTAGAGACTTTGGGGATACCTCTAAATATGCAGATAACTAGACCTGTGGAGATGGCCAATGGAGACCTGCATTATACAAAAGGATACATTGAAAACCTTGCATTTACTTTTTTTGATGTCTTTTCTAGAAATTTTCATGTGATTGAGATGAAAAAGAGTGATGCAATCATAGGCATGGACTGGTTAGTTCAGAATTCTGCAACAATTGATTGTGAGCAAAGAACAATCACTTTAAGGTTAGATGGTGAATCTATCCACATTCTAGGTAATGTGTGTAATCCTAAACCTATTCTTATTTCTCCTATGTAGATAACTAGAGGTATACGTGATGGCTGAAAAACATTTCTAGTGTATGTGAACAATCTCCATGAGGAAGATAATGATGAAAGTTTTCCAAATAAGGTAGAAAAGTTCTTGAAAGAATATGCTGATGTATTTCCAGAAGACTTGCCTGGTATAACTCCACCTAGGAAGATTGACCATGCCATTGACCTATATCCAATGAGTGAACCATATTCTAGAGCACCCTATAGATTTAAAATCGATGAATTTAAGGATCTTAAGATTCAATTAGATGATCTTTTGAAGAAACGCTTGATAAGACCGAGTGTCTCACCTTGGGGTGCACCTGTTTTATTTTAGAAGAAGAAAGATGGCTCTTATAGATTATGCATTCACTATAGGGGGTTTAATAAAAGAACAATTAAAAATAAGCATCCACTCCATCACATAAATCACTTATTAGGTCAATTAACTAGAGCGACTATATTCACTAAGATTGACTTAAGATGTGGATATCATAGAATTAGGATCAAGACAAAGAATATTCCCAAGATAGATTTTTGAACATGATATAGTCACTACGAGTTTACGGCTTTACCTTTCGGATTAACAAATGCTCCTACCACATTTATGCCAAATTCATCTTAGTATTTGTTGATGATATATTTGTATACTGTAAAGATGATTCTGAGCATGAAATACATCTCAAGAGGACTTTGCAAACTCTTAGGGAGCACAAGTTTTATGGGAAGAAGAGCCATATAGATGAAGATAAAGTAAAAACAATTGTTGATTGGCGGATTCCTAAGACTATAAGGGATGTTAGAAGTTTTTTTTTGGGTTGGCACAATATGAAAGAGCACATATTAAGGATTTCTCTAAGATAGAAACTCCCCTTATAGAGTTGACTAAAAGGAATGTGGCATTTGTGTGGAATGATGCCTTTCAAAAATCATTTGAAACATTGAAACAAAAAGTCATTGAAAATTTTGTTTTGAGAATTCTAGAAATGGGAAATCCTTTTGTGGTTGCATGTGATGCAAGGTGGCAGTCAGATAGGATGTGTTATTTCATAGGATGGTAGGGTGGTCGCATATCAGTCTAGAAAATTAAGAAAATGCAAACTTAACTATCCTACTCATGATCTAGAAATGCTTGCTATTGTGCATCCACTTAAGCATTGGAGACATCTATTGTTAGGGGTTAGGTTTGTATTGAAAACAGATCATCAGAGTCTAAAATGCATTTTCACTCCACCATTACTTAACAACAGGCAGAAGTGTTGGATTGAATTATTAAGCGAGTATGATTTTGACATTACGTATCTGGATGGTAAGGAGAATAAGGTCGTCCATGCATTGAGTCAAAGACCTTTATGTAATATTCTTTCCGTAATAAATTTTGATTTTCTCAATCAAATTCAAGAAGAACTCAAACATGACTCTTTTTATTAACCTATTTTGAAATTGTTGGATGCAAATAGGGGATCCATGTATCAAGAAAAACTTCATTTCGAGAATGGATCCTTGTATTGTAATAATCGATTGTGTATATCTTATGAGTCTCTATTAAAAACTAGAATATTGCATGATTATCATGATGCACCTTTCTCTTCCAAGTTGTTCAAGGACCTATGCTAAAACAAAGTATTCTTACTTTTGGCCATTTATGAAGCGGGATATTAGAAAAATATGTTAGTGAATGTTTAAAATGCGAAGAGGTGAAAACTAAGTTTAAGAGAATGCCAAGAATGCTTCAACCTTTGGATGTTCCAAATCAGAAGTGGGAGTCTATCTCTATGGACTTTATCTCTTAATTACCTATGACCAGAAGTAAGCATTATATCATATTTTTTGTAGCCAATTGACTTACCAAGATGGTACATTTCATTCCTTTGAAAAAGACTGATACTACTTTGAATGTTGCAAGAATCTTTGTAAAAGAGTTTTTTCGATTGCATGGAATGCCTAAAAGCATAGTTTTTCATAGAGACTCTATATTTACATAAAAGTTTTGGAAAGTGAAATTTGAATTGATTGGAACTCAACTTCATATGAGTAGATCTTTGCATCCACAAATTGATGTAGAAACCAAAAGGGCTAACTAGGTAGTTGAAGATATAATGCGTATGTATGCGAATGAAAAGTGCATGGCATGCATCTATAAAAATGACTCCGTTTGAGGATATGTATGGGTATAATTGTTAGGGTCCACCTTTGTTTTCGGGTTTTCCAAATAAAGTAGAAGTATCCTAAGAAATGCTTTATAAGATGGATGAAGAACTTGGAAAAATCAAGAGACACATAAACGAAGCTCAAAAAAGACAAAAGAAGTTGTATGATTTAAAGAGAAGACCCTTGAATTTCAAATCGATAATAGGGTATGTCTCAAAGTTAATCCTTACCGACCTTACTTGTTGCTAGGGAAGGATCATCGACTTTCTCCTAGATACACATGTCCTTTTAAATTTTTGAAAAAAATTGGATCTCTTGCTTATTTGTTGGAATTACCTAAACATTTAAATATGCCTCCTATATTTCATGTTAGCTTACTGAAATAGATATGTACCTAATGTTGCTCATGTTTTGCAGAATAATTATAAACTAAAAAATGATGGCTCTTTTGAGCTTCAATCGGAAATAATATTAGACAGGAAGGAAAGATCTCTTAGAAATAGATCTATAGTAGAAATTTTGGTGAAATGGCACTCATACCTAGTAGACGATTGTGGGGATAATGCTTAGAATGAATAATTAGGTCATTTTGTGCATGTAGGAGAAATTTTGGGATGACAAGTTTCGTATTCTCTCGATATTTTTCGCATCATGTTTTCTAGTTGAAATTTGAAGGTGAAGATGAAAGAATTAAGAAAAAATATGTATGAGAGAAAGGTAGAGAAAGCATAGGAGAATAAAAGTGTCTGTGTAATATTTTTCTGAGTCATGTCTTAATACCTTGTTCAAAGCTCTACATTCAGTTCATTGTAAAAAATATCTTAATTTTACTCTCTCTCTAGAGTTTTGAAACTTGCAGGGCCCAAAAGTGGCATTTGGAGGTAGATTTGGACCTAGGTCATCTCTAACTATTGTGTAGATCAACAAATTGAATAAAAGTGTCACTCAGAAGCTTAAGCTAATTCCTCACTATTTTTGAGTTGCAGGGCTTTAAAGAATGTTGTTTTCCAACACTTAAAAAAAAAGAGAGGGCTTCTCTAATTCTATTTGAATCCATGATTCTAAGGCTTACTTGTCACCATGTCTAATTATGGATAGAGAGCTATGAATTCTTCAAAGAACCATCTATTCAAGAGTCAAATAGAAACAGAGGAACCATTGCATGTGCACAACCAAGAGGTGTGGTTATGGCTCCTAACATTTCTCCATTGGTAGGAAGGGTGGTGTGACCCTTCATGATCCACATTCCATGATTCAGCACCGATGGAGCATCCACTATGCAAGCAACTATCCCTCCTCTCTCCCTTGAGTTGGAGTTCCAAGTACTATGTGGATTAGACAAATTAGGAAATTTAGATTTTAAGCATAGTACTCATGAGTTCCATAGTACTCATGAGTACCATAAGTACTATGGTACAGTCTAGTAAGAATAACCACATACTCATCATGATAGAAAAAGAAACCACGTCTGCCCAAGTTACAAACGAAGTCACCACCATCACCAAATAAGGGTGAAAAACGGAAAAAAAAGTCCGTGTAAGGATTTCAATTAGTTATGCTTAATCTGGATTAATTTTGTCAAATCATTTCAAAAATGTTTTTGTAGGTTCATTTAAAATATATCTCATGCAAATATATTAGTTTTGGAAGAGAGAGAAAGTTGGTGTGATAATCATGAAAAGTGATATGCCTCAAAGTTTGTGCTCATCTAGCGTTCACCAAATTTCAAGTTTCCCTCTTGTTCTTTGACCTATATAATGTCACGTGTTTAGGACGTTTTGCACTTTTTTACGCTACTCTCCATAGAAGACCTGCTTCTCTCTTTTTTGTACTTCTAGACAATTTCACCATGGAGAACCTCAATCTAAAAACTCTCACTAAAATTTCATCAAGTCAAACGTTGTGTGATAAGTTCCATATCAATATTGTAATCAGTCATGAGTATGCAACAACAAGATAGGTATTCCAAAGAGCCCTTCAATCTTCTGAAGTTGATGGATTGCACAAAGAAGGAAAAAAACATATTGATATATGGGCAGATCCCATGGGGAGCATGGGGAGAGAGTTTTGCCCAAAGAACTCTAGAGCCTTCTAACTCAAGTTAACATGCATTAACTTGAGTCCAGCGGACTTAACTCGAGAGGCGAGTACACCAACCACTAGTGAGACTTTAGCGGAAGGTAGTAAAGCAGTGGTCGAGATCACCCCAGCCACTAGTAGACTCTAGTGGTAGATATGATAGGAGTGGAGGAGATTGCACATGCACTTGTGGACTCTAGTTACATTTGTGGTCCTCGTTGATTCAAGCATCTATATATACAGGCATAACGTTGGGAAGAGGGTCATCTCTCTAGCACATGGTGGTCGTAATTCTTAGGCTGTTGCAATATAAGGAATTGAACTCACAACCTCTTGGTTAGGAATGTGATGATCTGCTCTTGTATCCCTCTAGCCTCGGTGATCAGCCCCTTGAACTCCCTAGGTGCCCTTGAATTGATGTCCCTCAACCACGCATAGTTTCTTGAACCTTGTTCGCAACCTTGGTCTCTTGAACCCTTGCTCTCAACCTTGGTGTCTTGAACCTTCTTGTTCGCAACCTTTGGTGTCTCGAGCCCTTGTTCTCAACCTCAGTCTTGAACCTTGTTCTCACCCATGCTTGGTGTCTTGAACACTCAATCAAGTGCCACCCAAGTATTCCCAACGATTTCATACTTCCAAGCTACCTCATTGGAAAGTTCGTTCTGAGAGCTTTCCAACGGTATATTATATGCCTCAATATGACCTACGGATTGAGAGATACATTTGATTGTTTGTTGGGTTCATCCTTGAAACCGACGCGCGCGCCTTCCACAATTCCTAACCTTTCACATAGAGGATGCCCAAGTGCCTCTTTTAGAGGTCATTGGATCATTCCACCTTGCCCAAGCCTACTTCCTAGGCTCTGATATCAATGTAAAGAATTGAACTCACAACTCTTGGTTAGGAATGTGATGGGCTAACCACTTGCCCCAAAAAGCCATGGTTGAGGATTACTTGCTAGTCCTCCCTCTTAGGGTGTAGTTCAACCATCTCCTACCTATCAAGTGTGTGGTTCAACCATCTTCTTCCTATCACTTTATTACATTGAGATGGTTGAACTACACCCTAAGAGAGAGGATTAGGAAGTAATCTTCAACCATGGATTTTGGGGCAAGTGGTTAGCCCATCACATTCCTAACCAAGAGGTTGTGAGTTCAATTCCTTACATTGGTATCATAAATTTCTGAAAAAAAAGTTAGACTTTGAGATTATTGTTTTAACCAAGGATTTGATTGACTAAGTCAAGCATCAAGTTCCTAGTGTAACTTGGTAAATTCACTCTTTTGACTCAAACAAATGCACAAGAATTGCATTCCGAGTAAGGAGTCAGAAAGACTAAATGTGACTTGAACTTAGTCTCAAGTGAAGCATTGTTTGAGTAAAAAACTCATCAACAAAACCTCAGTGGGTCGACACACTGATGTTGGTTACCACACTAGTATCTTGTGGTTGGTTGATGTTTTTGAGTTTCTTTGAATCTTTTTGAGAATCCAGTTTATTCCTCTTAAAGATAAAGAAAATGCTTCAATACCTTGTTGAAACAAATCTTTATGAAGTTCATCTAGAATTTGACTCATAGCAAGTTTATGTATCTTCTTCAAAGTTTGAATTGGTTGTACAGAGTTTTAGTTATTTCTTTCCACTTTCCAAATCTTTTGGAATTGGCTCAGATATGGTATTTGATTCCTTTCGAAAAAGACCAAGCTTCATCGGATAGACCCAGGTAACTAAATTAAACATCCTAGACAGATATTTTGTACAAGAACCTTTTCAAACATCGAAAGATGAAAAGTTCAAGATTAAATTATACATTTGAGTTTGCTTCAAGTTATAGCATAAATGGTCTAGTCCAGTATACACTAGAATAGAAAAGTTAGGAATTGCTCAATAGATTGACAATTCCCAAGAACTTTTAGCTCAAGACTATGAGAAAAGTGTCCTAAGTTGGACAATTTTCATTTCGAATTTGAATTGGTCAAGATAGTCTGGTTGCCTCAATAGAAATGGTAAACTTTATCCTACAATTTACATAGGAATTTTTAACCCATTAGGACAAAGTAGTCCTCTAGCCGGGTGAGAAAATCAAGTAACTGTTGGATCAAAGTAAACCATTGTACAAACATCTCAGATAGATGTTAGAGACAACCAAATCTCTAGTTTTCCAAAACAAATTCAAGAGAATCAAGAGTTCTTAAAGTCTTGTGAGGATAGGAATCCCACCTTTGTTACTAAGTCCATGTGCCAGTCATGCCCAGAAATGGACTAGTAATTGGAATCCATCCATTTCATATGTTTGTACCTAGATTGCAAATCGAGAAACAATGAAGTGGCTAGGAATATTTTTTTTGATCCACCCTTATTATTCATTCACTACTTTGTACTTTGGTTAGTTTATCAAAGTGCAAATTTGGACAGTGTTTTGAATCATTTTGGGTAGGGATGCCACCACAGAGATGAGACATGTTCTTCCAGTTTTCGAACATGACCATGTTCTTCCAGTTCTAGAACATGAGGCTCGGGGGATGCCTATAGTATGTATATAGCTCTATTTTCGAGGACGAAAATCTTTTCCAAGGGGGAAGAATGTAATAAAGTAAGTTTATGATCTAGGGATCCGACTACTTCAGACAGATCTGAAATCGGACACCGTTTGGTCACTTGTCTGTAGGACGAAAGATCTCAAGAATAGACTCAAGCATGAGTCCATGTGCTCTCATATTCAAGTAATCCACCTAGCCTAGTGGTTACGTCTCATGGTTGTGAAGGAGGAGGTCTTGGGTTCAATCCCCATGGGGAGCATGGGAAGAGAGTTTTGCCCAAAGAACTCTAGAGCCTTCTAACTCAAGTTAACATGAGTTAACTTGAGTTAACTTGAGTCCAACGAACTTAACTCGAGACGCGAGTACATCAACCACTAGTGAGACTCTAGTGGAAGGTAGTAAAGCAGTGGTCGAGATCACCCCAGCCACTAGTAGACTCTAGTGGTAGATATGAAAGGAGTGGAGGAGATTGCACATTACTTGTGGACTCTAGTTACATTTGTGGTCCTCGTTGATTCAAGCATCTATATATACATGCATAAGGTTGGGAGGAGGGTCGTCTCTCTAGCACGTGGCGGTCGTAATTCTTAGGCTGTTGCAGTATGCATATGCATGTGTGTATGCATATGCATGTATGTATATGCATATGCATGTGTGTATTCATATGCATGTGTATGTGTGTATGCATATGCATTTGTATGCATATGCATGTGTGTATTCATATGCATGTGTATTTATGTATGCATATGAATGTGTATGTTTGTATGCATATGCATTTGTATATATATGAATGTGTATGTATATGGATATGCATTTGTGTATGCATATGCATGTATGTATATGCATATGCATGTGTGTATGCATATGCATGTATGTATATGCATATGCATGTATGTATATGGATATGCATGTGTGTATGCATATGCATGTATGTATATGCATATGCATGTGTGTATGCATATGCATGTGTATGTGTGTATGAATATGCATTTGTATGCATATGCATGTGTGTATGCATATGCATGTGTGTATGCATATGCATGTGTGTATGCATATGCCTTTGTGTATGCATATGCATGTGTGTATGCATATGCATGTATGTATATGAAGATGCATGTGTGTATGCATATGCTTGTGTATGTGTGTATGCATATGCATTTGTATGCATATGCATGTGTATATGCATATGCCTGTGTGTAAGCATATGCATGTGTGTGTATGCATATGCATGTGTGTGTATGCATATACATTTGTGTATATGTGTATGCATATGCATGTGTATGTGTGTATGCATATGCATTTGTATGGATATGCATGTGTACATGCATATGCATGTGTGTATGTATATGCATGTATGTATATGCATGTATGTATATGCATATGCTTGTATATGTGTGTATGCATATGCATTTGTATGGATATGCATAGGTATATGCATATGCATGTGTGTATGCATAGTGTGTATGCATGTGTGTGTGTATGCATATGCATTTGTGTATGTGTGTATGCATATGCATGTGTGTATGCATATGCATATGCATGTGTGTATGCATATGCATGTATGTATATGCATATAAATGTATGTATATGCATATGTGTGTGTATGCATAGGCTGTATGCATAGTGTGTATGCATGTGTGTATGCATATGCATGTGTATGTATATGCATGTGTGTATGCATATGCATGTGTATCTGTGTATGCATATGCATTTGTATGTATATGCGTGTCTATGTATATGGATATGCATGTGTGTATGCATATGCATGTGTATGTGTGTATGCATATGAAGTTGTATGCATATTCATGTGTATGCATATGCATGTGTATGCATATGCATGTGTATGCATATGCATGTGTGTATGCATATGCATGTGTGTATGCATATGCATGTGTGTATGCATATGCATGTATGTATATGCATATGCATATATGTGTGTATGCATGTGCATGTGTATATGTGTATGCATATGCATTTGTATGCATATGCATGTGTATATGCATATGCATGTGTATATGCATATGCATGTGTGTATGCATATGAATGTATGTATATGCATATGCATGTGTGTGTATGCATATGCATGTGTGTATGCATATGCATGTGTGTATGTATATGTATATGTGTGTATATGTATGTATGCATATGCATGTGTACATGCACATATGTGTGTATGTATATGTATGTGTCTCTCTCTCTCTCCCTCTCTCTCTCTTTATATGTTTCTCTAGAGCTCTCTCTTTCTTTCATCTCTCTCTCTCTCTATGTCAATCGAACACAAAACAATCACTTACATCAATGTAATTGTTTGAATGGTTGTCATCAAAATCCACTTAAAGATGTCCTTTATTGAAGTGCAAAGTCATGATGCCAAAATCACTTGCAAAACTAAAGAGAAAAGAAAGTAGGAAAGAGTAAACATAAAGAAAGAAAAAAGAGTGCTACAGTATGTGCAATATACTTACCAAAACTTCCGATCTAGAAAAATAGACAGTTGTGCATACAAAGAGAGAGAGAGAGAGAGAGAGAGAGAGAGAGAGAGAGAGAGAGAGAGAAAGAGTGAGAAAACGGGTGATGTTGCTCGCACACACAAATTCGACGGTGGCAGGTTTTGATTCAAAACATGATGAATGTCGAATTGTTTTCTCTCAGGCCTGGTTAAGACATTGCATCGGTATGGGCACCAGTATGCGCATCGAAATGGCATCGGTATGCATGATGGTAATTTCTAGTAATTTACTCATATCAACACCCATACCGAGGCTCATACCAACGCATACGTACCGATGCATACATTACCTCTATTGTTTTCCAAAGGTTTTCGATGGTCATACCGACGCCGACGGTGATTGTCAGTATACACAACATCGGTATGCCCTTGATATGTTGTAGTGATTGAAGGGCTTCATGAGGAACTCCGTTATCAAGTCAAGGGATTTGGATCAATCGATTTTCTTGATGTTGTTGTGATGGCCGAGAATTTTGAGAAGATGGAGAACAATTCGCAGAAGCCAAATAGAAGCAGATTCATTGCAATGAGTCATAGGCCACAGAGATGTATTGCAATGAACATGAACAATTCAAAGAAGACTCCATCTTCTAATAACCAAGGTAAGAATCCTCCTGAGGTGCAAAATCAAAGGAGACATCAACCAATCCTTTAGCAATAAGAACCTGAATTTAATGAGAGGGTAAAAAGACTTGGTCTATGTTTTTGTTGTGGGGAGCAAGGGCATCGGACATATGAGTGCCCAAATAAGGCAGTCTTTTGGCCTACACAATCAAAGGCAATAAACATCATCGAGGAAGGAACAATGATCAGGAAAGCATATGATGGAGGTAAATGCCCTAATTCTACTTTAGGTTTCATGGTGGTTAGTTGTTTCCCAAAGGCTTCTTTAATTACGCTTTTGGGTATGCTTTTTACGTTTAAAATCAGATTTTTGATTGATTCAGCTAGTACATGTTGGTTACTATCTTTCAAATTGGTATAGCATTTGGCGATACCTCTATATTTGAAGATAACTAGACCTGTAGAGATGGCCAATGGACGATAGCATTATACGCAAGGATACATTGAAAACCTTGCATTTACTTTTTGTGATAGGTCTTTTTCTAGAAATCTTCATGTGATTGAGATGAAATAGAGTGATGCAATCAAAGGGATGGATTAGTTAGTTCAAAATTCTGCAAAAGTTGATTGCGAGCAAAGAACAATCACTTTAAGGCTAGATGGTGAATGTGTCCACATTCTAGGTGATGCATATAATCCTAAACCTATTCTTATTGCTACTATGCAGATAATTAGAGGTATACGTGGTGACTGTAAAACATTTGTAGTGTATGTAAACAATCTGCATGAGGAAGGTAATGATGAAAGTATTCCAAATTATGTAGAAAATTATTTGAAAGAATATGCGGATGTATTTCCAGAAGATTTGCCTGGTATACCCCGACCTAGGTAGATTGACCATGCAATTGCCCTATATATAGGGAGTGAACCATATTCTAGAGCACCTTATAGACTTAACATTTATGTATTGAAGGAGCTTAAGATTCAATTAGATAATCTTTTGAATAAAGGATTGATAATATGGAGTGTCTCACCTTGGGGTGCACCTCTTTTATTTCAAAAGAAGAAAGATGGATCTTATAGATTATGCATTGAGTATAGGGGTTGAATGAAAGAACAATTAAAAACAACTATCCACTCCCTCACATAGATGACTTATGACGTTAATTAAGTGGAGTGACTATATTCACTAAGATTGACTTAAGATATGGATATCACTAAATTAGGATCAAAATAGAGAATATTCCCAAAACAGCTTTTGAAACACGATATGGTCACTATGAGTTTACGTTTTTACCTTCTGGATTAACACATGCTCATGTCACATTTATGTGCTTGATAAATAACATTTTTCATAATTACCTAGATGAATTCATCTTAGTATTTCTTAATGATATATTTCTATACTCTAAATATGATTTTGAGCATGCCGTACATCTCAAAAAGACTTTGCAAACTCTTAGAGTGCATTTGGAGGTGGACTTGGACCTAGGTTGTCTCTAATACTATTGTTGATATAGGAAAATTGAATAAAAGTGTCTCTCACAAGCCTAAGCTTATTCCTCATCATTTTTTAGTCATAGGGCTTTGAAAAGTGCTGTTTTCCAACACTTCAAAAAAAAGAAAAAAGAAAAAAAAGAGAGGTCCTCTCTAATTCTATTTGAATCCGTGATTCTAATGCTTACGTTTCACCATCTCTAATTATGGATATTTTTGGATATGTCTTTTTAGTGCTTTTCTCCTGTTTTGGGATAGATACACAAAATAAAGCACACTACGAGCGCATGGCTTTTCGGAAAAGTTTTGGAGAAACTCGACTTTCTCTAAATTTGGTGGATCGCACACTTCTTTGGGGGCGGCAATGAAACTTTGCTATAGGGCGACCTGCGCATCAACAAAAGAGGATGCACAGAAATCAAAGAATTACCTTGTGACTAAGAGTGAGAGTGAGAGTGAGAGTGTGATTGAGAGTGCGAGAGTGAATGAGATTGTGATAGCTCGGGGGTGGTCCAGAGGTAGAGACTTCATCAAGAAGCTATTTTCCAAAGCTATTGTAACCATTGATTCACATTTATAATATAAATTCTTCTTTCTTTGAGTCATATCTTTTCTATTCTTTCGCATCAGATTTTCTCTTATCTTGGCAATCTCTACGTTTTTCTCTCCTTTGTTATTCTTGAATGATCAAAACATTGTGATTAGGGATAGATTGTGATTAGGGATTTTCTACAAGATAGAATGTGATTGGGGAATCGCTCCAAGAGTTATCAGAGTAGAACCTATTCTCAAGAACAATGGATGGTTTGATGTAGAAGGTGCGTGACAAGAGCAGCTTATTGAGAAGCTTTATGGAGAATCACACAAAGAACGAGGTGGGAAACAACGACAAGGTGGAACCAATTTATTCATGGACCTAAATGATCAAGTGGGTGAAGGTGCCGGAATATCTAGTGTGCCTCGAGGAAAACAAAAATGCAATTATGAAGATAATGAACCAGGTGGGTTTTCCCTAACCAAGTCTTCAAGAAGGCAAAATTGAATGATTTTGATGGTGAGAAAAATAGTGGTAAAGATCTTGAGGCATGGATTGAAGAGCTAGAGGATTTCTTTGATCTTTGACCATTTAGTGAGGAGTCTAAGGAAAAAATTGGGATCCTGCACCTACGTGGTATCACAAAGCTATGGTGGAAGTCCTATAAGCAAACTTGGACACGTTCTAGTCTGGTTTTATGGACACGAAAGTGATAGGCATAGCTTATATGTTAATGAGTACAAAGAGAAGTTCCTATGTCTTCAAAAACATGCATTGTAGGTTAGTGGTGATGCTCTGAAGAGAAACTTGAATGAAGGGCTTCATGAGGAACTCTGTTATCAAGTCAACAGATCTGGATGCATTGATTTTCTCAATGCTATTGTGATGGCCGAGAGTTTTGACAAGATGGAGAATTTCAATTCATAGAAGGTAGAAGCAGATTCATTGCGATCAGACATAGGCCACATAGACCTATTGCAATGAACATGAAGAATTCAAGGAAGACTCCATCTTCTAATAACCAAGGTAAGAATCTTTCTCAAGTGGAAAATCAAAAGAGGCACCAACCAATCCATTGGTTGGTGCCTAACTTCATTGAGAGGGCAGAAAGACGTGGTCTATGTTTTTGTTGTAGGGAGCAAGGGCATCGGACATATGAGTGTATTCAGGCAGTCTTTCAGCCTGCAGAGTGGAAGGCAATAAACATTATCGAGGAAAGAACAATGATCGAGAAAGCAGATGATGGAGGTAAGGGCCCTAATTCTACTTAACATTGCATGGTGGTTAATTCTTTCCCAAAGGCTTCTATAATTACAATTTTAGTTATGATTTCTATGCATAAAATTAGATTTCTGATTCATTTAGGTAGTACACATTGTTTTCTATCTTTCAAATTGGTATATAATTTGAGGATACCTCTAAATATGCAGATAAATAGACTTATAGAGATAGCCAATGGAGGACTACATTATACGAAAGGATACATTGAAAACCTTGCATTAACATTTTTTGATAGGTCTTTTGCTAGAAATTTTAATGTGATTGAGATGAAACTGAGTGATGCAAACATAGGCATGGACTGGTTAGTTGAGAATTCTCAACAATTGATTGCAAGCAAAGAACAATCGCTTTAAGGCTAGATGGTGAATCTATCCACATTCTAAGTGATGCAAATAATCCTAAACCTATTCTTATTTCTGCTATGCAGATAATTAGAGGTATATGTGATGGATATAAAAAATTTGTAGTGTATGTGAACAATCTTCATGTGGAAGATAATGATGAAAGTATTCCAAATTATGTAGAAAATCTTTTAAAAGAATATGCCGATGTATTTGTATAAGACTTGCCTACTATACCTGCACCTAGGCAGATTGACCATGCCATTGACCTATATCCAGGGAGTAAACCATATTCTAGAGCAGCTTATAGATTTATCATAGATGAACTGAAGGAGCTTAGATTCAACTAGATGATCTTTTGAACAAAGCCTTGATAAGACCGAGTGTCTCACCTTGGGTTGCACCTACTTTATTTCACAAGAAGAAAGAGGGCTCTTATATGTTATGCATTGACTATAGAGTGGTTGAATAAAAGAATAATTAAAAACAAGTATCCACTCCCTCACATAGATGAATTACTAGGTCATTTAAGGGGAGCGACTGTATTTGCTAAGATTGATCTAAGATCTAGATATCACCAAATTAGAATCAAAACAGAGAATATTTCCAAGATAACTTTTTGAACACCATATGGTCAATACGAGTTTACGGTTTTACCTTTTGGATTAAGAAATGCTCCTGTCACATTTATGTGCTTGATGAATAATATTCTTCATAATTACCTAGACATATTCATCTTAGTATTTCTTGATGATATATTTGTATACTCTAAAGATGATTTTGAGCATGCGATACATCTTAAGAAGACTTTGAAAAGTCTTAGAGCTCACAAATTGTATGGAAAGAAGAGTAAGCATTTTTTCGCTAAGGATAAACTTGTGTATCTAGGAAGAGTCATATAAAAAGAAGAAATCCATATAGATAAAGATAAAGTAAAAACAATAGTTGATTGGCGGATTCCTAAGACTGTAACGGATGTTAGAAGTTTTCTTGGGTTGGCACAATATGAAAGAGCACATATTAAGGATTTCTCTAAGATAGCTACTATCCTCATAGAATGGACTAAAAAGAGTGTAGGATTTGCATGGAGTGATGTCTGTCGAAAATCCTTTGAAACATTGAAACAAAAAGTGGTTGAAAATTTTGTTTTGAAACTTCCAGAAAGGGGAAAGCCTTTTGTGGTTGTATGTGATGCAAGTGGTGGTTAGATAGGATGTTTTCTTTCACAAGATGGTAGGGTGGTCACATATGAGTCTAGAAAACTAAGAAAACATGAACTTAACTATCCTACTCATGATCTAAAGATGCTGGTTGTTGTGCATGCACTTAAGCATTGGAGACACCTATTGTTAAGGGTTAAGTTCGAATTGAAAATAGGTCATCAGAGTCTAAAATAAAACTTCACACTAAGCATTTGGCCGATAAGGAAAATCATGTCAGTGATGTATTGAGTCAAACACCTTTATGTTATCTTTGTTCTATAATAGATTCTGATTTTCTCAATCAAATTCCAGAAGAGCTGAAACATGACTCTTTTTATGCACCCATTTTGAATTTTTTGAATGCAAACAAGGGATGGATGTATTAGGAAAAATTTCATTTGCAGAATGGATCCTTGTATTGTAATAATGGATTGTCTATATCTTTTGAGTCTCCATTAAAAGCTAGAATATTACATGATTGTCATGATGCACCTTTCTTTGCACATCCAGGTTATTCAAGGACCTATGTTAAAACAAAGTATTCTTACTTTTTGCCATGTATGAAGTGCGATATTAGATAATATCTTAGTGAATGTTTAAAATGCCAACATAAAACCTAGTAAACAGAGACACTATACATTTAATGATAAGTGATCTACCAAAATAAAGGAGGAAATTGATAAATTATTGGCAACCAGTTTCATTTATGAAATTGAGTACACTGAATGGATATTTCCTATAGTTGTTGTTCCCAAGAAGAATGGAAGACTTAGGGTTTGTATTAACTTGAAAAAAGTTAATGCAATAACTATAAGGGATAGTTATCCATTGCCAATCATTGATCATCTCTTAGAAAGAGTAGCTGGAAAGGAGGTTTATAGCTTCTTCGATGGATTTTTTGGATATAACCAATTTCTTATTACTTCGGAAGATCAACATAAAGCAGCATGTTCCACTGAATGGGGAATATATGCATTTAGGGTGATGCCTTTTGGGTTAACCAATGCACGAGCCACATTTCAGAGGTTAATGTATCCTGTGTTCAAATATTTTCTTAGAACCTTGATGGAGATTTATGTAGATGATCTACGTACTTTCTCAAATAAAAGACAACATCATTTACAAGACTTAGAGAACATATTCAAGAAATGTAGAACCTATAGAGTGTGTTTAAATCCTGAAAAATGTGTCTTCTTTGTCAAGCAACGGAGAATGTTAGGCCACATAGTTTCTAAGAATGGAATTTCCACTGGTGAAAGTAAAATCAAAGCTATTGTGAATGTACCCAAGCCAATTAATGTGAAGGAACTTCAAACCTTCATGGGTCACTGTGAATACTATAGGAAAACTGTATATAAATTTGCAGATATTGCAAAACCTCTTTATGCATTAATTACTAAGCTTGAATGGACCCAGGAATGTGACAAAGCCTTTGAAACCCTAAAAACGTTTTTGGTTACAACACCCATTTTCAAAACCCCATAGTGGGATCAAATTTTTCATGTCCATGTTGATGCCTCTAATTTTGTTTTAGGATGTGTTCTAGCACAACCTATTGAAGGAAGTAAGTTGGATTTTCCAATTGCTTATGCTATAGGCAATTGAATCAAGCTGAGAAGATTTATACAACCATTGAGAAGGAAGGATTAGAAATGGTATTTGATGTAAAAAAAATATAGGCATTATCTTCTAGCCAACAAGTTTAATTTTTTTGTGGATCATCAAGCATTGTTGTACTTGGTGAATAAACCTTGCCGCATAGAAAGAAAAGTATAGGATACAAACCAAAGAGAAACAATCTCCTATAGATGATGCGTTGCGAGATGCTTACCTATTCAAGATAGAAAGCATTCCAAATTGGGCAATAACATTGCTACCCTTGCTTACTATTGGACCTTGTAGGACTGCTAAGAGCACAACACATCTTCTACTACAAAGCAAAAGTTCTGTGTTACTTGTTAGACACTTATATCATGTAAATCAGGTTGGAGTTCTGGAGTACAATACTCTAGAAGAGGAGCAAACAAGTTATTTGGAGAAGGCTCATTGCTGGAATCCATGTATACATGCTTTTAAACTAGTTACTCTACATAACTTAGCCAGAATGGGTGTCCATTGGCCTACAAAGACACAAGATGTGGAAAGATATGTTTCTAAGTGTCCTAAATGTCAACATCAAGACCATATGGACATTGTGACTCTATATAGGCTTCAAAAAACCTCTGATTGGAGTACACATATAGTTGACGAATAAAAAAAACCCACAAACAATTGAAACTATGAAATTTAATGCAGACTCCAAAAACTGGAAGGAAATAACTAAGGAATATCAAATCATAGGAAATCAATTGTATAAGAAGGGTATAGATGGATACTTGAGAATTTGTGTCCCTGAGAAAAAATACATGGAAATGTTAGAGATGGCCCACTCAGGTGTCGGAGGAGGTCACTTTTCAAGTGAGAGAATTGCTAAATTGATCCTATACTCTACATTTTGGTGGCCAACTCTTTTTTGCAATGCCAAAAGATTTACAAGAAGGTGTGACATATGTCGGAAAGCAAGTCAAACTAGTAGAAGAGATGATATGCCATTGAGACCATTAATTTTGGCTATATCTATTTGTAATTGGGGATTGGACTTCATTGGACCAATACATCCTCTAGCTAAAAGTTCTCATGTAGAATATATCATTCTAGCCATTGATTATCTCTCAAATTCGGCAAAAGCGAGGGCTACAAGGAAAAATGATGCTCATACTAAAACAAAATTTCTTTATGAGAATATAATCAGTAGACTTGGATTACCAATTGAATTGGTAAATGATAAGGGAACTCATTTCCTTAACCAGGATATTGAGATTCTCACTAATTGTTTTATGATTATTCATAGAAAATCAGCCCCTTATCACCCTCAAGCAAATGGATTGATTGGGATCTACAACTCCATCATGTTCTATGGGCTTATAGAGGGGCATACAAAATTGCCATTGGTACAAAACCCTTTAATTTGGTATATGGACAAAATGTTGTTTTTCCATTAGAATTTCTCATATCTACATTAAAGGTGGGAAATAAGCTAACATGGTCTGGAGGAGCTTCAAGACTTCAAGCTCTCATGAGCATCTATGCAGATAAGAAGAGATAGAAGGCATATCATGATATTCGTGTTAGAGATAAAAGAATTGCAAGTAGGAGACTTGGTATTAGCCTACACTTTGAAAGAACAACAGAAGAAACTTCAAAAGAGAGGACATGGACCCTATATCATTCAACAAATAAGTAACAATGGTGTAGTCCAATTGGCCAATATAGATGGAGAAGTCATGCCAAACTTCATAAGTGGATGTAGAGTGCAGAGATATAATCAAACTTTGACCACCCCGGAGTGGAGGAGATTGCATCAAGCTAAACATAGAAAATAGAAAGAAGAAAGAATGAGGCATGAGGCTCAATAAGCAGCTAAGGAAAAAATGAGAAAATCTAAAGAAATCAAAGAAGTATTGATATGTGAAAGGCGTTTAGGAAAAATAAGAGAACATTTACCTATGATTTGGATGAATTTCCAAAAGAAAGAATTTAGGATTTTAATTGATTCTGGGTCCCAAGTAAATCTATTTCTCACTGAGTTGCTAAATAGGTTAAATGCAAAAAGAATTATGAGTAAAAACCTAATCAAAACCCTAGATGGGTATATAGTTCAAACTGTATCCACACAAACAATTACAATTGAATTTGACCGAGAACAGATGAATATAGAATGTGAAGAATGGCCTGATCGCATAATGTTTGAAAAACTGATTTTGGGGCAACCATGGATGAAACAAGGAAAGGTAATAATGAACTTTGAAAACATTTCTCTTCATGTGAAAGTAAATAACAAAAAACTCTTAATACTTTCTACTAGTCATGAAAAACAGGAAACCAATGAGGAGATAAATAACCTCGAAATGGAGAAATTTCTTTTTCCATTAGAAGCAATGTTGGATTCACATAAGAATATTTTCCATGACAAGAGAAACTCTTAGCATAACAAACAAAGACATGAGAAGAAGCAATGAGTTCGGAAGAAAGCCTATAGATATGGAAGCCAAAAACAGTTCACAAGGCTCCAAGTCAAAAGACTAAGTGGGTATGGAGACCAAGAGAGATGAAGCAGTACTTTGAAGAAGCATATATGAAAGATTCAAGGAGAAGCATATATCAAAGAGTAAGCAAGGTGAGCATAGTCTAAGCTAGGCAAGAGAGAGAAGTGCAAGAGACACACAGTGTGCGACGCAGAGAAGTGAAGTGCAAGGTGTGCATGAAGAGTGACTAAGGAAGTGTGCAGAAAAGTGCTAAGCTAGTCCCCCAAGGGTCCCAAGGCCTCATTGCAGTGTGCACGTGCCGACAGAAGGTGTCCATCCCTCCCCCTTATTGGAAGCTTGGTGCAAGGTGTGCACAAGTGCACACTTGGAGAAGGTGGAGGTGTGGTGCAGAGGAGGCCGGCAACAACAAGAACTTGGGTATTTGGTATTTTGTAATTGAGCACTCTGTGGGATTTTGCATAGAAGCATTAGATTGTATTGTGCACCACCATTGTATTTGTCTCATTATAATCAATCGACAGAGGCTTCTAGTGTGTATCTTTCTTCTTGTCTTTCCCTTTTCTCCTACAAACGCATATTAGAGGGTCAATGTGCCCAACAAGAAGACAAAACAAATGAATTGCAATACAATTGGAGATTATGGAGTAGTTTCTCTGAGTCAACATATCAAAGATCAAGGCCTATCATCAACACAACTAAAGAATTATGGATCACCTGGAACTTCCAAAATTTGTCTAGGTTGTACATAGCCTTCTCATGTCATTTCTTGCTTAAGCTTTAGTATTTTTTATCCTTTTTCATGCTTGTTCTTTGAGTTTTTAGCAATTCTAGCAACCCTTTCATAGTCCTTGGCATAAGTACAAATTTTGTAAATTTTTGGGAATTTTTCACAGAGGTGCAGGATCCCAACTTTCACTTGGGACTCCTCACTAAATTGTCAAAGATCAAAGAAATCTTCGAGCTCTTCAATCCATGCCTGAAGATCTTCACCACTCCTCTTCTGGCCATCAAAATCATTCAACTTTGCCTTCTTGAATACTTGAGGCCATGTGATCATAATGTGGTTTCTTTTTTGTACCTATCCAAAAATAGGAGAAAAACAACAAAAAGACATATCAAAAAATATCCATAATTAGACACGGTGACACGTAAGCATTAGAATAACGGATTCAAATAGAATTAGAGAAGACCTCTCTTTTTTTATTTATTTTTAAGTGTTAGAAAATGGCACTTTTCAAAGTCTTGTAACTTAAAAATGGTGAGGAATTAGCTTAAGCTTGTGAGAGACCATTTTATTCAATTTTGTGATCTGCACAATAGTGTTAAAGATCACCTAAGTCCAAATCTGCCTCGAAATGCCACTTTTGAGCCCAAAAAGTTTCAAAATTCTATAGAGAGAGTAAAATCAAGACATTTTCTTACAATAAACTAAATGTCGAGTCCTGAACAAGGTACTTAAAACATGACTCATAAAGATTTCACACAGACACTTTTATTCTCCTATACTTTCTCTACCTTTCTCTCATGTAGAGGTTTTCTCAAGTCTTTCATCTTCACCCTCAAATTTCAACTAGAAAACATGATGCAAGTAAGATCTAGAGAGAGAATATGAAACTTGTCATCCCAAATGTTTTCCTACATGCATAGAATGACCTAATTATTCATTCTAATTATTATCCGCACAATGAAATTCAGAAAGTTAAAACTGAATTATTTCACTAGAAAAGAGGCCTATTACAATTCTTCCCCCCTTTAAGAACTCTGTCCTTAGAGTTTGAAAGAAGAATAATGTGTTAGAAAATCTTCTAACTTCACCCAACTTGAATCTTCTACTCGGTATGAGTGCCATTTCACCAAAATTTCTACTATAGATCTATTTCTAAGCAATCTTTTTCTCCTATCCAATATTATTTCCGATTGAGGCTCAAAAGAGCCATCATCTTTCAGCTTATAATTCTCCTATAAAACATGATCAGAATTAGGTACATATCTTTTGAGAAAGCTAACATCAAATACAGGATGCACATTTAAATGTTTAGGTAATTCCAACAAATAAGCAAGAGAACCAATTTTTTTCAACATTTTAAAAGAACATGCGTATCGAGGGGAAAGTCTATGATCCGTCCCTAGCAACAAGTTAGATCGGTGAGGATTAACTTTAAGAAATACCATATCATCAATTTGAAATTCAAGTCTTCTTCTCGTTAAATCGAAGAACTTCTTTTGTTGTTTCTTAGCTTCTTTTATGTGTTTTTTAATTGTTCCAAGTTCTTCATCCATTTTATCAGTCATTTCTTTGGACACTTATACTTTATTTGAAAAACTCAAAAACGAAGGTGTAGTCAAACAATTATAGCCATACATAGCCTCAAACGGAATCATTTTTATAGATGAATGCCATGCACTATTGTATGCAAACTCAACGAAGGGTAAATATTCACTCCAATTTTCGTGCTTTTCATTCACATACATAGGCAACATATCTTCAACTACCCGGTTATCCTTGGTTTTCCCATCAGTTTGTGGATGGAAGGTTGTACTCATATGAAGTTGAGTTCCAATCGATTCAAATGTTGCTCTCCAGAAGATTGATGTAAATCTCGAGTCTCTATCCGAAATTATGCTTTTAGGCATTCCATGCAATGGAAAAATTTCTTTTACAAAGATTCTTGCAACATTCAAAATAGTATGAGTGTTTTTCATAGGGAATGTGCCATCTTGATAAGCTGATCAACTACAATAAATATGGTATCATGCTTACTTCTGGTCATACGTAATTTAGTGATAAAGTCCATAAAAATAGACTCCTACTTCTAATTTGAAACATCCAAAGGTTGAAGCATTCCAAGCATTCTCTTAAACTCAGTTTTCACCTGTTGGCATTTTAAACATTCACTAACATATTTTCTAATATCCCGCTTCATACATGGCCAAAAGTAAGAATACTTTGTGTTAACATAGGTCCTTGAATAACCTGGATGTGCAGAGATTGGTGAATCATGACAATCATGCAATGTTCTAACTTTTAACACAATCCATTATTAAAATACAAGGATCCATTTAGCAATTGAAATTTTTCATGATACATTGATCCCATGTTTCCATTCAAAAAAATCAAAATAGGTGCATAAAATGAGTCATGTTTTAGTCCTTTTTTAATTTGATTGAGAAAATCATAATTTATTACAAAAAGAAGATTACATAAAGTTCTTTGAGTCAATGCATCAGCGACCTTATTATCCTTACTAGCCAAATACTTAATGTCAAAATCATACTCGCTTAATAGTTCAATCCAACACTTCTACCTGTTGTTAAGTAATGGGTGTGTGAAAATGTATTTAAATTAGGCTCATGATCTGTTTTCAAATCAAACTAAACCCCTAACAATAGGTGTCTCCAATGCTTAAGAGCATGCACAACAAGCATTTCTAGATCATGAGTAGGATAGTTAAGTTCATGTTTTCTTAATTTTCTAGCCTCACATGTGACCACCCTACAATCTTGTGAAAGTAAAAAACCTATCTGACTCCCAGTTGCATCACATGCAACCACAAAAGGCTTTCCCATTTGTGGAATTTTCAAAACATGATTTCAAGGACTATTGGTTTCAATGTTTCAAGCAATTTTTGACACGCATCACACCATTGAAATCCTACTTTTTTTTAGTCGATTCAGTGAGGGGAGTAGCTATTTTAGAGAAATCCTTAATATAGAGAGATTCATTAGAAGACAAGTGTCATAGAGATAGATGTGTAGAGAGTCATCTTCAAAAAATAGCGACGAGTCTTTCTTTGATTTCTCTCAGCCTGATCATGTGGATCAGGAATCTTTTGTACTGATCTAATCTAGAAGTTAATGAAGCTATGTTCAAAGTTTCATGGCCTAATTCCTTTCATGATATGAATATGATCACTAGGAACATGTGTATGTAAAGTCTGTAGGTAGACCTCTCACAGTTGCGCACTTTTTTGTGTCAATGTTTTGTTTAGATCTCAGTGTACAATGTAAAGTTTTTTATGAATGAGCATTCAAAATCTAAGTTAGAAGTTAAGGAAGCTATGGTTAAAAGAATTTAGCAAAACGGGATCCATGCTATGAGAAATCAACCTTAGAAGTTACCTATGTCAAAGTCACCTGTTCAGGAAGATAATTTTTGACATACTTTTGATCTTAAGGATCAAAATAAAGTTAAGTTGATTCTTTTGAAGAACTAAGGGTTGATATGATTGCACAAAGATAGTGTGGAGATATATGGATCATTAGTTTGAAGAAATCTGAAGATATGTGTAGGTAATGAAGTCAATCTCTGAAGCAAACTTTCAGAAGAAGGAAACTTTTCACTCAGAGAAGTGATAGTGAAAGTTTTGGTAAATAAAGGTAACATTTGTGTAAAGTTTGGTCCATAAATGATATAGAGGTGCTCTTAAATCAGTATAGATCAAACCTTTGGAGATTTAGAGTTCTCCAACAGTGCTATCAGAGTTGAAGGTGCAATACAAGTGAAGTAAAGGCATTGGAAGTCCCAATTATGGAAGATATTGAAGTTCCTTCTAATTGGAGGTGGACAAAGCCAAATTCTGGAGATAACCTGCGGAAGTACAAATCACGAGTTCAAAGGATCAAGAAGGATAAAATCTTCATATCAAAGGTACACTCTATTATCATAAATCATAGTAATTGCAGACACAAAAGATCAAAGATGGGAGAAAGCTTGCAGATTGATAAGCTAGATAACGAGAACTATCCAGCTTGGTCCATGAGGATGGAGGTAGACCTCATGAGCAAAGATTTGATGGCATTCATTATAGAAGAAGAAGAAAAGCCTGAGTTTGAAGATCGTAGTGTTCCAACTAGGGAAGAATTTAAAGGTTTGAAGAATTGGATGAGAAAGGATGCTCAAGCTAGAAGCATCATTTACATGGCTGTAAATGATTATCTTCTACCTCACATTAGAGGATTAGAAAGTGCAACAGATGTGTGGAATGCTTTGGAAGAGCATTTCCAAAACACAACCAAGCCAAGGAAGTCCTCATTATGGGTAGAGTTCACAACTTTCAAGAAGAAGAGCTCACAATCAATTTCTGATTATGTGGCAAGGATGAAGGATATTGCAGATAGCTTGGGAGCAGTAGATGAAGACATTGAAGAGGATAAGTTGGTAAGGCAAATACTTATAGGCCTAAGAGGAGATGAGAAGTGGAAGCCCTTCATATTTTCCATAGAATTGTCATTAGATCATTTTACTCCTAATCTTAATCAATTGCTAGGACACGTGCTAACTTTTGAGCAGGACATTAAGGGAGAAAATGATAGGAGTGCAAGTCAAGCTATGTACTCCAAAGACAAGAAAAAGAATGGCAAAGGGAAGCAGTCAACGGATGATGAAGGAACTTCAAGTCAAGCTAATTTCACAAACAAAGAAGAGGTTCATATATATGTTGGGTACAAAGAATAGATTTGATAAATCTTTGCACTCTCCTTGATGATTTGTAATGTGTACTTTGTCCTTGCCTTTAATTCAAAGACTCTCTTTATTACCTAAATAAACTTTGTTGGTGTGTTCTTCTAACTCTTTAAATGATTTTTGATCTTCGCACATATGAGAGGTTATAGTACTATCAAAGATCCACTCATGTGAGGATTTTGAAGTAATTAGAGTATTGGCCTCTGTGGAGATAAAAAGATCTTCACTAGAACACTGAGACCTATGCTGAGAGAAATAAGATTGGTGCCTGCAGATAGAGGCTCTACAATTACTCTTCCCTTCATAACATAACATCTTGATGTCATGTTTTACCACAACAATTGCGAGTGGACATCTTGTATGAATTACTAGAACCTTGTTTGAGTGCATTGCTATAGTAACAACTAGCATTCTTGGTTCAATTGAATTGATCATTAGCATTTATGGGGGCTTCTTTTAATGATGAGGACTTCATTCGCAAGTCGTGGAGGAGCATACACTAGAGATATACCTTCACAAAGCTGGCAATTTCTCGCAACTCACCTAGCCAAATAACTTGAAACCTTGGCCAAATTAAGGGCACTATATGAGAGAGAAAATGAATCTTGAAATTAATGAAATGAGTACAATGAGAGAGCAAACAATGCTTTACAATCTGGTATAATCAGACCTAGAAAAGCCTAACTACAAATTTAGATAGAGAGGAGCAAAATCATGTGAAAATGAGGCAGGCAAGCAAGGGGGCTGCTTGCTAGCGTTTATGATTCACTAGAATAAGCCGAAAACTCTTGGAATGCATATAATGCAAGAAACAAATGGGGGATGGTGCTTATATAGAGTTTTACATTTCCTACAATGGAGTTAGCCACCCACCAATCAGTGTAAGTGCACTTTAGGTGGCGGATTTATTAGATTTGAATTTTATTGAGTTTGGTGGAGCTTCTAACCCGATTCCATAACTTTTGGTCCTCCTTTTTGATTGGTCAACTTGCAAAACTCGTGGTTGAGTCTTTTTGCATGATTGAGACTTGATTTTCAACACTGAATCTCAAGTCTCAATGCCTAGATCCTTCATTTCGATGCATGTCTTGAAGTGTTGTAGTTTTACTCTATCCAAAGCTTTGGTAAACATATTTGCACATTGGTCCTTTGTATTGGCATGCTCCACCTAGACATCCTTTGACATGATCTGCTGTTTTTATAAAGTGTTAATGCACTTCTATATTCTTCGACCTTGCATGAAACACCAGATTTTGAGCCAAACATATGGTACTTATGTTGTCACAAAAGATAGGTACTTTCTTCACCTGCAAATCAAGATCCTCAAACAACTTATTGAGCCACATAAGCTCACATGAGACTTGTGCTAAGCCTCTATACTGAGCTTCGATTGATGAGAGAGTCACTATTGGCTGTTCCTTTGACATCCATAAGATGGTCTTCTTCCCTAACATGATTCTATCATCTTTGGAACCTACCCAATCAGCATCCCAATAAGCTTATACATTTAATCCATCATGCAATGGATAATATAGACCTTTATTCACTGATCCTTTGAGGTATCTAAGTACCCTTTTGGCTGTGATAAGATGAGGGACTCTTGGTGCCTGCAAAAATTGAGATAACATTCCAACTACATGTGCAATATCTAGTCTTGTCATAGTAGCATACAAGAGAGAGCCAATTATTTACCTATACATGGTGACATCCTTCACTTCTTCACCTTAATGAGCACCTAATTTATCATTTACTTCTAATGCATTTGAAATGCGCTTGCAATCACATAAGACAAAATTCTTCAAAAGATCTAGAATGTATTTCCTTTGTGTCAATTATATACCTTCCTCTTTATATAGTACTTTAATCCCAAGGAAGTACCTTAAAATCCCTAAATCAGAGATTTTAAAGTCACATCAAAGCTTGCTCTTTATGTCCTCGATGTTGGCTTCATCATCCCCTATAACGATCAAATCATCAACATATATACACTTGAAAAAAATTTTGCTACCTTCTTGCTTCACAAAGAGTGATGGGTCTCCATGACTTTGATTGTATCCACATTTTACTAAGTAGTCCACAAATCTTTGGTCCCAAGCCCTTTGGGCTTGCTTAAGTCCAACAAGAGATTTCTTAAGCATGCATACATGATGTGAAAACCTCTCATCTTCAACAACTTGGAGCTACTCCATGAAGACTACCTCTTCAAGCTCTCCATTTGAGAAAGCATACTTCACGTCCAACTGGTACATCTTCCAACCTTTCCAAGCTAAAATTGCAATCAAACTTTGACGGTGGAAATCTTAGCTACTAGACTAAATGTTTCCTCAAAGTCTATGCCATAGGTTGGAGCAAAACCTTTAGCAACCAGCCTTGCTTTTATACCTAGAGATGCTCCCATCTCCATGCCTCTTTACCTTGTACATCCATTTGTTGCCAATGACTTTCATATCCTTTGTTCTTGGCACCAATAACCAAGTATCATTGTCCAAAAGTTGAAAGATGCATAGTTATTGACTATGATAAGAATAAAAAAGGATATAGATTATATAATTCCACTAACAAAGGATCTATAGTTAGTAGGGATGTGGTATTTGTTGAAAATAACTCTTCGTTTGAGGATAATTGCAGGAAAATAAAGCTACCCTACGATTTGGAAAATGATTTTGGAAAGGTGACCAAAGAAGAACCACATACATGAGAGGATGAAAGCTCAAAAAATTGGAATACATTCTAGAGTCATCCAATCAAGCACTTTGAGGTTCTCAAACAGAAAAAAGAAACTTATAAGGTATGGCTATGACACATCACTAGTCACCAAGAATTCTATATACATAGCTAAAGAATTTATGTCAGAGGAAACATCTCCATTTGAGGAAGCCAACACAAAGGAAGAATGGAGAGAAGCTATGCAGGAGGAAATCGATGCACTTCAAGAGAATAGCATTTGGGATTTGGTTCCCAAAAAACCATTCATGAAAGTAATAGGATTCATATGGATTTACAAAATGAAAAACAATTCGGATGGCACAATAAACATGTATAGACCAAGGCTAGTAGCAAAGGGGTTTGATCAAACCCATGGAGTAGACTATAAGGAGACCTTCTCACCTATAGAGAATATGCCAACTATAAACGTTTTAGTAAGTATTGTTGCTTCAAAGAATTGGAACCTATACCAATTAGATGTTGAAAATGCATTCCTTAATGGGTGGATCTCTCAAGAGGTCTACATGGCTCAACCACTAGGATGTGAAGACAAAGACAAACCTTATTGTGTATGTAATGAAGGAAGGCACTATATAGTTTAAAGCAAGCTCCTAGAGCAGCTCGTTAGACCAAGGTTTTGTTGAAAGCAAGGCAGATTGTTCATTGTTCATTAAGAAGACTAATTTAGAAGTTATTTATCTATCTAATTATGTGGATGACATTATCATTACAAGAAATGATGCCAATGGCATCAAGAAGATCAAAGCCTAGATGAGGGAAGAGTTCAAGAGCAATGATTTGGGATTGCTTACATATTTTCTTGGCTTAGAGATTGTTTATATAGATTCTAGTGTTTTCATTACTAAGAGAAACTACATCCATGATACACTAGTCAAGTTGAAAATGGAAAATGCAAATGTTGCAGGTACACCCATGGAATTGAACCATAAACTTAGTGCTCATGATGGAGAGCTTCTTGCAGGGTACCATAAATGAAGGGCTATTTTATCCATTTACATCTAACTTGGATACCAAGCTATCCTCTCATATAGATTGGGCTCGCTCAAAAGATGATAGGAGGAGCACCTCTAGCTACATCTTTTATAGGGTCTAATTTGATTTCATGGTCATCAAAGAAACAACCAACTATTGCATTTTCATCAACTCGAGCTAAATATAGGGGACTCACAGATGCAAAACAAGAGGCAATGTGGTTAAATCTACTCTACTCAAACTTGGGGCTACATACATACACTCCAATGATCTTTGGAGAAAATACTAGCTCACTACTTTTGTCTGCTAATCTTGTATATCATGCAAGAACTAAGAACATTGAAGTGCATTATCATTATGTGAGAGAGAAGCTACTTAGCAAGGATATACAATTGTCCTATGTACCAACAAACTTGAAATGTGCAAATATGCTAACTAAATCTTTGGATGGAACTAAATTAAACAGGTTCAAGATGATGATTGCATTGCAGAATATTAAAGAGAATTGAAGCCCGAGAATGTCTGGCTTGAGGGGGAGCTATTGGTGCAATTAATCATAGCCTAAATTCTTGTTCAGTTATCCTAAAGCTCATTTGTGCATTCATGTATTGGCTTATGAATCATCTCTTGTAAAAGATTAATTTTTACTCCTTGTAAAAGCGCATATGAGGAAAGACCTCCAATTACAACTTCTTAGTAGAATCTTTCTACGAATTGTTTGGTGAGGATTTATGGAAAAGAAAGTTCTAAGAGTTTGGATTACTTTTAGCCAAAGATTCCAATTCAAACTTAAATCATGGCTCCAACAAAAGGCTATAAAAGTGGACTATATAGTCACATGAATATGCAACCAGAAGAGCCCAATTTAGAGAGACATTTAGAGGGATTTTATATGGATATTGAGCTCATACTATAGCTCTATAATTGTCCCTAGATTTTGCAATCATTCATTGCCAATGTAAATGTAATTTATGCGCAATAATACATATAGTTTTCTCATATCTCATCTCTTCTACTATGTCTTGTATTACTTAGAATAGGGAACTTCCCTCATCCATTTCTGAGCATGTACTTGATCATTTGCAGTGATTTAAGCTGTGGCAGATTCATAAGACAGTGTATTGTAGTGCTATAAACTTGCATCGCAATTGGTATAGACATCTAGAGTTATGTGCAAAATATTACCCTCTAATTTGCATATTATCAACTCTCAAAAATACCGGGTTGTATCTCTAATTTTCTAAGCATCATTCTGTGAGCATAGGTGATCCTTTCAAGTGAAATAATTTGAAAATGTTAGCTATGATAGTCAATTAGACATTCCCCAAAGGATTTTGTCTAATTGTTACAAGGAAAGGAGTACTGTTCATTTTCTTGAGTAGGTGTGGTGACCAAAAAAGTTAGTTTGTATTCATAGTGGAAACTCCAACTTATCCATTTTGATCCAACGATTTGAGGATCATCTTCCAAAGTACTTGGGTGATTATTTGTGCTTCTTGGAGATCTCAAGACTTCTACATTGAACTCCTCAACTCAGCTTTGGCTGGTTTGAAGTAGGAATTAGCAGCACCATCTCATCTTTGGAATGTATCCACCTTCTCCTCCAACAATGTGGAGAAGACTAATAATGTCAAAGCTTACAATGGCAAGAAAAAAATTCTAAGTAAGGTTCTCTATGTATCCTCTATCACCAAAAAAATAATAAGTGTAGGCCAAATAGTTGAAAAAGGCTTTCAAGTTAGGCTCACCCAACATAGAGCTTTTGTC
The DNA here is from genome assembly GCA_020310875.1 of Ceratopteris richardii. Lineage (NCBI taxonomy): Eukaryota > Viridiplantae > Streptophyta > Polypodiopsida > Polypodiales > Pteridaceae > Ceratopteris > Ceratopteris richardii. The sequence goes on along the minus strand of CM035419.1, from coordinate 80,699,378 downwards.
AAAGATCCATGTCAAGGCTTCAAAAAGATAGCCAAGGGTTAGACGCATGGTAGGCTCTTTACATTTGAAGTAGGAGAAGCTAGGAACATAGCTCTATTAACTTTTGGGTCTCAAACCATAAGTAAGGTTGAAATGTGTCATAAATGACTTGCTCATGTGAAAGAAAGAACCTTAATGGATATATGCAAGGATCAAAGTATTCTTGGACTTCTAAACATTTCAAAGCAATATATGACCAACTCATGTGATGGATGTCAGACTAAGAAGGCACAAAGACAAGCATTCAACCACAAAGGCCAAATCCACAACAACTTATTGGACTTAGTACATAGAGTCGTATGGGAGGCAAGTCAAGAAAGTTCATTGGCAAGATCAAGGTATTATGTCTCAGGTATTGATGACCATGGTAGATGAACTATTAAATACTTTATAAATTGTACGAATGAAGTGTTTCATTTCTTCAAAAAGTGTCTAGCACATGCAGAGAATCATAGAGGTAGATCACTCAAGAAGCTCAGATCTGATGGAGGGGGATACTTCTCCAAAGCATTTGATGCACTCTTGCAGGATAAAGGTATGCAAAGGGAAGTGACTACCAGGTACTCTCCTCAACTCAATGGAATTGTATAGACAAGAAAGAAGACATTGGTTCGATCATCCAAAACAATGCTTGAAGAGAAGAGGTTTCAACATTATCTATGGGTAGAGGCTATTTCAACTCTTGTGTACCTTGTCAATAGAATACCATCCAAATCACTCTAAGGTATGACTCCTAATGAAGCATAGCAGGAAGAAAGCCTAATCTTCAACATTGTAAGGTGATTGGTTGTTTAATTTATGTTCATGTACCATAAAAAATAAGAGTTAATTTTACATGAAAGGGTAACAAAATGAGTGGTTATTGGGTATGACTCAAATCAAATGATTTATAGGTTCTATAGTCCTTTAATCAAGCAGTTCACTACAAGCAGAGATATTGTGTTTGAAGAACATAGATCTTGGTATGATGAAGACAAATAAAAGTTAACTCTACCATATGATCTTGATTCTGATTCTCGTCAATTAGGAAGTGAGTATGATACACAGGTCCACGATCCAGGAACTGATATAGATGATGAACAAGACAAAAGGGAAAGGATTACAAAATATGGATTTCAAGAGGCAAATCCAGGAGGCAAGAGTGTAGAGATTGCTCTAAGCAAGCTCCAAGAAGGTCAACAAGAGAGAACAAACAAGAAAGGTATGGATATGTGTTGTGGAAGGACTCCATAGCCTTCACACAATTGAACAAAGACTAACTAGTAAGGCCACACACTAGGAAGAGAGATGTCTTTCCACCCAACCAACCCCTCCAATATATAGCTCCAAGACCAAGGGGGTAAGTCCCTCTCAAGGGGACATGTGTACCTTCCATCACATGGGTCCTAAGGTGGTCACATGGTTTCCAAGCTTAGGATATCACATGAAATCACATGGCTTCTAAAAGAAGACTCTCCGAGCTCTCACGTACAAACCAAGTACAAACCAAGTGGCTAGGAGAAGCTTCCAATCAAGCTTAAGGTACTCAACCTTAGAGAATTAGCCCTAAGGTTCAAGACCCATCTAAAAGGGGTAAATAAATCATAAATCCAAAGGTTTTCACACCTATAAACCCAAGGGTTCTACCCCTTAGACCCATGCAATTATACAACATTCTCCCCCCCTTAAAAGCATTTCCGTCCTTGGAAATGAGTGGAGATATATACCTTGGGGTATTCCCCCGTGCTCCATGATCAATCTCAAAGATCATGGCCTTCATCTCTCTAAGTCTACCTCTTAATTCAAAAGGGGAATTCTACCTCAACTGAATCTAAAAAGAGGAGAATCCATGTGTGGTCTAATTCCCTGCCCCAATCATTCAAAGTTCCATCTAGTTTGCATACGAAAAAGAACTGAGTCGAATGCAAAGTATGGAAAGAATGAAAAGGGTGGAAGAGAACATCCCTGCCTATTTCCTTTGTTTAAGCTATGTGTCATCTAGGTCTCCAAAGCTCAAACATGTGGATTAGGTGGAGTCAAAGTTACTTCAGCTAAATAGATGAATGCTTCTTAAGGTTTCTTTATCAGATTCATCTCTCAGATTAGAACCCAACTTGTTCTGAAAGGAAGATGAATCTTTCATAATCCCTTCCCAAATTACTCTTTTTAGTGAAATGGGTGGATTTCCTTGTTTGCAATTTGCCTCCAATAATTCTAAATAGAGGGGAAGTTCATTATATAATCCCTACCTAACCAATAGAATGGTAAAGGTGGATTATATAACATCCTCTTTATCTTCAGAGAGAGAGCTTACCAAAAAGTGGATGCAATGTTCTTTCAAAACTTTACGTAGTTTTGAGAATACACTTTTAAGGGACTATAATCCATAAGGATTAATCTAACTATTGTAGCCTTTGATTGAAACCTATTTTACTTGTTCCTCCAAAAAGATTAAGATCTTTATAACTATGTCCCAAGATGGGAACTCATAGTGTAAAAGATCGTGTTATCTTTAAGGTTATAAATAGAAATAGATTATTTCAATCATTTCTTCAAGGTTTAACCTTTACAGATCTTTAATTAGATCTCAAACCTTAAGGTTCTTCTTGATCCTTCTAGAGTTCTTTCCCTTATATTCTCAATCTGTTAAAGATGTCCTATGTTGACATCTTTCTTATTCTTCAATTGACTTGAAATATCAAGAATCCAAAAGATGATATTTCGGAGCTTTCTTTCAAGCTTGGTCTAAGATCGTTTTTATGTTCTTTGAACTTCAAGTCATACTTTGGCATGAAGCTTTTAGAGCTTCATCCTTTGGGGTTTACCTTCAAACTCGAAAAAGTTGATCCTCTCCTTATTTCTAACTCTCTATAAGAGATAGATACTTTCATATCTTGTTGGAAGAATTCTTCTTCCCTTTGAGAGGATAATTGAAGAAGATGTCTATTCCTAGATGTTATCTTCCTCACGTATTTCATTGGATCATGAACCTTTTTCTTTTGGCCATCAAGAAAAAGTACTCAACGGGATTCAGTACCCATTGTCCCATACTAGTGGGTTCCTCATCCAATCCACATAACTTTGTTTTCTGACCTTTTCTGTCCTTTTAAATGCCCTTCATACTATGGTACCAAATTATGAGAGCAAGGACTAAGGTGCTTAGATACACCACTACTAATCTTACTTTAAATATTTGGTTAACCATTAATGTGGTGTGACTTATCTTATCAAACTTTAAGTTTGACTTGATCTTTGCCCTACTTGGGTCTTTTGGCTTTCTTTTCTTCTTTAGCCAAAATAAGAGATAAGACTAGGTCTTTCTCAAATAGATCCCTTCATGTTCAATGTTTTACCCATGGGTTTTACTTGAGGATCTATCTATTATGCTTCATACAAGAAGCCATAATCCTTAGGTCTATACTATTGGAATTCATAACGTATGTTATGTTATCTCTATGAAGCATCAATATACTTTTAGGATTATTCTTATAGCTCATCCAACTTCTTTTCCTATCCCACTTAGGATTTATACAATGCTAATGGTATATGCAAGTCTTCTCTTGCATTAGGGTTCTTTTGAGAATTCCCAATCTCTGAGAACTTAAACTAGTTGGAAGATGTAATGAAAAATATATGAAGTACTAGAATACAAGGAAGTACTTCAACTTTTATCTCTTTCTTGCATATCTTTTACCTTTTAATACCCTATTCGGTCTTTTCAAGGCATAAGATGCAAGTTCTTGGGGACTTTCCCACCTCCTTAAGAGTTTTCGTCCTCGAAAACTACCTAAGAGTAAATTGAAAATTGTGCTCTTTCAAAAGTATTTGAAAGAGTTTATTTTCAATCTTTTATTGTTCCCCCTGGTTAAAAGAACTATTCAGAGCTTTTTATGCTTTGTTTTCTCCAAGCATACAGAACAAATGTACCAAAGTTCAAGTTGAGATTACCCACAAATTCGATGTCCCATACCACCGAATTTACTTATGTGGTAGTGTAAACCTAGATGTCCCATACAATCCGGCTTACACTTCCACTTTGGTAAAGGTAACTTTCGCTTGAGTTTTGGGATCAAACCTTCTTTTAATCAAGTCATCTATTACTTCTTGGACTTGTAAGTGTTATTTCCATTGCAGAGCATATGTATTGCCTATGCTACAATGGACTTTCCACTTACCAAGTCTCAATTGCAACTTAGTCTCAAAAAATTGGTTTTTCAATTGTACCTTGATTCAGATATACTCTACAAGATCCCTTTCGTGTCACTTGATGATAGAGCTAGTTTATATCTCAACTAGATATCATCTTTTATGACAGAATGAGTAATCTGAAAAAGAATAATTGACTTTCGAATAAAATATCTATGTTGAAGTAGATGGTAATTCCATTTACTATAAAGTCCTTTTATTTCTAGGACTTTAGAAAATGGTACTTAGGGTTTATTACAACCCTTGAGTTTTACCTTCTCTTCATGCCTTGCATTTTCTTGGAAGAATAATATAAAGCTCCAAATAGTTCTATAGTTCTTTCAAACAAAGAACTTTTCTTGAACAAAAAGCACTTAATACTTGCATCTTCCAAAACTAAGATTTTTCTATACGATATTTTCTCTTCCTTAGAGCGTTGAGAACATAGTGCTCTAGGTTACCACCATTCTCTCGTGGTTTTAAGAGAGAAAATTTTTGTATTACTACCTTAAGTCTATGGCCTTGCTGATCAGGCATGCCATGGGCTTTTATGGAATTTAAAATTCCACAAGAGGGATTTTAAGCTTGAGGTATTTTCAAGAAATTAGGATTATTTGGCTTTTAGATACCTAAGCCAATCATAAAGAAATTACATGGTTTATAGTGGCCAATTGGCCTCATCACTACTATTCCTATAGACCAATAAAATCAAATCCTACTAAAGCTTAGCTTCAGGAATTTAATCTCCCTCTTAACTCAAAAGCCCATGTAAAATGTTCCATATGCATACTAGTGTATGCCAAATGGTTCCATCTTTATTGGAAAAGGTGTTGCAGGCATAAGCTTCAGAAGTTGAACCCCTCCTTAAAGCATGCAAAAGTCCCAAATTGGAACTTTCTTCATTCAAAGGATGGTGCAAAAACTTTCATGCATCTTTCTTTCTGTGCATATGAGTTGCCATAATGCATATGTCATAAACCATGACTATATTTATGCATATGGAATCTTTCTTTTCCAAACTCATGTTAACATAATGCATAGTGCAAATCCTTTTCATGACTAATTGTCTATGTGACCAAGCAAAACCGGGCCACTTGAATCTATGCATCCCCTTTTGAGTTCCTTTCTATGACAACATGCAATGCATGCTTCATAGTTTGAAGGAAAAGAAAAGAGGTCACTTATCTGGAAATTAAGCTTCGTCCATCCCTTGACTTTGCTTGAATGTCCTCACAGTGATGAAGTAAGCTTGGGCCATCCCATCCCATTCATTGTTGAAATCTCCTTTAGGCACTGGATACTTACTTGTGTGCCCATATGTGTGAATCTTAAATGCATGGGATATCATGAAAATTGAGAAGAAACTTTAATGAAAGGCTTACCCAAACCTCATGGTTTCTTTTGATCCTAGTGGGGAGCTTTCCAAAACTTATGGTTGCCCCATCATGCATTGCTTTTTAGTACTCATGTATTAATGTCTGCATTCCATTGGTGCAACCTCTATGCATAGCTCATGGATATCCACACACATGCATCCTTTACTAAGATGAAAGAGAACTTCCAAATAAATTCACGCCATTAAACATGCATGTGCAGGAATGTAAAGTCATTCTTCGAGCAAAAGAGATCTATGCATACAATGCATCCACCATAAACTCAATCATGGATGAAATAAAGAGCAAGAAAGAACATAGGTGGAAAACAACATAGTTAAACTCAATCATGGATGAAATAAAGTGCAAGAAAGAACATAGGTGGAAAACAACATAGTTTTTCTTTTTCTTCTACCCCCTGGGGGATATATTTTTTTTAATCCTTGTCTCAAATGCTCCACTACAAAGAGACTAAATGGATGACCCGATCTCACTGCTTATTGAATTTTGTCCCATGGAACTTCGTTCCATAGTTTCTCTCACGCCTTTCAAAATCTCTTACAATGAAACTACACATTAGTGGGTTTATTCACATGTAATAAAAAAACAGCCCATATGAGCAACATTATAGCAAATAAACCCATATGCAATATGTAAAATGACATTAAAAAATATATAAACTTATCTTCTCGGGTTTCTTATGCATCCATCAAAAATTGTCGAATAGGGGCTGAAGGTGTGCTCTTCATCTCGTCTCTCCCGCTTAGCTTGCCGCCGTGCCTCGTAGTAACAAAAGGTGGCAGACGAAGAGGAACATTGCCGGAAAATAAAACCTCTTCGTTCTCGATCATTTCTGCTACAGATGAAGAAAATACATGCCACGAAACAAATGAGTCCTTGTTCGCAATCGATATTGGTGGCTCTCGTACTGAGAGAGGCAAACCATCCGAGATTCATGATGGTTGCGGTGTTTGTCAGCAAGACGAAGATCTTGTATGAAACAACGTCATGATGGAAAATAGACAAAGTGTTTCTACCCATGTGGATGATGAGGTGAGTTAGTAGAACGATCCTAGAACTGCATCAGTCTTTTATCACGTACTAACTGTAGAAGATGTGAGGAGTTGTCGACATGCATTCAAAACCCAGTTAAACTTCAAGCACTGTTGTAATGGATCCAGCAACAAGCTTAAATCCAAACTGTTTGGGTTCGTTTCCCTTCAGGTGCACGTCCTGTAAAGATATGAGGGCTAAAAAAACTCCTAATATGGCGTGAAGGGTGGAGCAGCAGTCGGGTAAATCCCATATAGCATGGCAGTTTCACTGAAGAAATCCTCAAAATAAGAGCATCGCGTATTCGTATTCAAACTGGAAACAAAGCAGAGCTCACGGCTTCACCAGCCTGCTTGCCGCCTTCACACGGGTGTACAACTTCAGCTTTGAAAGCCACGTGTTGACCTCTCCATCGATCATGACCCTCGTAAGGGAGTGATCATATGCTCATACTATTTTGTAAGCAAGAAAAGAGTTGAAAACGCCGCGAGCAATGCCTCCTCAACATTGAGGAGATATTTCAAAGGAAAACTCTTCATGCTTACACGATAAAAAGCTCACGAATAAATTAGGAGAGAACCTCAAGCTAGCTCTGATACCACTGTTGTGGAAGGACTCCATAGCCTTCACACAATTGAACTAAGACTAATTAGCAAGGCCACACACTAGGAAGAGAGATGTCTTTCCAGCCAACCAACCCCTCCAATGTATAGCTCCAAGACGAAGGGGGTAAGTCCCTCTCAAGGGGACATGTGTACCTTCCATCACATGGGTCCCTAAGGTGATCACATGGTTTCCAAGCTTAGGATATCACATGTAATCACATGGCTTCTAAAAGAAGACTCTTCATAGCCTTCACACAATTGAACTAAGACTAACTAGCAAGTCCACACACTAGGAAGAGAGATGTCTTTCCACCCAACCAACCCCTCCAATATATAGCTCCAAGACCAAGGGGGCAAGTCCCTCTCAAGGGGACATGTGTACCTTCCATCACATGGGTCCCTAAGGTTGTCACATGGTTTCCAAGCTTAGGATATCACATAAAATCACATGGCTTCTAAAAGAAGACTCTCCAAGCTCTCACGTACAAACCAAGTACAAACCAAGTGGTTAGGACAAGATTCCAATCAAGCCTAAGGTACTCAACCTTAGACAATTAGCCCCAAGGTTCAAGACCCATCTAAAAGGGGTAAATAAATCATAAATCCAAAGGGTTTCACACCTAGAAACCCAAGGGTTCTACCCCTTAGACCCATGCAGTTATACAAGAATATGATTCCACATTTTTACAAAGCATTCAATATACTTGGCAAAAGACTCAATTATAGAAGAACCCTCAACCTATGAAGAGGCAAAGAGAAACCTGAATTGGGAAAAGGCCATGAAAGAAGAAATAGATACGCTAAAGGATATGGACACTTGGGATTTGGTTTTGTTTGTAAGACATACACGCTAGGTGATCCAGCCCATGTTCTTAAAATCAATAGGTATCCACCAAAATGAGCAACCTAAGAATGACTCCATGGAGATGAAATCTCCATGACAACCTCTATGTATGTATGCATAGTGTATGTGGGTATGTATATGTGTATGTATCTGTATGTGTCTATGTATATGTGTATGTATCTGTATGTGTGTATGTTTATGTGTATATGTGTATGTGTGTGTATGAAAATGTGTGTATGGATATGTGTGTGTATGCATGTATTGTTGGAGCAAGTCTATGACAAGCCTAAGTATTGGCTTGAGTCCCACAAAGTCATAGAAAAAGCCTTAAAGTGAAGACTATGTAAAGTTCACTTGTGAACTACCTCTTGTAACTTTTGAAGAGTTTACTTAATGTAAAAGTAAGAGAATCTTAAGTGGTTGAGTCCACTTGATCAAGAATGGAAAGAGGAGCCACAAATTCGTGATTTGTGGTAGGTAGAGAATCAAATCAATCATTGATTGATTGGAGAGTGATTGAGGGAAGTTAGCCTCCCAAACTCAACTATAAATAGATGGCAGTTTTAGTCGTGGTTAGAGAGACCTATGTGAAGACCTCCAAGAGCTGAGCTTTATGCCATATCAAGGTGTGATTACAAGGCACACATATGTATCAGTAAGTCATTGTATTGTACAAGCAATATAATTTCATTTTCATGATTATTTGGTTTCATCTTTCCATGTTCTTGTGAAGTGTACTACTCACTGCCATTACTCTCAGTTTTCTCAGTCAGATTGTAGAGATTGTTTCTCTGAGCTTGGTGCATCATTTTCAGTGATTTAACTTGGTAAAGTTAGCTCTATAAGTCTACTATATGCTCACAAATGTTCATGTCATTTGGATGTTGCAATCTTCATTTATGTTCAGTTGAAGTCAACAGTGTCTGTGCATTTTCACTTCTCTGTCAGGTACCCAACTTTTGCACTCATCTTGTCAGAGGTGTTTCTAAGTGGTTACTTATCCAAATTCAGTGATTTAAAGCTTGTTGAATTTAGCTTACTGTCTACTATAACCATACAAAGTTTCAGAATCATTGAATTCCTACATTTTGAGTTATGTTGATTTGTCTGCTCACTGGTCTCAAACTATAGCAGCCCGTGAAAATCGGGATGATGTCATCAGTTGTTAAAACTCATTCTCAGTGTGTGGTTCATTATTTTTTATGAGATTACTCTTGAAAGTTAGCTCTTTAAGTTACCTAGACTTCACCAAGAGGAATTAAGCTAATTGCTGCTGTGCTCAGAGAATTATGTAAAATACTGGACAGGTGTATGAACCAAGAATAGCAAGTTTTCACCTCTGAGCTAACTCCAACTTATCTGTTTTGATCTATCTTTTTGAGAGTGATCTTCCAAAGTACATAGGGTGTCTAATACATCCATTGGCAAGCTAAAAGGGCCCACCATATACTTCTGGAGTTCATTTGGCTGGTGTAGATCAAGGATTTTGCAACACCTCTTCATCTTCAAGCACATACCTATCCATCTCTTCATAGTGGTATCAGAGCAAGGTTGGACAACATGGCAGATGGATTTCCTTCATCAATTGACAAATTGGACAGAGGTAACTACTTTGCTTGGTCATTAAGGATGGAAGCTTATCTCCAAGGTAGAAGTTTATATGGTTATGTGGCTGGAGATGAAGTTATGCCAAGTTTCAGGAACAAAAGTCAACCAACACAAGAAGAGCAAGAAAGATTGAGCACATGGTGCTCCAAGGATGCACTTGCAAGGTCTTATCTCCTCAACTCTATCTCAGATTTTTTGTTGCCTCACATTAGGAGTTGTAAGACATCTCAGGAAGTGTGGGATGCACTTGAAGCTTTCTTTTCTTCAAGTAGCAAAGCTAGGAAGCATCAACTATGGCTGGATTTCACAACTCTCAAGAAGGCTCCCAAACAAAATGTGACTGATTCTGTCACAAAGCTCAAGGACATAGCGGATCAGTTGGGAAGCATTGGAGAGGTAATAGATGAAGAAAAAATTGTAAGGCAGGTGATCAATGGCTTGAAGGCAGATGACAAGTGGGAAGCATTCACCACAGCTATGGATTTGTACATGGACATGCATGTACCGGATTTCAATACACTCATTGGACAACTACTTACTCAAGGGACAAAGCTTATCAAAAATGGAGAAAGCTCTAAAGGTAATCAATCTTCATATTTATACACGGATAAAAGCAAGTCTAAAGATAACAAAGGAAAGGCAAAGAAAGTGGATGATGAAGCAGGTACATATCAAGCTAACTATGCAGGTAGAGGAAGACATGGCAGAGGTAGAGGAAGAGGAGGTAGACAAGGCAGGGGGAGATCCCAAGACTCCAACTCATGTTCTATTTGTGGACTAACTAATCATACAACTGAAAATTGCTATAGAGATTCCAGGAATCAAAGAGGCAGAGGATACAATAGAGGAAGTTATGGCTACTCAAAAGGAAGGTTCAACAATTATCATGGCAACTACAACAACTACAATCATTCAAACTATCAAGGGGGCTACAAAGGAAGGAGAGACTACAATAACTACACAGAAGACTCAAACAAAGAGGATTCATTATTGATCATGAACATGGCTATGCCACAAGGTAAATCTGATGAGCATGTTTTCTACATAGATTCAGGTTGTTCAAATCATGTGGCAGGAAATGTGGCACTCGTATCAGATTTAGAAGATCCAAGGAATATACATGAGGTACAAACAGGAGATGATACAAAACATCCTGTGGAGAAAATAGGCAATGTCAAAGCACCTGATGGAAACATCAACCTACTCAGTAAGGTACTCTATGTCCCTACCATTACAAAGAATTTGATAAGTGTTGGGCAGATAGTAGAGAAAGGGTTGCAAGTCAGGTTCACAAAAGCAGGAGCATTTGTTGAAGATCCAAGTCAAGGATTCAGAAGAATTGCAAAAGGTGAAAAGACAGGTAGATTGTTCACATTTGAATTACAGGACACTAGAAACATTGCTCTCTTTAATTATGGTAGTCAGACACTCACAGAATTGGAAGTATGGCACAAAAGGTTAGCACATATTGGTGAAAGATCATTAAAGCAAAGCTGCAGGGACCAAAGTGTACTTGGACTTCCTAATTTGTCAAAACAACATATGATTTATAAGTGTAGTGCATGTCAATTTGGAAAGTCTCAGAGGTTATCATTCATGAAGAAAGGTTATATGCATGGAGATCCCTTGGAGTTGGTTCATACAGATGTATGGGGACCTAGCAAGGAAGCTTCAATATCTGGATCAAGGTATTATGTTTCCTTTATTGATGATTGCAGCAAATGGACTATCCTATTCTTTATGAAACACAAAGATGAAGTTTTTTCATGTTTCAAAAGATATTTGGCTCTTGTGGAGAATCAAACAGGTAAATCACTAAAAAGGCTAAGGTCAGATGGAGGGGGAGAATACTTCTCCCATGATTTTGATTCTTTTCTTCAAGAAAGAGGAATCAAAAGAGAGGTAACTACAAGGTACACTCCTGAGCAAAATGGAGTGGCAGAAAGGAGGAATAGGACAATTGTTGAAGCTGCAAGGTCTATGTTAAATGAAAAGCACTTACCTAATTACTTATGGGCTGAGGCTGTATCTACAACCACTTACTTGATTAACAGGTTGACTTCAAAATCCCTTGATGGGATGACTCCATATGAGGCTTGGAATGGAAGAAGACCAAGCTTAGATCATTGTAAAATTTTTGGATGTATTGCTTTTGCTCATGTTCCTTCACAGGTTAGAGGCAAGATGGATCCAAAGGCAGAAAGGTGTGTATTTATTGGATATGACAACAATCAAAAGGGCTACAGGTTATACAACCCTACCAACAAAGGATTCTTGGTAAGCAGAGATGTAGTTTTTGATGAGAACAATTCATGGTATGAAGATTCATGCAGGAAGATCAATTTACCATATGATCTTGAAGAAGATTTTCCAAAGCTTGGTAGAGAACAATCAAAGATTGAAGAACAAGACACCTCAGAGGATGATGAAGAATCAAGATCAAAGCATGGAAGTCTAAAGGTAAAACAAAATTGCAGGAACTTGGACATGAGGCAGAATCATCACATCATGGCCTAAGAAGATCTATGAGGGAAAAGAAAAAACCAGAAAGGTATGGGTTTGACACCTCATTAGTAACTAAACATTCTATCTACATAGCACAAGACATAAACCAAGAGGAGCCATCATCATTCGAAGAGGCCAAAGCAAAAACAGAATGGAAGCATGCAATGAAGGAAGAGATTGACGCACTTGAGGAAAACAACACTTGGGATTTGGTGCCCAAGACTTCATCCATGAAGGTAATAGGCTCAAGATGGGTCTATAAACTCAAGAAGAATTATGATGGTTCCATTAACAGGTATAAGGCAAGGCTTGTAGCAAAAGGCTTTGCACAAACTCAGGGAATTGATTATGAGGAGACCTTCTCTCCTATGGCAAAGATGCCTACTATTAGGGTTTTGCTTAGTATTGCCTCTTCCAAGAATTGGAAGATACTTCAACTAGATGTAAAGAATGCATTCTTGAATGGTTGGATAACAGAAGAGGTATATATGGCACAACCACCTGGTTTTGATAATCAAGTTTATCCTGATTATGTGTGTAAACTTAACAAAGCATTGTATGGTCTCAAGCAAGCTCCAAGAGCTTGGAATTTCAGGCTTGTTTCATTCTTGCAGGACAAAGACTTTCAACCAAGCAAGGCAAATCCTTCACTCTTTATTAAAAAGAGTAATTCTGAGGTCATCTACCTATGTGTATATGTAGATGATATTATATTGACAGGAAATGATGCAGATGGTATGAAGAAGATCAAAGATCAGATGAGAGAAGAGTTCAAGATAAGTGATTTGGGTTCACTTACGTACTTCCTAGGTTTGGAAGTTGTCTACAAAGATCATGGTTTGCACTTACTCAAAGGAAGTACATTAAGGACATGTTGGCAAAATTCAAGATGCAAGATTGTAAGATTGCAGGTACTCCAATGGAAGTCAATCACAAATTGAGCTCACATGAAGGTGAACTCATAGAGGACATCACATCATATCAAAGTCTAGTGGGTAGTCTCAATTATGCCACATTGACAAGAGTAGATATATGTTACAGTGTGAGTGTGCTAAGTCAATTTATGCACACACCAAGGAAACCACATATGGATGCTGCCAAAAGGATTCTCAAGTATCTCAAAGGAACCATAAATGAAGGACTTTATTATCCTTATGTATCTGATTTAGGTTTGAAGCTATTTTCTGATGCACATTGGGCTGGCTCCAAGGAAGATAGAAGGAGCACTTCAGGTTATCTTACCTTTGCAGGTTCAGAGCTTATTTCATGGTCATCCAAGAAGCAACCCACAGTTGCTCTCTCTTCTACTGAAGCCGAATATAGAGGTCTTGCCATAGCTACACAAGAAGCTATGTGGATGAAGACATTATTCAAAGATCTTGGATTGGAGTTTGGAACTCCAACTATTTTTGGTGACAATATGAGTTCTATTCATTTGGCTGCTAATCCTATTTCTCATGCAAGGACTAAACATATTGAAGTTCATTATCACTATGTACGAGAAAAGGTTCTAAGCAAAGAGATTCAAATATCATATGTGTCCACTCATCAACAATGTGCAGATATTCTAACCAAAGCATTGGATGGTACAAAGCTTTGCAAATTCAAGGCTATGATTGGTTTGCAGGTAATCTTGGAAGATTGAAGACCTCAAGCATACTTGGCTTGAGGGGGAGCTGTTGGAGCAAGTCTATGATAAGCCTAAGTATTGTCTTGAGTCCCACAAAGTCATAGAAAAAGCCTTAAAATGAAGACTATGTAAAGTTCACTTGTGAACTACCTCTTGTAACTTTTGAAGAGTTTACTTAATGTAAAAGTAAGAGAATCTTAAGTGGTTGAGTCCACTTGATCAAGAATGGAAAGAGGAGCCACGAATTCGTGATTTATGGTAGGTAGATAATCAAATCAATCATTGATTGATTGGAGAGTGATTGAGGGAAGTTAGCCTCCCAAACTCAACTATAAATAGATGGCAGTTTTAGTCGTGGTTAGAGAGACCTATGTGAAGACCTCCAAGAGCTGAGCTTTATGCCATATCAAGGTGTGATTACAAGGCACACATATGTATCAGTAAGTCATTGTATTGTACAAGCAATATACTTTCATTTTCATGATTATTTGGTTTCATCTTTCCATGTTCTTGTGAAGTGTACTACTCACTGCCATTACTCTCAGTTTTCTCAGTCAGATTGCAGAGATTGTTTCTCTGAGCTTGGTGCATCATTTTCAGTGATTTAACTTGTTAAAGTTAGCTCTAGAAGTCTACTATATGCTCACAAATTTTCATGTCATTTTGATGTTGCAATCTTCATTTATGTTCAGTTGAAGTCAACAGTGTCTGTGCATTTTCACTTCTCTGTCAGGTACCCAACTTTTTCACTCATCTTGTCAGAGGTGTTTCTCAGTGGTTACTTATCCAAATTCCGTGATTTAAAGCTTGTTGAATTTATCTTACTGTCTAATATAACCATACAAATTTTCATAATCATTGAATTCCTACATTTTGAGTTATGTTGATTGGTCTGCTCACTGGTCTCAAACTATAGCAGCCCGTGAAAATCGGGATGATGTCATCAGTTGTTAAAACTCATTCTCACTGTGTGGTTCATTATTTTTGATGAGATTACTCTTGAAAGTTAGCTCTTTAAGTTACCTAGACTTCCCCAAGAGGAATTAAGCTAATTGCTGCTGTGCTCAGAGAATTATGTAAAACACTGGACAGGTGTATGAACCAAGAATAGCAATTTTTCACCTCTGAGCTAACTCCAACTTATCTGTTTTGATCTATCTTTTTGAGAGTGATCTTCCAAGGTACATAGGGTGTCTAATACATCCATTGGAAAGTTAAAAGGGCCCACCATGTACTTCTAGAGTTCATTTGGCTGGTGTAGATCAAGGATTTTGCAACACCTCTTCATCTTCAAGCACATACCTATCCATCTCTTCACATGTATGTATTTATGTATGCATATGTATGTGTATGCATGTGAGTGCATATGTGCATGTGTGTGTATGCATCTGGGTATGTATGTATGCATAAGCATCGCTGTGCATGTGTGAGTGTATGTGTGTGTATGCATATTTGTGTGTATGTGCATGTGCGTGTAGCATCTGTGTATGTATATATGCACATGCATGTGTATCCATGTGTGTGTATGTATGTATGTATGTATGTATGTATGTGTGTATGTATGCATGTGAGTGCATGTGTGTGTATGTGTGTGTCTGTGTGTGTATGTATATGTGTATGTATAAATGTAGGTGTTTGTATGTGTATGTGCTGGTAAATTTGGAAACCCTACATGTTTGGCCAAAGCATTTAGGACTACATCTCATTCTACTTCAACTCACATAAGAATGTGTATGGAACACATGCTTGATATTTTCACTTTATCATTTTGAATAATTTGTAAAAGAAGGAGTAAGAGAACCTCGTGGATATAGTAGAAGACAAGTCCCGACTTGTTTGGTGAAGGAATCATTTCAGATCACCCTAAAGTGTAGGACCACTTTTAGGAGTGGGAAAATTCAAAACTCAAAAGCTTTCTATGTGTATAAAAACATCAATTTTTGTCACTAGGATATGAGCCATCATTGAGAGATATTGAGCTACAACATTGGGCATACCTTGAGCTCAACTTGTCTAAGAGTAATCCTCTACACTTCCCATTTATCATATGTGATTATCACTTACTAATGTGTACCTTTCTTCATTATCATTTTCTATCTATTGTTCTCTATCATTTATTCATTATTTCAATGCTTTTGAAGAAGAAATTTCTCTATGTTTACTCCATGATTTGATGTAGTTTAACTTGATATAGTTAGAGTGAGGAATCTAGTATATAGCTACAAAGTTTCATCAGATTTGGTTCAACATGTCTTGAGATATAAGCAGATGAAGTAGAGTATGTATGCACATCACCTTGTTCATGAAATGTTGAGATGACCCCCTGAGTTGTTAAGCTCATTTCTCATTGTATAGTGCCTCTAAATTCATGAAATAAATTGTTTTAGTTATCCTTAAACTTGCATTAGATGTGTGCAAAAACTCTTTGGTCAACTCATACCAAGTTGTGAGCTTTGAGCAAAACACCTAGCACTTAGAATCTCAAAATAGAAGGTTTCTTCACAATTCTAGTACATGCAAGTTATCTCTATTGTCATAATATTTGGGAATAATGTTCCAAAGACCATATTAGTTCCAAATACATATTCTTAAAGCTTAAAGGGTCTTCTAAGGTTCCTCAAAGTTAAATTGGTAGGTGTAGAGAAGGTTTTGTGCAACACTAGCGCATCTTTAGAGTGTATCCAACCATCTCTTGACAACGGTATTAAAGCAACAAGTCAACATGTGAGATGGATTTAATTCATCCATAGAAAAATTAAATTGAGCTAACTACTCACCTTGGTCACTTAGAATGGAAGCATATCTTTAAGGGAGAAACCTTTATGGTTCCATTTCTGAAGATGAGATGATGCCAATCCTCTGAAGCAAAGGACAACCAACTCAGGAAGAACAAGAGAGGTTCAACACATTGTGCTCAAAGGATGCTCTAGCAAGGTCATACATTCTTAACTCAAGTTGTGAGTTTTGTTTCCACCCATCAGGAGCTGAAAGACTTCACAAGAGACTTGGAATGCTCTTGAAGCATTCATCGCATCAAGAAATAAAGCTATGAAGAAGCAACTTTGGATGTAGTTCACCACACTCAAGAAGATGCCCAAGCAAAGTGTGATTGATTTTTCACGAAGATGGACTTAGCAAATCAACTTGGGAGCATTGGAGAATTCATAGATGAAGAGAAAATAGTAAGGGAAGTGATCAATGGAATAAAGGCAAATAACAAATGGGAAGCCTTCAACATAGCCATGGACCTATACATGGACATGCAGGTTTGTGAATTCAACACCTTCATGGGACAATTGTTCACACATGCAGCAAAGCTTACAAAGGATGGGGACAAATTAAAAGGTAATCAATACTCTACCCTATACATAGATAAAAACAAAAATAAGGATGGTAAAGGCAAAGGCAAAAAATTTGATGATGAAGGTACTACCTCTCAGGCAAACTTTGCACGTAGAGGTAGAGGTTCAAGAGGGACAGGCAAAGGAGGAAGATGAGGTAGGGAGATCTCAAAGCACCTCTCCATGTGCCATATGTGTCTTGACTAACCCATTATTGAGAATTGTTTTAGGAACCCTAGAAATGAAAGAGGAAGAGGCTATAACAGAGGTGGATATCGAAGCTCAAGTGGAAGGTTCAACAATGGCAATGGTTACAACAAAAATTCATAAAACAACAACAACTACCAAGGAGGATATAGATGTAGAAGAGACTACAACAACTATGTAGATGATAAAAATCAAGGGGACCCATTACTTCTGATGAATATGAGCATAATGCAAGGTAAAGCAAATGAACATTTTTCTACATAGACTGAGTTTGCTAAAATCATGTAGCAGGCAATGTAGCTCTACTCTCAAATTGGACGATCCAAGAACGAGACATGAAGTTCAAATACGAGATGATACAAGGCATCCAAGGGATAAGATTGGGAATGTGAAAACTTCATATGAAACTATGAACCTATTGAGCAAGGTATTGTATGTGCCTACCATAACCAAGAGTCTCATAAAGTGTTGGAAATTTTGTAGAGAAAGGTGAAGCCATCCATGAAAGTCATTGGATCTAGATGGATCTACAAGGTAAAGAAGAACTTTGATGGATCAATAAATAGTTATAAAGCAAGGCTTGTGGATAAAGGATTTGCTCAAACCAAAGGTATAGATTATGAGGAGACTTTCTCTCCTGTGGCAAAGATGCCTACTATCAGAGTACTCATGAGTGTAGCATCTTCTAAAAATTGGAATATCTATCAAATGGATGTTAAAAGTGTTTTCTTTAATGTTTGGATTTCAGAGAAGGTTTACATGGCACAACCTTTTGGCTTCGAAGATCAATCATATCTAGAATATGTATGCATGTTGAAGAAAGCCTTGTATGGCTTGAAGTAAGAACCTCGGGCTTGGAATCACACGTTGGTTACTTACTTGTAGGATACAGGTTTCATGATAAGCAAGGCAAATTCTTCCCTCTTTATAAAGAAGAGAAATTAGAGGTCATATAGATCTATGTATATGTGGATGACATAATCATTAAAAGTAACGATGTAGATGGAATCAAAAGGATCAAAGAACACATGAAGGAAGAATTCAAGATCCATGATCTTGGCCTACTCACTTACTTAGAAGGATTGGATGTACTATATACAAAGAAAAGTATGCTCCTAATTGAAAGGAAGCATATTGGAGATATGCTCTCCAAGTTCAAAATGGTAAACAAAGAGTTTGCACGTACTCCAATGGAGGTAAACCATAAGGTAAGTACTCATGGAGGTGAACTGATTGAAGATGTGACAAGTCATCAAATTCTTGCAAGAAGCTTGAACTATGCTACCCTAACTAGGGTTGACATATGTTATGGGGTCAGTGTGCTAAGTCAATTTATGAACACTCCAAAGAAGCCTCACATGGAAGCAGCTAAAAGAATCTTGAAGTTCTTCAAGGGTACAATTGATGAAGGGTTATACTCTTCAAAAATAAAGAAGCAAAGATCATATATATTTTGGCAAAAGGAATTTTTTTCAAAATGAAAAAGTGAAAAAATAAAAGCATTTAATTCAAAAAGTAGTGGAGGCAAAAAGAGAATCAACCAAAAGAGAATCAACCAAAAGAGAATCAATCCAAAAACTAAAATGAATGTGAAGAGTGGCTGCTCAAAGTAGTGGAGGCGTTATGGAGAAGAGCTCACGAATTCATCATGAGAGCTTGTGGTCACTTGGCTACAAAAGAGGCAAGGGGGGACACTCAAGTACAGAGGAAGAAGGAACTAAAGTCCCCTTGCAGGTACTTCATTTGGTTTTAGTCATTTCATTTTCTAGAGTCTTACAGACTATGTCCAACCGCATAACGATTTCTAGGTAGCTTGATTGCAAGAGTCATACATCTCAATTTATGTGTCCATTTTTATAGGTTCGATATTTCTTGGAAAGCTTATCTTGTGCACATCCTCTAACTAAAAGATTATTCTGAGATTAGACATGGTTTGTGAGTTATTTAGTTTTTAGTAAAGTAGAGTTTTCTGCCTAACTGAGTGGACACGTAGCATGTTTTGAGGCAAAGATTTTCCAAATCAAAACTACTCCAAATTTAGTGTTTGATAGGTCATTTGAAAGGTAGTATAGTTTATCTTTAGAGACCAAAGTTTCAAGTTCATTGTAGTTTTGAATTGATACCTGTTTTCATTCTAAGGTTCAGTTGTAGGTAGAAGTCTTGATCTTGAGAAGGTCTTCTACACTTTTTGTTGTGCATAGGAGAGGAATTCTCCAACATTTGGTATGAGAGCTCAAAAATAGAGCATTGGATGAGTGAAAGGTCTTGATCCTGAGAAGGTATTCTACACTTTTCGATGCGCATAGGAGAGGAATTCTCCAACAGTTGGTATGAGTGGACAAGTAGCATGTTCTGAGGCAAATATTTCACTACTGCGAATTTAGTGTTTGATAGCTCATTTGAAAGGTAATAGAGTATATTTTTAGTGACCAAGAACAAGTTCATTGTAGTTTTCAATTGATACCCATTTTCATTCTAAGGTTCAGTTGTAGGTAGAAGTCTTGATCCTCAGAAGGTCTTCTACACTTTTTGTTGCGCATATGAGAAGAATTCTCCAATAGTTGGTATGAGAGCTCAACAATAGAGCATTGGATCGCGAAGAGGCAAAGCATTGAAAATCAAGTAAAGCAAAGGAGAAGCTACAAATCAAGGGGAAGATTTGTGAAGTCAATACAAAGCGCTTGAACATAACTAAGGTAAACTTTAATCTTGGAAGACTTTAATGGATGATTTAGGAAAACAAGTTGAGCACTTAGATAAAGATAATTTTCATTCTTGGAGGCATAGAATGACAAATTACCTTAAAGGTAAAGGTTTGTGGAGTGTAGCTACCAAAGATGATGCACAACTAGTAGACCTTCAAGATCCCAACGTCACTCCAGCACAAAGGAGAGAATTTGCAGATTGGGAAGAGACCAATCAAAGGGTGATGTTCCAGATTTCAAAAGTTATTTCTAAAACTATGATTGGTCATGTGAAAAGCTTAGAGACAACCAAGGAAGTTTGGGAAGCATTGGAGAAGGCGTACGCTACCTCAACAAGTTCTTGAAAGATGAAACTCAAGAAAGAGCTCAAGAACATGAAGAAAAGTTAAAACCAAACCATTAGTAAGTATATGTATAAGATGAAGGAGCTTCAAGGTCAACTAGCATTACTTGGATGCAAGATAGAAGAGGAACACATTTTCCAAACAGCCCTCAATGGCTTGAGAAGTGAAGAGAAGTGGAAGCCCCTCATCACAAACATTCTTTATAGCGATCCTCTACCAAGATTCAATGAGATCTTGTGGGTGAAGAGGCTACTCAACAAGAAGAAGGCAACAAAGGTAAGGAAAGCCATAGTGAATTGTTATATGCAGATCTAGGCAGAGGAAAGAACTCAAGAGGAGGCTCGAGAGGAAGAGGAAGAAGCTACAATAACACAAATTCTAGCCAACAAAACTTAGAGGACAAGAAGGAAAACTCAAATGACAACACATATGGAAGAGAGCAAGGAAGAAATAGAGGAAGAGGTCGAGGTTAATACAATCCTCATAAAGGTATAACATGTTATCATTGTGGTAAAGTAGGACATTATGCAAATGATTTTTGGCAAAAGAATGGAAGGTTGAATGGGGGCAACCAAAGGAGCCAAAATAACTATGCGAGTACATCAAGTAAAGGATACAAGCAAAACATGCTTGCCTTGAAGCATGAGTACAACAGCCCAAGAAGTGATGATAAAAAATGGTTTATAGATTCACGTTGCAGCAATCATTGACATGTCAAGGAGATTTACTCACAAATCTATAAGCTCCAAGCAAAAAAGCATGTATGGAAACCTGTGATGAAACTCAACTCACAAATGAGCATGTTGGAGAAATCAAGCTTGGACACAAGAAGGTATTGACTGATGTTCTTCATGTTCCTACTATTGCAAAGAATTTGATTCCAGTAGGAAAAATGGTAGAGAAAGGTTAGCATGTTATCTTCAATGAAAAAGGTTGCCTTATAGAGAATGCAAAAGAAGTATTGAAGGTCATTGCTCAAAGAAGGAAAGAAGGAAAAATGTTCACTTTGGACATTCAACAACCACATAAGAAGGTGATGTATATTCAGTTTGGAAACAAGAGGATTGTTGAAACCCATTTGTGGCACAAAAGGTTTGGACATATCAACATTCCTAAGCTCAAGGACATGAGCAGCCATGAAGTGGTAAGAGGCCTTCCAAGATCCAAAGATGTTGCACTGCATGAACTTTGTGAAGCATGTCAACTAGGAAAGCAAACTCGACTATCATTCAAGAAGAGCAACTATGTGGCAAGGAATGTCCTTGACTTGATACACATGGATGTATGGGGAACATCACAACAACCATCAATGGTTGGTAATAGATATTTTGTCACTTTTATTGATGATCATTCAAGAAAGATATGGATGTTCTGCATACAACAAAAGTCAGATGTGTTATCTATGTTGAAGAGATCATGTACACAATGGTGCTCTTTGATTGCTTGTTGTTGGCTCTCTGTGATGACTTTCGGATCCCACAAACGCACGTATGTAGAGGATAGTGCAAAAACAATCACACAAAAGTACTCAGAGAATAGAAAGAGACAAGTGATGACACCAGATTGGGTACAATCTCCCCCAGATACTCTAATGAACGATTCTATCAGAGCATGTGTATTTATAGGTATTTCTTATTACGTCCTGAATAGAAGATATATGAGGGTAACGCTTCAAAAAGCATGCTTTTGCTTTATTTACAAAATCTTGATCTTCTATTTTTGCTTTATTTACCAAATTGTGATTTTCTATTTTTACAAAATGTTCTTTCTAAAGCGATCTATTATTCTTACAAAAATAACTAAAAATACTATCTTCTAAATATCTCCAAGAATATTTGAATAATTCAATGCATGTTCACACCCTCATGAATCAGCACCTGCTAAGTTAAAACAAAAAACACATCAAAAACATCAAGGCATTAAAACCCATTTAACATTCCATTATTCCATAGAGTATAGCATGCCTCTTGGTTGACAAGAAATTGACCTCAGTTGATAAGAATAAAATAGACATGGATGGTACATTACATGTCCCATCACTCAAGAATCATAAGCAGGTTCCATGTAAAAGCACATGCATGCAACTGGAAAACTAGAATTTAATGTGATTGTGAACGATAAGCAGAGATCAAATGGCCATAATGTGGAGTTAGTCATGTCTTATGAATCCATTCAGAGTCTTCAAGTCAGTGACTTTTATATTCAACCAAATATCTATGATATTGATTACCTGTGCGTGTAGTAGTAACATTATAATCAAGTATTTTCTCTGGAACTAAAATTTTAGCATTCTCTTCAAGTAAAGGAGGATCAACTAAAATAGGAGTGAGTGGTAATGTTCTTTTAAATTGCTTCAATAGAATAATATGAAAATAATTATGGATATTCCAATGAGAAGATATGTCTAATCTAAAAGCATTCTCATTATTTTTTTGAATAATATGAAAAGGTCCATAATAACCTGGTGCAAGTTTAACTTTAGGATGTTGTGAAATATTTTTCAAGTGTCATTTAATGATTCATAACCATACCAAATCATTGTCATTAAATTTTTTTAGCTACTCATTTCTTAGCATTATGCATGTAATGTTCTTGACTCTTTTTAATATGCTCATGAACCTAATGAAGTATAGAAACATGATCTTGTGCAAAAGCATTAGCCATAGGTATGTCAGTTTGAGTGATAGACATGGGAGTGGGAAGCTTTTTACCATAAACACTTTCATATAGTGCATATCTTGTAGTCGTATGTGTTGTGTTATTATATGCAAATTCTAGTAAAGGGAGTTTCTCATCCAAATTACTATCCTCTATGTACGTGCCTTTGTAGGACTCGAAAGTCAATGGAAAAGTACTTAGAGAATAGAAAGAGACAAGAGATGACACCAGATTGGGTACAATCTCCCCCCACATACTCTGATGGATGAGTCTATTAGAGCATGTGTATTTATACATATTTCTTATTACATCCTCACTAGAAGATACATGAGGGTGATGCTTCCAAAAGCATGCTTTTGCTTTATTTACAAAATCACGATTTTCTTTTTGTGATTTATTTATAAAATTATGATTTTCTATTTCTACAAAATATTGCTTTTTAAAGCGATCTATTATGTTTACAAAAATAACTAAAAATACTATCTTCTCAATATTCTTCTAAATATCTCCAAATATATTTGAATACACCCATGCACATGAACACCCTCATGAATCTTCACCTACTAAATTAAAACACAAAACACATTAAAAACTCAAGGCATTAAAAGCCATTCAGCATTCCATTATTCCATAGAATATAACACACACTCTCTCTCTCTCTCACTCTAGATCCTGGCACAAATGTGTCGGGAGAAGTTGATTTTTTTTCTGTATTTGTAGGACATCATTTATGCGACACTTTTGCATTGGAGGCAATTCACCAACGTCGCTACACTACGATGCAAACAATGATAGTACTTAGTTGCATCACATTAGCAATGCAGACCATTGCTTATGGGATTCCAACCTTTTTTTTTCAGAACATCGCTTATGCGAGGTTTTTTCGAAGTGCCAATACTCTCGCATTTTTTATTGGGGCCATCATTATGCCCTGATTTTTCTTGTAGTGACATCAATTTTTGAAAAAATTTGATACACTATCCGTAGGGGATTTCATCCGGACAATGGGTCTATTGTGATAAAAAGGTTCTATCATACCTTCCTCTCTATCATGATAGACACTATCTATCATGATAGATGGAAAAAAATGGGAATTCTTACTATGTTTTGTGATTTGGAATGCTCATGAAGTGCCAACTATGGTGCCTATGTGGAAAATACAAAATAGTAAACTCGTTTGACTATCACAACAACTAAAGGTCATTGTGTTGGGTCTTGCACAAAGGGCTATTGTACCCGATGATGATGCTTGAGCTACTCATGGCATCAATCCTTGCAAAAACGTCTCAAACGAACACAAAAGCAATACTCATACTAGTTCTCTCTTTATCTCTCTTACAATTGAAATGAGGGAAATGAGGTGAGAGATAGGAATATGAACAAAAAGCTCAAATTTTTACAATAAACAAAACGGAGGTAGGAGATGAGTGGAGATGGTGATGGAGATGAAAAGATCAAGAAAATAGAAAACTTACCTACTTACCTATGATTTCAACATCAAGACTCTATTTCTTACCATCACACGCTCATCCCTTAATCGTGCTACTAACAACGGTGCTAAATTTTGTGGTCACTCTAGCATAATGAGAATACCAACATGAGGAGATCAACCTCATAATGTCAATCTCCATATATGTGAGGATGTTATGATGACCATGAGCAAGTGGAATGCACAAGTGTGTGAGAGAGAAGTAGACTATCATGCATATACACACACACATATGGGTGCACAATGTAGAACAAGGAGTAGAGCAATGTAATATTTCATTCAAGAGCTCTTAATACATAGTTCCATTAAAAATCCAGCCTTGAAAGTAAGCTCTCTAGCCCCTTTTATAGTTTTTCACTACTTATGTTCTAGTTCAAACCTAGTGTTCGACCTAGTCAAAATCTAGGTTCCTAAGCTAATTTGAAGGCTCCAGTAAGCTCTAGAAATTTTGAAAATTAATTTATAAGCTTTTGTAGCACTCTTGAAGCTTCACGACTCCTCACCTTGAAGAAAATGGAGTCCAATTCAAAATAAAAAGGTATTTACAATGAGACGTAGAGATGAAAATCATTGTTGCTCACATGATTGATTTGAAAAAAGGTCTAATCTACATTGACTACCTTGTCTACTCAATCTGCGGCTTGAGACTTGTCTCTCTTGTTTTCCTTCTTGCCTAAGGCTTCATTTTCCGCCAGGTCCTCCTTGACTCCGAATAATATGAAAGTGCAATTCATATTCCTACTTTAGCACCTACATCTATACTCTAGTTGTAATCTACTTGTGTCACCTCTAATAAATACTTGTATTATGTCCCCTTGTACTCCAATAAACTATAGTGGATGCTTGTAGAAGGCTCTAGAGATTGTTTAGGAAAAATACTCTCCCCATGCTTCCCATGGGTATTGAACTCAAGACCATCTTCTTTCAATCCTAAAGATGTAATGCCTAGGCTAAGCATATGAATTGTCTCGTACTCTATAACTACCTAATGTTATCATAACTTTTTACTTTATTCAAGCTATACTTATTATTCTAGTTTACTAAGATCAAAGAAAACAAGAGAAAGATTTTGATAAACAAAAGAAATAGCTTCATAAAGCATTATGGGTTGGATTTTTTGAAGCATGTGTTGGATCACCATCTCCAAACTATCTTCCTCTATAAGGTATCTTGATGAACATCTTCAAGCATGTGAACAAGTAAAAGAGTCTACATAAATTGCTCCATCTAGGTAGTAATGGTATCACCCTCCTTCCATCTGAATCTGTTCCACCAACCATGAACATGTAGATGCAACTAAGGTGGAAGAAAATACTCCTTAAATATCTCTTGAAATGCCTTCCATGTGGTAAGATGATCTACACTACGTCATTACGCTTTCAACTAGAGTTTGGATTTTCATACTAAATAATTAGTATTGGACATCACTTTATCACTTTTAGAGAAGGATTCATCTCAATAAAATTCATCCGACTAGGATAGCCATGATAAAACAAGTCTTCCATCCTTCCAATATGAAACTATGAAGAAATGGAAGTTCTTGATGCCCATCTTGGAATGCATGCCATCTACTTGATCAATAATAATTGTGTTAACCACTTTTATAATAGTTTCCTCCTCAAAGCGCATCTTTTTAAGAATTTTTTCAAATTCAGGGATCTCATTTTGGTCACCTTGAAGTTCATGTCATAGGACAACCAATAGTTGTTCAAGTAGTAACTCAAAGAACTTGGAAAAGCTTGTAGAGGGTAGAAAAATGCGTTTCAAAGCGATGAAGTTTGGTCTAGCCAACCGGCACAAGACCAGCCCTTGAGCTTATGGAGACTCAAATAGACCTTATAGGTATGTGTTAAGTGCAAATAAACACACCATGAACTTTGGAGCATCAAGGAGAATGAGTCGATACATAACAGATAGGTTCGTGGGTTGACTAGCTCAAAAAACTTACTATGTATGGAAGGGACATTGAAATTCAAATGCCCATAGCGACCAGCGTGATTACAATTAGAAAACATCCTTTTATGGGCATGATACACATAGGGTTGAGTGTATATAATCCACAAAATTATAAGGAATAAGCAAAATATGCTATAGGAATGAATGAGACATTCACCGGTGGTACTTCCTATTTTTCAGGAATATGTAGAGATTGACCTAGACACAAAAAAACTCATATTTCTCCCAATATATTGAATCCAATGCCATGAAAATTTATAGGCATAAAAAGGACACTAACACCTTTCCAATGTGTAATATTGAACTAAATTTGGAGCTTTGGAGAGAGAGCAGCAGCCTCTACAAGATTACTATTGGCAAAGAAGATGATGCATAGAATTGAAGGAGCAAGACAATGATGGTCACAAGTGTATGTATATTGCTTCCATGTAATGTACAAGTGACTTCAAGTCTTTATATAGACTCTAGGAGTGTTCCAAAACTTCTACAAGTGAAGGTTCAATTCAAATGAAGGTAGAAATGGTTGTTGGAGGGAATCAATTCACTTTCCTACAATCTAGGAAAAGTGAAGATCTAGTTTGATCTACTTTTAGGTGATTGATTGCTTGATTGAATGCAACTTCAACCACCAAAAAATCATGGAATTACGGCTTTTATCTTTCTACCTTTACATGTGTAAAGCTCAAGGCTTTTACAACGATAAATGAACCATCAAAAATCTCTCAGAAAATACAATAAATTAGCATAAGAAAAAGAACTCTCCAATGGATATTCTTCTAACGTGATAGCTTTTGATCTAGATCAAATCCACCTCAAGCATAGTGTAAACTTGATGTTCCAACAGCTCCCCCTTAAGCTAAAGTATGCTTGAGTCTTAATTCTCTCATAGGTTGAATACCTGCCATAGCTTTAAATCTACAAAGCTTTATTCCATCAAGTGCCTTCGTCATCATATCTGCTACTTGCTTTTCAGTTGGAACAAAAGAAATGTCAATCTCCTTTGTCATGAGCTTCTCCCTGATGAAGTGGTAATGGACTTCTATGTGCTTGGTTCTCTCATGGAAAATAGGATTTGCCGCAAGATGCATGGAACTTACATTATCTCCAAATGTGTGACGTTTGGAACTCACAAGTCCCAAATGTGTATACAATGCTTTTAACCATATTGCCTCTTGAGTTGCTATGGTCAAGCCTCTATAATTTGCTTCAGTTGAGGATAAAGCAACTTTTGGTTGTTTCTTGGAACTCCATGACACTAGCTTCGAACCTGCAAATGATAAGTAACCATATGTACTTTTTCTATCATCCTTAGCTCCTGCCCAATCAGTATTTGAGTAGATTTTGATATCCAAATCTGAAGATTAAGGATAGAATATACCTTCGTTGATTGTACCTTTGAGATACTTAAGTACTCTCTTAGTTGGATCCATGTGTGTTCTTCTCGATGAGTGCATGAACTGACTAAGCACTCCCACACTATATGAGATGTTTGCCCTTGTATGAGTAGCATATATCAAGCTACCTACCAAGCTTTGATATTCTTTTATGTCTTCAATTTTCTCACCTTCATAAACACTAAGTTTATGATTCATCTCCAAAGGTGTACATGCAGGTTTAGTGTTCTCCATTTTGAGCTTGAGAAGAAGATCTTGAATGTATCTTCTTTGAGCCAAATATATTCCTTCATCTGTGTATATCATCTGCATACCTAGGAAATATGTGAGCTCACCTAGGTCACTAATTTTGAACTCCTCTTGCATGTGTCTCTTGATCCTTTGAATGTCATTTAGATCATCACCTGTCACAATAATATCATCTTCATATACACATGGATAGATAACCTCATAGTGATCCCTTTTGATGAATAGAGAAGGATCTCAGCTGCTAGATTTGAACCATTGATCTTGAAGATATGTAACCAACCTGTAATTCCAAGCTCTAGGAGCTTCTTTCAATCCATATAATTCTTTCTTAAGTCTACAAACATAAGATGGATGATTAGGGTTTTTAAAACATGGTGGTTGTGACATATATACCTCTTCACTTATCCAACCATTTAAGAATGCATTTTTCACATAAATTTGGAGGAGTCTCCAATTCCTTGCAGTAGCTACACTTATCAATGTCCAGATTGTAGTCATCTTTGAAACTGCTGAGAATGTTTCCTCGTAGTCTATACCATGAGTTTGTGAGCATCCTTTGGTGACTAATCTTGCCTTCTACCTACAGACTGATCCATCTAAGTTTCTTTTAACTTTATATACCCATCTGCAACCAACAACCTTTTGATTCGGCGATATTGGAACCAAATCCCAAGTCTCCATCTCCTTTAATGCATCTATTTCTTCTTTCATGGCCTTTTCGCAATTAGGGTTTTCCTTTGCCTCTTCATAGCTTGAGGGTTCCTCTGAAATAGAGTCTTTTGCGAAGTATATTGAATGCTTCATAACATATGTGGAATCATATCCATACCTTTCTAGTTGTTTCTTCTCTCTTGTTGATCTTCAAGGTACTTGTTTGGAGCATTCTCCAACTTCTTGCATCTTTGCTTTGCCTCTTGACTTCCATAGCTTGTAATCCTTTTCTCTTTCATCTTGGTCATCGTATGTATCACTTCTTGGATCCTCGACTTGTGTATCATGCTTGCTTTCTAATTGAGAAGAGTCAGATTTAAGATCATATGGAAGTGTTACCTTTTGTTTGTCTTCATTATACCAAGACTTGTGTTCATCAAACACAACATCTCTACTTGTAGTGAATTGCTTGGTTGAAGGATTGAAGAACATGTAACCCATCTGAGCTGAATCATATCCAATAAACACTACCTTTGTTGCCCTTTCATCTAGCTTACCTCTTATTTGTGATGGTACATGAACATAAGCTAAACAACCAAAAACCTTGCAATGTCCAAGACTAGTTTTTCTTCCATGCCATGCTTGATAAGGAGTCATACCTTGAAGTGATTTGGATGGTGGTCTATTGACAAGGTACATAGCAGTTGAAATAGCTTTTGCCCATAGATAATGTGGCAACTTCTTCTCTTCAAGCATTGTTCTAGCTGATCCAACCAATGTCTTGTTTCTCCTCTCTGCAATTCCATTTAGTTGAGGAGAGTAGCTAGTAGTCACTTCCCTTTTGATACCTTTGTCCTGCAAGAACTCATCAAACTCTTTGGAGAAGTATTCTCCCCCTCCATCAGATGTGAGCCTCTTTAGTGATCTACCTGTATGATTCTCCACATGTGCAAGATACTTCTTGAATCAATCAAACACTTCATTCATACTCTTGGCAAAGTATAGAATAGTCCATCTACTATGGTCATCAGTAAGTGAGACATAATACCTTGATCGTGCCAATGAAGGTTCTTGACTTGGTCCCCATACATCTGTATGTACTAAGTCTAATAAATCGTTGTGGATGTAGCCTTTGTGGCTGAATGGTTGTCTTTGTGCCTTCCCAATTGACACACATCACACCTGTTGATCATGTGTTGCTTTGATATGTTCGGGAGTCCTAGAACACTTTGATCCTTGCACATATCCTTCAAGGTTTATTCATTCACATGAGCAAGTCTCTTATGCCACACTTCAAGCTCACTTAGGGTTTGAGACCCAAAGTTGAATACAGCTATGTTCCTAGTTTCTCCTACTTCAAAAGTAAAGAGCCTACCATGTTTCTCACCTCGGGCTATCTTTTTGAAGCCTTGACATGGATCTTCTACAAAAGCTCCATGTTGGGTGAACCTAACTTGCAAGCCTTTTTCAACTATGTGGCCTACACTTATTAGGTTTTTCAACTATTTGGCCTACACTCAGAATGTTTCTCCTGCCATTGGAAGCTTTGTCATTACCAATCTTCTCCACATTGTGCTTTGTGTCATCCCCTATTTGTACTTCATGTCTATGCTTTGGACTTTCCAAATCAGATAGAAGAGCAATGTTTCCAGCAACATGATTCGAACCTTATGAATCTATGTAGAACAAATGATCATCTTCTTTACCTTCTTTGTGGCTTAGATTCATAAGAAGAAATGAGTCTTGATGTGGTTGATATTCTGAATAATTGTTGTAGTCCCTCCTATTATAGCTTCTATTGTTATTGTTGAACTTGTGTCCACCTCTTCCTCTATTGCTGCTATATCCATCTCTTCCACTTCCTTTCTAGGTCTTCCCATTGAACCAACAATTTTGAGTGGTGTGGTTGGTCTTATCACATATGGCACAAGGTTAAACATTCTGACCTTTGGCTTTGTCTTGCTTTGGTCCTTTCTTCTTCCCTTTCCTTTTGCTCTTGCTAAAAAAGTTGGCTTGGGAAGTCTCTTCTTCACCTTCATCCTTCCTCTTGCCTTTATGCTTCTTATCCTTCTTATTTTCATATAGAGCACTAGTTGAATTACCAATATAAGAGTTACCTTCCTTTATGCTATTGTTGACTTCTTGATTGAGGAGTTTTCCAAGAAAGATATTGAAGTTAGGAATTTGCACATCAATGATGAGATCATAAGCCGTCGTGAAGGATTGCGATTGCTTATCACTTTGAATGCCATTGCGAATTTGCATCATGATGAACTCTTCTTCAATCAGCTCTCCAATGGATGCTTACTGATCCGAAACCTCCTTGATCTTGGTAACAAACTCTGTGATGGTTTGTTTAGGTGTCTTCTTCATTTGGTTGAACTCGTTCCAAAGATGATTCTTTCTTGCTTTGGTACTAGCAGAAAAGAAAGTCTCGAGGGCATCCCAAGTCCCTTGAGATGTCTTGCATCCTCTAATATGTGGTAATAAAAAGTCAGAGATAGAGTTTAGTATGTACAACCTTGCTTGAGCATCCCTTGCACACCAAAGTGTGACCTTATCTGTCTCCTCTTGTGTAGGTCCTCCTTTGGATCTTGGAATAGGCATAGCTTCATCACCTGCTACAATTCCATAAAGATTTCTACCTTGCAAATAGTCCTCAATCCTGATTTGCCAAGCAGCATAGTTGTGTCGATCAAGCTTCTCCATCATTGATCAAAATCCATCACCCATCTTGATCTAACTTTGATACCAGTGAAAGAACTTGGAGAAGCTTGTAGAAGGTAGAAAAATGTGTTTTGGATCGATGAAGTTTGGTCTATCCAACCGGCACAAGACCAGCCCTTGAGCTTATGGAGACTCAAATAGAACTTATAGGCATGCGATAAGTGCAAATAAGTGCAATATGTACTTTAGAGCATCAATGAGAATGAGTTGATACAAAACAGATAGCTTCGCGGGTGGACTAGCTCAAAAAACTTACTATCTATGGAAGAGACACTGAACTTCAAATGTCCATAGAGACCAGCGTGATTACAATTAGAAACAATCCTTTTATAGAAGTGATACACATAGGGGTGCGTGTATAGAATGCACAAAAGTATAAGGAATAAGCAAAATATGCTATAGGAATGAATGAGACATTCACCGGTGGTACTTCCTATTTTTCAAGAATACGTAGAGATTGACCCCGAGACAAAGAACCTTCAATTTCTCCCAATCTACTTAATCCAATGCTATGAAACATTTTGGGCATAAACTAGACACTAATACCTTTCTAATGATCCATCTTACAATCAATTTGGAGCTTTGAAGAGAGAGCAGCAGCCTCTGCACGATTACTATTCGCAAAGAAGATGATGTAGAGAATTGAAGGAGCAAGACAATGATAATCACAAGAGTATGTATATTGCTTCCATGTAATGTACAAGTGATTTCAAGTCTTTATATAGACTCTAGGAGTGATCCAAAACTTCTACAAGTGAAGTTTGAATTCAAATGAAGGTGGGAATGATTGTTGAAGGGAATCAATTCACTTTCCTACAATCTAGGAAAAGTGAAGATCTAATTTGATCTACTTTTAGGTGATTGATTGCTTGATTGAATGCAAATTCAACCATCACAAATTCGTGGGATTTGGGCTTTATCTTTCTACCTTTACATGTGTAAAGCTCAAGGCTTTTACAACGGTAAATGGGCCATGAAAAATCTCTCAAAACATACAATAAATGAGCATAAGAAAAAGAACTCTCCAATGGATATTCTTCTAACATGATAGCCTTTCATGTAGATCAAATCCACCTCAAGCATAGTGTGAGCTTGATGTTCCAATAGTACCCCTATAAAAATGATTCACCAAAGTCCTCCATGGTATGCATAGGGTCCATGGGTGTATAGAAGAAGAAATCCACTTGTTAAAGGCATGGAAAAATTTTAAGAATTCTTGAATTCAAATGGAAAGAGAGATGAAAGTTAGATTGAATATAAGTAAATCGTAGTAGAGTGATAATATAGGTAAATACTCTAGTGGTAAGAAACTTGACATGTGTTGTGGATTTTGAATCCCATCCTTGATAGATGAGAGACTTCTTATTTCCACTACTTAATTAAGCATTGTTCACACTTAGCCAACATGAATCATTGGTGCCACCAAAGCCAAAGATGCCAAAGCTATGTCTATTATACCTGATGGAATATTGGAATCTTAAATGGACTTTAATGCCTTGAGGTTTTTAACGTGTTTTGTGTTTTGATCTAGCACGTGAAGATTCATGAGGATGTGAACACGTATGGACGTATTCAAATATCTTTGGAGATATTTGGAAGAATATTTAGAAGATAGTATTTTTAGTTAGTTTAAAAAAAATAATAGATCGCTTTAGAAAGCGATATTCTGTAAAAATAGAAAATCATAATTTATAAATAAAGGGAAAAGAGGAAATTATGATTTTTTTAATAAAACAAAAGCACGCTTTTCAAAGTGCCGTCCTCATGTATCTTCTATTCAAGACATAATAAGAAATACCTATAAATACACATGCTCTACTAGAATCATCCATCATAATATGTGGGGGGAGATTTTACCCAATCTAGTGCCGATTCTCTTGTCTCTTTCTATTCTCTAAGTAATTTTATATGATTTTGTTTTTGTACTACCTTCTCTATACATGCGTCTATAGGATCTGAAGGCCAACAATGGTATCAAAGTCAAGAAAGTTGCGAAGGTGGTTTTAGCATCCAATTCTGATTCACGGCCTCCGTTCCATTTGCAATTCAATGTCCATCTCAACTATCTCATCTAGGTTTTCATTTATCAAGTTAATTTTTTATCTCTTATTAGTTGTTTTTTTAATGTTTTTTTAATTTTTTACTATTCACTATCACGTTGTACCCCTTGTCACATTGTCACACTCTATCCCCTGTCACACTGTACCCCTTGTCACATTATCACATTGTACCCCCTCTGTCACACTATACCCCCTTACCCCTCTGCTCACTGTGCTCATTGCTCAATGTTCGAGTTCCGTTCTATTTTGTTATCAGATTTGTTTATCAAATTCATTTATCAAATTTGTTTATCAATTCGGTTATCATTGGATTACTCCAAGGCCTCATATAAGGCATAGAATTATGGCATAACTTTGGTGCCTTTGGCTTCTCTAGCACTCATGGTTCTCTTGGTTCACTTTGGTTCCCTTTGGTTCCGTTGCTAGCCACTGGCTACATGCAAACCAATTCTATCATATGAGTGGCAATAAGGGCTTAGTTATTTTCCTAGTTAGCTTAACTACCCTCCATAGTTCCTTGTTTATCATGTAGGGATTTGAAAGCACAACCTCATACTTCAAAGAGATAAGCGTTATCCACTAGTCTATCTTCTCTTTTTGATATCCCATTCCTTTTAATAAATATTTAACGTAACTTTTAACACTCTGTTCACCTTATTTATTTATTTATTTATCTATTTATACACTCTCTTTTATTTATCTATTTATTTATTAAAGCATTCTCATTTATTTTATTTATTTATTATTATTATTATCATTCTTATTATTAGTATTATTATTGTTTTTAATATACATCAGAAGCACGTCATTAGCATGCTTAGCATATAAGGTGTTTTTAGTTGGACTATTCTCAAAACCATGTGCAATGAGTTAGGCATGTAACTTTTCATACTAAGCACGTGGTGCTTGCTTTAAACCATATAATGCCTTCTTTAATTTGCATACCTGGTTTTCTTGCCCTTTTTGCACAAAGAAATGGGGTTGAAAAACATACACTTCTTCATGCAAGTCAACATTCAAAAATGCAATTTTAATGTCCAAC
Organism: Ceratopteris richardii; assembly: GCA_020310875.1. Classification (NCBI taxonomy): domain Eukaryota; kingdom Viridiplantae; phylum Streptophyta; class Polypodiopsida; order Polypodiales; family Pteridaceae; genus Ceratopteris; species Ceratopteris richardii. The sequence continues at coordinate 80,664,734 of CM035419.1, read as the reverse complement.
TGATGTACATTCCAACCATGATGAGCTGCAAGTGTACAGATGCTACAGACAATAGTAATTCGGCATGTAGGTGCAAAGGTCTTATCAAAATCAATGCCTCTTTCCTACACATAACCCTTTGCAAAAAGCCTAGCCTTATACCTCTCAACTGTTCCATCATGCTTACACTTCAGCTTGTATACCCACTTAGTGCTAATGGCCTTCTTGCTAGGAGGCAAGTCATATAAAGACCAGCTACCGTTCTTCAGTATAACATCATATTGAGATTGCATAGCAGCCATCCTCATTCTCATCACAGAGAATAGATGCAGCCAAAGCAAAACAATCTGATGCAAAAGAGGCACTATGAGACCGTGATCGAGTACGATATGACAGAAGTGCATCTAATTTGCTGTCAAGCAAAGTCTATAGTAGCCATTTTGGCATGGTTTTTGCCTCCTCAAAAATCTAATCTCTCATCAACAAGTGCATCATGTAACTTTGCATAAAAAATGGGATGATTTGCATCATCACATAAAACGTGCAAAGGTTGAGAAGTTGCCTCATTAGGACTAGCACTAGATTCTCCACCTAAAAAAAGAGGCAACAAAGTATCATACATGTCTTTGGAGCTAACAGATGTGTCCTTAGTACATGAAAGCAATGGTTGAATAGCAACTTCCACAAAAACAACATCACAACTAACAAGAATGTAATTAGTCTATGGATGATACAAATGATCGCCTTTACTTTTAGAACTATACCCAACAAAAATACATTTTAGTGCTTTATCATGTAATTTTTTGCATTGTTGTTCAGGAACTAATGCATATGCCACACAACCAAAAACACACAGATCAACAACAGATGGCTTGCAATCATGCCAAGCCTCATATGGAGTGATAGATTGCAGTGTTTTAGTGGGACACCTGTTAAGTACATATGTTGCACACATAACAGCCTTAAGCTAGAAACTATAAGGTAAAGCATGAATCTTGACCATACATCTGGCCATCTCCATAAGTGAAATGTTCTTCTATTCAACAACACCATTCTATTGAGGTGTATATGGCACTATAAACTGAAGTTTTGATCCCAAGTTCAACTAGAAATGCATTAAAGTCAAAAGACATATACCCCCCTCCTCCCCCCTTGAGGAGGATGCACATTTTACATGCTAATAAATTTTTAGCCAAAACCAAAAACCATTTGAAGCACATAAACACTTTGGACTTTTCTTTCAATGGATATACCCATGCAGGCCTAAAGGAATTATCAATGAAAGTCACTAAGTAAATATAGTTTCCAAAAGAGGGTGTTTGTATAGTACCACAAAAATCACTATGTACAAGCTACAATTTTTGAGTATCCCGAAATGAATAATCTTTTGGTAAAGATGAATGATGCATTTTGCCCAAAATAGAGCCTTCACAAACATGTTTCATAGGTGCCTCAAGTTTGGGCAAAGAGGACACCATTTGAGATTTCTCCAAGTGTAGAAAACTAGCAAAATTCAAATAACCAAAGCATGCATGGCAACGCTTTGCATCTGACATAGCCTGAGAATCATGTACTACACATGCTGAATCATTCACAGAGTTTTCATAGTCTATGAGCTTGTACAATCCATGACATAAAATGCCAAATGCAATAATCATGTCGCATTTGAGAGATCCCGAATTGTACATTTGTCATCAAAAAATTTTACAACCAAGCCAATCCTAGCTAAAAGTAAAAGTCATAACAAATTCCTTTTTATCCTTGGCACAAACAAAGCATCTGACAATGTAAAAGAAGTACCATTAGTAGTAGTCAGAATGATCTTACCAACTCCCATAATAGGATAAGAGGAGTTGTTGGTGCAATTGACAATATTCCTTATAGGGGCAGGTTGAGTGAAGTGAGCAAACTATGCTACGAGGTATTATGTATGGTTTCCCCACTATCAAACTACCAAACATCTGAGTCTATTGAAGTCATGCACTAATGAGAAGATGTGTCAAAACTATAGATAGTAGTAAATGGCCATTCTTCATCATGCACAAGATTAGCACACTCTATTTTCAGTGTAGAGGCTTCTACAACAACCATTCCAGCCTCTTTCTTCTTTGCCTCTTAAGCACCTAGTTTTGGATAGCTCTTAATGACATCATCATTTGCTTTACACTCTTTGCAAAAAAATTTTTGCTTTTCTGATTTCTTCTCATCTTTGACTTCCTTCTTCGAATGTGCAGCATTTGCAGATTTCTACTTACTAGTAGATGAGCTCCATTTACCTTTGCCCTTTTAACTAGTCAAGAAATCTTGATCTACAACATGCATAATAGGCCTATTATAAATTGAGTGATCTTCGTGTAACAAAACAAAAACTAACTCTTTAAATGTTAAGGGATTTGGATTTCCTTCTGTCATTAAACAAAGAGTAGAAGCAAAACTGTGATATGAGTCAGGAAGACCATTCAGAACAGTCTGCATAAGTGAACTCTTAGGAAGGAATTCATTAGCACAAATGAGATATTTCCTAAAATCCTTGATCTTTGTCAAAAAACTATCCATAGAATCACCTTCATTCATGTGCGCACTCTCCAATTGTTTTCGGAGATAAGCAACATGAGCCTCACACCTAGCCTAGTACAACGTGGTAAGTGTATCCCAAGCATCCTTAGCTATTCTATAAGAATGAATGTGAGGAATAACTGCACGTTTGACACACAAGGCTATCAATGCATGTGCATGAGAATCTCTACTGTCCCAACGAATTTGCTCTAGAGTAGGTGTAGCAAGAACCATAGCATGAACATGAATGTGCAAAATATCATCATCTTTGACACTATCTACATCAGCTTTAGTACCTATATTTGCAACTGTAATAGGACGTTTTTCAACACCCTACACAGTATTCCATGATCCTTTTGGGACCAAGACATGAAGCATCATATAAGCCCATAATGGGTAGTTGGTACCATCCAACTTATCCTCAACAACCAACATACAAAATACATCACTACTTTCAGCCATGGCTAGTGACTAAAATAACATGATGCAAAAAATTGATTATATCTCAAAAAGTACACATAGATAGATAACCTCAATGTGATCCCTTTTGATGAATAGAGAAGGATCCCAGTTGCTAGGTTTGAACCCTTGATCTTGAAGGTATGTAACCAACCTGTAATTCCAAGCTCTAAGAACTTGTTTCAATCCATACAATGCTTTCTTAATTCGACAAACATAAGATGGATTCTTAGCATTTTGCAAAACCTAATGGTTCTGATATGTATAGCTCTTCACTAATCCAACCATTTGCAAATTCATTTTTTACATGAATTTGGAGGAGTTTCCAATTTCTTGCAGTAGCTACACTTATCAATGTCCTGATTGTAGTCATCTTTTGCAATTTGTGAGAATGTTCCTTCATAGTCTATACCATGAATTTATGAGCATCCTTTGGCAACTAGTCTTGCCTTGTACCTCAAAACCGATCCATCTGAGTTTCTTCTAACTTTATATACTCATCTGCAACCAATTACCTTTTGATTGGATGACATTGGAACCAAGTTTCAAGTGTCCATCTCCTTCAATGCATCTATCTTCTTTCATGGACTTTTACTAATTAGGGTTTTCCTTTGCCTCTTCATATGTTGATGGTTATTCTAAAATTGAATCTCTTGCCAAGTAGATTGAATGATTCATAACAAATGTGGAATCATATCCTTTCCTTTTTGGTTGTTTCTTCTCTCTTGCTGATCTTCTAGATGCTTGCTTGGAGCATTCCCCAACCTATTGCATCTTTGCTTTGCCTCTTGACTTCCATAGTTTTTAATCCTTTTCCCTTTCATCTTGGTCATCATTTGTATCACGTCTTGGATCCTCGATGTGTGTATCATGCGTGCTTCGTAACTGATGAGAGTCATAATCAAGATCATATGGTAGAGTTACCTTTTGCTTGTCTTCATCATACCAAGACATGTGTTCTTCAAAGACATCTCTACTTGTAGTGAATTGCTTGTTTGAAGGATTATAGAACATGTAACCCATCTCAGTTGAGTCATACCCAGTATAAACTACCTTTGTTGCCCTTTCATCTATCTTACCTCTTATTTGTGATGGTACATGAACATAAGCTAAACAACCAAACACCTTGAAATGTCCAAGACTAGATTTTCTTCCATGTCATGCTTCATAAGGAGTCATACATTGAAGTGATTTGGATGGTAGTCTATTGACAAGGTACACAATAGTTCAAATAGCCTCTGCCCATAGATAATGTGGCAAGTTCTTCTCTTCAAGCATTCTTCTAGCTGATCCAACCAATGTCTTGTTTCTTCTCTTTGGGATTCCATTCAGTTGAGGAGAGTACCCAGTACTCACTTCCCTTTTCATAGCTTTGTCGTGCAAGAACTCATCAAGCACTTTGGAGAAGTATTCTCCCCCTCCATTAGATCTAAGCTTCTTGAGTGATCTACCTATATGATTATCCACATGTGCTAGATACTTTTTGAAGCAATCAAACACTTCATTCTTACTCTTAATAAAGTACATAATAGTCCATCTACTATGGTCATCAATAAATGGGACATAATACCTTGATCCTATCAATGAAGGTTCTTAAATCTTGGTCCCCATACATTTGTATGTACTAAGTCCAATAAGTTGTTGTGAATATAGCATTTATGGTTGAGTGGTTGTCTTTGTGCCTTGCCAATCTGACATGCATCATGCCTGTTGATCATGTGTTGCTTTGATATGGTTGGAAGACCTAGAACACTTTGATCCCTGCATATATCCTTCAAGGTTCTTTCATTCACATGAGCAAGTCTCTTATGCCACATTTCAAGCTTACTTAGGGTTTGAGACCCAAAGTTAAAGAGAGCTATGTTCCTAGTTTCTCCTACTTCAAAAGTAAGGGGCCTACCATGCTTGAAGCCTTTGCATGGATCTTCCACAAAAGCTCCATTTTAGGTGAAACTAACTTGCAAGCCTTTTTCAACTATTTGGCCTACACTTCTTAGATTTTTTGTGATAGTGGATACATAGAGAACCTTACTCGGAATGTTTGACCTACCATTGGAAGCTTTGACATTACCAATCTTCTCCACATTGTGCTTTGTGTCATCCCTTGTTTGTACTTCATGTCTATGCTTTGGACTTTCCAAATCACATAGAAGAGCAATACTACCTACAACATGATTTGAACATCTTGAATCTATGTAAAATGATCGTCTTGTTTACCTTCTTTGTGGCTTAGATTCATACGAAGCAATGATTCTTCATGTGCTTGATCTTATAAATAATTGTTGAATTCCCTTCTGTTAAAGCCTCTAATTTTATTGCTGAAGTTGTGTCCACCTCTGCCTCTATTGCTGCGATATCCACCTCTTCCACTTCCTTTTTGGGTCTTCCCATTGAACGAGCAATTCTGAGTGTTGTAGTTGGTCTTATCGCAAATGGCACAAGGTTGAACATTCTGACCTTTTTCTTTGTCATGCTTTGGTCCTTTCTTCTTCCCTTTCCACTTGCTCTTGCTAGCAAAATTGGCTTGGGAAGTCTCCTCTTCATCTTGAACTTCTTTCTTCTTGCCTTTCAGCTTATTATCCTTCTTATCTACATATAGTGCACTAGTTGAATTACCGTGATTGGAGTTACCTTCCTTTATGCTATTGTTGGCCTCGTGATTGAAGAGTTGTCAAAGAAAGATGTTGAAGTTTGAGTTTGCACATCCATGATGAGATCATAAGCCCTGGTGAAGTATTGCCATTGGTTGTCACTTTGAATCCCATTGAGAATTTGCCTCATGATGACCTCTTCTTCAATCAGCTCTCCAATGGATGCTAACTGATCCGCAACCTTCTTGCCTTGGTAAAAAACTATGTGATGGTTTGTTTATGTGTCTTCTTCATTTGGTGGAACTCATTCCAAAGATGATTCTTTTTTGCTTTGGTATTAGCACAACTCTAGGGCATCCCAATTCTCTTGAGATGTCTTGCATCCTCTAATATGTGGTAATAGAAATTCAGAGAAGGACTTTATTATGTACAACCTTGCTTGAGCATCCATTGCAAACCAAAGTGTAATCTTATCTATCTCCTCTTGTGTAGATCCTCCTTTGGATCTTGGAATAAATATAACTTCATCACCTAGTAGAATTCCATAAACATGTCTACCTTGGCAAATAGGATTCCATTTTGATTTGCCAAGCCATGTAGTTGTGTTGATCAAGCTTCTTGATCATTGAGGGAAAGTTGTGACCCATCTTTATCTAGTTCTGGCACCACTAAAAGAGCTTGGAGAAGTTTTTCGCATATAGAAAAGTGAGTTGTGAAGCAATGAAGTTTGGTCTAGCCAATCGGCACAATATCAGCCCTTGAGCTTATGGAGACTCAAATAGACCTTATAGGCATGTGATAAGTGTGCAATAAAATGCACAATGTACTTTGGAGCATCGATGAGAAAGAGTCGATATAAAATAGATAGGTTTGCGCATCAGCAAGCGCCAAAAAACTTACTATCTTTAGAAGAGATAATGAACTTCAAATGCTCATAGCGACCAACATGATTACAATTAGACAAAATACTTTTATGGGAGTGATGCACATAGGGTTGAGTGTATAGAATGCACAAGAAATAATGAAAATATGCTTTCTTAAAGAACTAGACACTCAATAGCGGTACCTCGTATTTTTCAAAATATATAGAGATTGACCCCAAGATAGGAAAACTAACATTTTTCCCAATTTACAAAACTAAATGCTTTACAAATTTTTAAGAATAATTAAGGCACTAATATCTTTCCAATGAGTCCGCTCTTATCTAATTTAGAGCTCTGTAGAGAGAGCAGCAACCTCTACAAGCTTACTATTTTAGAAGAAGATCATGTAAAATAATGAGGTGCTTCAAAACTTCTACAAGTAAATTTTGAATTCAAATGAAGGAGGGAATAGTTTTGGAGGGAATAAATTCACTTTCCTATAATCTAGGAAAACAAGGGATCTAGTTTGATCTACTATTAGGTGATTGATTGATTAATTTGATTGCTACTCAACTACCTAAAATTCGTGGAATTTGGGCTCTATCTTTCTACTTTTACATGTGCAAAGCTCTAGCTTTTGACAATGGTAAAAGATCCATGAAAACTCATTCTAAAAAATACAATAAATAATCATAAGTTAAAGAACTTGCCAACGGATATTTTCTTGATGTAATCGAAACAATAGCTTTTTGATGTAGATCGAGTACACCTCTAGCATAGTGTAATCTTGTTGTTCCAACATATACAGGGGGAACCTCGGGAAGAGGGAAAAAAGTGCCCCGACAATCCTAGTGTGTTCACAGACATCACTACCTTAATATATCAACAGATTATGCATACATAGAAAATAGGAAATCTGAAAACACACAAAAAACATATGTACATAGTGGAGGAGAGAGTAGAGAGTATTGGATGCAATCTCTGAAATGCACTCTCTTCGTTGAGTCTCCAGAGCATGTGTATTTGTAGGTTTCTTATTACATCAAAAATGGAGATGACAATGAGGGTGGCGCTTCAAAAAATAGGGGTGAAAGTTAAAAATTACTTTCTTGTATGGGGAGCCATATATTTTATTTGCAAAAGTTTTGATTTACACTAATCCCTATCTTAACCACTTCTTTTATGACTTTCTAAAAAGAACCCTCTACATGGGTCTTTATTTACAAAATATATATAAAATATAATTTCTTTTATTCGTGTCCAAACATATCCGAATACCCCCATGCCCATCGACACCCTCATGAACTTTCAATGGCTATATTAAAACACAAAACACATTAATATCTCAATAATAAACTCCAAAAATTCATTTAATCCATAAGCGATCATAGTTCAATGGAGTTTGGTTCCTGAGCATTTTGTCAAGGGTATGACATTTGATTGGACCAAATCCAACATAAAAATCATTATCCTTTTTCCAAGGTTGTGTTTGTATTCCCAATTTCTAGGTATAGCTAGTAAACACAATGATTGTTGTAATAAATCCCATTATGATTCAATAGATGCACTATTCATCCCTGTTTTCTTGGATAATGATATACGTACATAGTAAACGTTCATCATTAGCAATAATGAAAAAGAATTTAAATCAGTATGTAAAATATGTTCTCTATCTAGGCATAATCCATCGCAAATAATATGATTTATGTGCATAACTTATACAAATTAAAAAAAAAGGCAAGTTTAATATCCGTATTTCAATATGGAAATGTCATATTTGTGACCCTCTATTTTATATGTCTAAGCACAAACAAGTGTGAAGGGGTTGTACCACACAAACATGACTATCTAGTCCCATTTAGTTTCTGTATCTCAAGTATTGAAAGTGCCAATCTCCAACATCCTTAATAAGATTATTATTATTGTTATTATACTGTAGATAATTTTTTTATAAGATGCAGAAAAGAAAAATACCAGTTACATATGTAGGTAACTTTTTTGATAAGCACAATAATACGCAAACATGCTTAAAAAATCATAGGTTTTACTTGAAGTATAAGGAGACATTTCCACTAAGAAAGGTAGTTTCAGCCTTTTATACAACGAAGTTTAAGCAGTCCTGGTTGTAATATGTATGGCAAAAGTATTGCTATATAACTAACAAAGCCTACGCAAAACATAATCAAAATTACGAAGGAAAAGAATAAAACGAAATCTTTGAGCTTAGCATATCAAAATAAGGATGTCAACTCACGAAAGCCAAAGCATCTGATGAATTGTCTTGGCTGGACATATAATGGAAGCCTATACCTTATGAGGTCGGGTGTGTCAGTGTGTTTCCAATTCATTGTACTCTAAAAAAAAAAAAAAGAGAACTCAATATTGAGAAAAGTCCAAAATGTTTGGCAACGACATGGGCGTATTTTCAGAGAAGTAGAGGACGGTATTACTATCTTAGAAGAGGAAATGTATTCTAGCTTGATCTTGTTCCTTATTTATCGAATCCGAGCGGAAAGACAATCACTTGGTAGTGCTGCTTTCAAGGTACTTGCCTGCCTGTGTATCATAGATGTTCGAAATTAAGAGAATTTCTGAGTATCAGAACTAAACGCCACTTACGAGGAACTACATGATAGAGCATCCGCTTGCAACAATGTCAACCAGAGTGCTCAAAATTCCCGGATCAGCATATTCATCTACGCTCCACATTTCCATAGGATCGGCAGAATCAGTTGCGCTCGACATGTCCACTCTCGGGTGCAACACAACTCTCGGCTGGCTAGCGGAGCGAGGCTGCGCCACAACACCGCGCTGGTCCTGCAGCCGAAAACGTATTCACTTACAAATTAGCCAGAGACATAGAGTATGCATCAACAGAAAATTGCCCGAGTAGACTACGCATTCTGAGTTTTCTAGGAACCAGTACTGCATGAAATTAGCCATCCTTTAACAGATTAACGACAAGATGGATTCTCTTATACTTTGGCTCCAGATGTTTCGGGGACTATCAAGATGGGCTTGACGGCGACACAGGGATTTGTATGAATTCGGCAGTATTAAGAGCTACATAAGACAATAATAGATGTACAAAGTGCAAAAAGGATCCGGTGAGATGTATCAGTATACATGGCGGAGCTAAAGATTTACCCGATCTATGATCTCGTTGATAACGCCGGTAATCATGGCCGGGCGTAGTACAAAATTCGAATGCGGGTGAACGGGCCGAAGATTGTTGCGAGCTCCATAGCAAGTTGGGCACAGATGAAAGGCATTGCACTCAACGCATACGTACAGTATCCCCTCCAGAAGCAGCTTTTCGCATCGGCCACAACGTTCTGTCTGCTGCTTTAGGAGGAAGAAAAGGCACTTGCACTCTTCGAAGTCAAGTTCGCCGTTGCCATCGCTGTCTAACACGGCGAATAAGGATGGCGCATTAAGAAAAGATTTCAACTCAGCCTCAGTGATGCGGCCATCTGCATCTACGTCCAATCTTTGAAAAAGAGTACATAGCTCCTGCTGCACAGCATTTGGCTGGCTATCGTAGTACAGCGCGGCCGCTCTGTGCATTCGAGATGTGAATGATGATTGGCCTGCCATAGTTGATCACGTCAAGGTACCCCGCATTATGGCTGAATCCACACAAGACGATCTACGGTTGAATCTACACAAGAGCTGCCCCTTTTAAAGGCTGCGCACACAGATAAGAAATTCACTGGCGGACGCTATTGATCTCTATGCTGGAGTCTCGCTGGCGCTGGTCAGTGGTAACGTCATTGAAAACGTTCTCATATGCAGATCTGTATGCTGGCGGGTGCTGGTAACGTCATTGAAAACGTGCTCATATTTAGACCGTTTTTAAATTTGATGCCCAAATTGACATCAAAGGTCTCACATCCTTCGTGCGGGTGGTTGGGCCTTTTGTCTTTTGACAGGGACGAGGGTTCAACCCCCAACAGCACCATGTAAGGGACATGTTTAACATGGAAAATTGTATCTTGTGGCTGATGTGCCACCGTTTGTCCAGCTCCACAATAGTTGTGACCGTAGTTTAAGACAGCTATGTAAACCCCTCTTCTTGTGGGATAAGGGAGGTCCCATGGGTACTATGCCCTTCCTTCTTAGGTTTGGGCATCGTGAGGGATGCCCATGTTCAAGACCCGAGCATCCCAAAAAAAAAAAATAATAATAATAAAAAAAAAAAAAAAAAAAAAAAAAATATATATATATATATATATATATATATATATATATATATATATATATATATATATATATATATATATATATATATATATATATATATATATATATATATATATATATATATATAGTATGTGTATGCCAAAGTTATGAGTAGTTGTATCCATTCTACCAATATTCTTGCCTTTCAATAGTGGGATTGGAATTTCGACATGTGACACACTAATCATTCTTTCTACATACATTTTGGGCCCTTACCATTGATGATTTTTATGAAAAATAGAGAGCGATATTCTATTCTAATTTTGTAGAGCATGTTTCTAGTGAGTAAATTTTACTCTAGTATAGAGTTTGGTTCAGACACCTCAAAATTGAACTTGTCTCTTCGTAGGTTGAGTGAGAACATTGAAAACTCACTTGCCTTTTCGTAGGTTGAGTAACAACATTGAAAACTCATTGTTGTAGCACTTTGGAAGGTTCATTCTCCATGTCTTTACCACTTTCTTAATCCACACCTATAGGTTCGTAAGTTGGATAAGAACTTGGATAATTGACATTCGCCATTCATTTATTATAGAGTGTTTCTCCCCATGCTCCTATGCTCCCAAGTGTTAGCTTTTGGAGACATTAATGATTCCTACCAATGACAAAGAATATTAACTAGTGAGTTATTAACTAGTGGGTTTTGATTCGCCATATAACATACAACAATGTATCATTTATTTATTTATTTATTTATTGTGCAATGGTTCACGAACTTCTAAAGTTGGGTAGTGCCCAATCTCTCCAATTATGAATGGCATGCTTTGAACAAGTAGTGAGTAGATATAAAATTTCTAAATGGATAAAATAATTGGAAATTCTTAATTCTAAAGAGGATTACTTGGAAATTACTTCTTATTATCGATTGCTTGCTGATTAATATCACATTACATGCACACATGGGCTATTACTTGCCAAAATTGGAGCCAATGTCCCATCTATATGTTAATATGATTTATAATGTAAGCTATAGATTTTTCTAGATGTGCTTAGCAGATTTGGCTATGTTCAAAAGGTAGTTGGTGACAAAGGTGAGCTTGATGCTCAAGAAGCCAATGACTTCTTTGAAAAGTATGGTATTCGGCTATCAATCACCACTGCTTATAATCCTGAAGCGAATGGGAAAATTTAGCGTGGACATCCTCCGATTATAAGAGCTTTGGCTAAGGCTTGTGAGGGAAAAATAAAGAATTGGCCAAAATACCTTCCCTTTGCCCTATGGGCAGATAGGCTGACATGCACTAGGACTACTGGGTATATGCCAGCAGAACTAATGTACTGTCAAAAACCTATTTTATCGGCAGAGTCACATGCTGCAAGAGAACGACGATTACGACCACCACCTGCTAGAGAGATGACTCTCCTCCCAACCAAATGCCTCTATATGTAGATCTCTCCAGGGGACTGCCTTCTTGGGCAGGTGGATACTAACCAACCATGTGTCGGCCATGTAACTACATGTGCGCCAAGTGTCCCAGTTAGCGAGAGTTAACTCAAGTGGATGCTTCTAGAAGGTTCTAGATCTCTTTGGGCAAAATACTCTCCACATGTATCGCATGGGGATTGAACCCAAGACCTCCTCTTTCACATCCTTGATACTTAACCACTAAGCTAAGTGGATCACTTGTTCACAAGAGCACAAGACCTCCTAGTAAGTCTAAACTCGAGATCTTTGGTCATACACACGGATGACCAAACGGTGTCCGATTTCCGATCTGTCTAAACCGGCCAGACCTTGGATCATGGGGCTTACTTTATTACTTTCTTTTCCCCTTGGAAAATATTTTCGTCCTAAAAAATAGAGCTAAATACAAGGACGATTACGACCACCACCTGTTAGAGAGATGACTCTCCTCCCAACCAAATGCCTCTATATATAGCTCTCTCCACGGTACTGCCTTCTTGGGCAGGTGGATACTAACCAACCATGTGTTGGCCATGTAACTACATATGCGCCAAGTGTCCTAGTTAGCGAGAGTTAACTCAAGTGGATTCTTCTAGAAGGTTCTAGATCTCTTTGGGCAAAATACTCTCCCCATGTCTCGCATGGGGATTGAACCCAAGACCTCCTCCTTCACATCCTTGAGACTTAACCACTAAGCTAAGTGGATCACTTGTTCACAAGAGCACAAGACCTCCTAGTAAGTCTAAACTCGATATCTTTGGTCATACACACGGATGACCAAACGGCGTCCGATTGCAGATCTGTTTGAACAGGCCAGACCCTTGGATCATGGACTTAATTTATTACACATGCCCTAGCATGGACTTCATTGCCTTGAAAAGATGAGGTATCAAGAGAAGATCTTCTAGTAGTGCGGATTCTTCAATTAGAGAAAGGAAGAAATTTGGTAGAAGAAGCTGCAGTTAAGCTCATAGCATCTAGAGAAAGAAATCAGATTGCATTTGATAAGTCCCATACATTAAGACCCAAAAAGCTGAATGAAGGAGATTGGGTACTCGTCTATGATAGCTCACTTGATATGCAATATGAAGCTCGAAGAAAATTGGTGAAGAGATGGTTCGGTCCATATGTGATATGTAAAGTGTTTGATAATGGTACATACTCACTCAGGGAACTAGACGGAACCAAGTTAAAGGAACTAATTGCTGGGAAAAGAGTTAAGTTATTTAAAAGAAGAGATAATGAGGATTATGAGACAGTGATAGATGAAGAGAAAGAGGAATATGAAGAAGATGAAGAGCTTGCAGAAGAAGTCCAAGATGGAGAAGAGGAAAATACAAATGGAGACTAAAGAATACAAATAGGTAAATATCAAAAGTGTAAATAAATAAGAAGATTAACTAAATATGAAATAATAGAATAAGTGTCCAAAGGTATGATTGTATGTTGAATAATTAAATTCTTTAAAACATGAATGTATGTTGGTGTACATAAATAAAGATTATATGTATGATGATTTCTAATGTGTCTTTTGTGCAGGTGCAGCTGTAGCTATAGATAAAGAATTGTGAGTCAGCCATGGAAAGGGACTTTTCTGATGAGGCGGAGACATCATCTCGAAGGAATTCAGCTCGAGATCGGAATCTCAATTTAAATTAAGCTAGAAATAGAGTTTTGACTCCAACTAGGAATGCATCTTCAGAACGATCTTCGGATGATGCTTTTATTTTTGCGTACTTACTTGTCGCACCTATAGATCCCTTAGCACACAGAACAGTGATTGAGGAAAGACCACCAGCTATATTTTCTCCAAACTATATCAGGGATACACGTCCAGTGCGGCCTAGGTCTAGACCTATAAATGAGGCCAAAAATAGGGGACCAGTTCGACCTAGGGATGTGCCTCTTGACTCACCCACATATTACATCTTCCTATCCACCTATCTGTTCGCTAGGCTTGCAGATATTCGAGAAGCAGAAGAAAGTTATCTGGTAAGGATATATCATGAAATGGTTCGAGAAAAATGTGAAGATGAACCATTAAGTGAAGAAGAGATTGATGCCGATATTCGTGACTACTTGCTTTCCGATTCGGTTGACCAAACAAGAGCCTTGGTATACAGGCGTCCATAAGAGTTAGAAATTGAATAAGACAAAATGATTATGAGTTAGGAGTCTAAGATTGCTATTGTACATAAATAAAGGTGATTAATGCCTTCTAAACTTGTGATCTGAAGTGTGTACATATGTGTGTTTCATGATTATGTTTTGTTTTAGCATTCAGCTTCGAAAACATGTTTTAAAAAGAATTGAGCAAGGTATGTAAGTTATATGAAATGTTTAATAGTTTTATCAAGTTTTTTTTAAGAGACAGGAATTGGATTAGCAAATGAAGAGTGACAACTCGGAATGGTGATGTTCTTCAACAAAATTTCATCAATAAAGGGTTTGATTGTTTTTTGAGTTAGTTTGTATATATGTATATAATGCATTATTCCACTACTATTGACATATGGTCTGTTGGGTGTGTACTGGCAGAGCTGCTGTTTGGAGCAGCCACCTCTAGCACGTGAAGGGGGGGCACGCGGACAGTTTTGGGGGGGAAGGGGGGGAAGAAATCATACTGGCAGAAGTCTTGTGGAGATAAAAAATGGCACCGTCGATGAAGCGGTGGATATTCCGGGGGCAGGAAGCACTCTACATCTGATATATGCTGTGAAGAAGGGGAGTTTGGAGAGCATCAAAGACTTACGCTAAGTAGCGGAGCCGTTTTTATCAGTCAAGATGTGTGAAAGAAAAGGACGTGATGGTGATTCCTGAGCTGACACTTGTGCTATTTGCTCTTACGGGAGGAAAAGGTGCGTTTTTCCGACAAGAGAGAGAAGAAGTTCTGAGGAGCAGGACGCTGCTATTGGCAGAGGGTGGAGGAGAACTCTCAAAGTCTATAACGGTGTTGAGGCAAAAAGGAGGTTTGCAGGGTCTGACGCCATGGTGTTGAGGCAAAAAGGAAATTTGTAAGGACTGAAGCTACACATCCCGTGCAGGTTAGTGAAGACATTATGTCCTTCCATGGGGGGGGAGGTTCAGGTGTTGAAATGGGTCTTGATTCAATGCTCCATCCGTAGTTTTGGCATTTGGTCAATTCTTTGATGAGGCTCTTGCTTCATAAGAAATGAAAAGAACCTAGCGAAACTGCGAGATAATGCCAAAGTTGGAATGTAGAGATTCGACGTAGGCCAAAGCAGCTTGAAGTTGAACAGCTTCGCGCACTCTGTACGACCAGGGCACGAAGGCCGGTTCAGACATCGACTGGCGATGGCGAATTGGCTTTCCTTCTGTCACACAGACAGAATGCAGGTGTCCCTCGAAAACCGAGTGAACAATGAACGTCTTCTTCGTCGTCCGCGCCAAAATCTTGTCGGTAAGATAGTGATTTTCAGCCAATAGCACCCTCTGAGGGTTGGAAGTGCCTGTGTGTGATCGCTCTCTGCTCGAGCTGTCGGAAGTTCAACATTCAGAGTCGTTGTTAGCTACAGAGCGCCATGATACACGAAGTATTGATCCACGACTGACGGGTTCCACGACCGACGGGTTGCACGACTGACGGGTTCGACGATCGACGGTTCCGCGACTGACGGGTTCTTGTCTATTGTTTGATGGTTTTCCCGAGAATACCGGTTCTTTCCCGCGATTGATGGTTTATGCCAACCACGACTGATGGTTTTCCCTTGAATACCCGCGATTGATAGTTTTTGACGTCCGTGATTGATGGTTTATGCCAACGACGATTGATGGTTTTCTCCATCAATACCGGCGATTGATGGTTTTTGACGTCCGCGACTGATGGTTGATGGTTTTGCTTACGTTTTTTTCGGATTCTTTGATCCTTGGCGAAGTGATGGTTTTTTGAAAGCAGTGACCGTTTTTTCTTTGTATACTTTCCTTTCGGATAGTCATTTCAAGCGGAATTATCCATTTTCCTTCGTACATTAAATCATTTCCTCAGGATGAATAAGAATTTGACGTGAGAATGCTGTGGACTTAAAATTTATTTTATCGGCTGCCACGGTTGCTCCCTTTTTCAGTGGTCATGGCGTCATTTTATGGACAAGCGCTGTTCATATGTGATTGCTTCTTTTGGCTTCCGATTTAATCTTGGCAACTTCCACTTCTACTCCCTCAAGTCCAAGCAAGTGGAGTGTTTAAATAAGCAAGTTGTAATCATTACAAAGCAAGTTGTCCCCAAATGTCGACTTCTATTCCCTCGTTAATCTTGAACAGTGTGGCTCCCCCTCAGTCCGTGTCCCCACTGGAGATGGAGTCCATCCCAGTGGACGTCGCGCCCCCAGAGGTCTCTTTATGCAAGGAGTCTGTGGCCGCAAAGCAAGAAGAACTGATGAAAACCTGCCTGATCGGTCAAATGTTTGGCCCCAGGCCCCCTCTTGAAAGTGTGAGAACTTGGCTTCGCAAGGAGTGGTTCCCGCGTGGCCTAATTGTCTCCAAATGTCAATTCCTGCCAGCGAACCACCTGCTTCTAGTATTTGAGAACGAAGAGATGGCTTTCCAAGCCCTGTAAGCCGGCTCCTGGCAAGTGGGCCGATCCACCCTTTGCCTATTTAAGTGGACCCCAGACTTTGTCCCGAACAGATCAAAGCCTCTTCGTTACCCGCTTTGGGTAGAGCTTCCTAATCTGCCTTTCTTCATGTATGGATTTCTTCGTGAAATCGTATCACCGATCGGTCGCCCGATGGCCGCAAGACAGGATGTTGGGGGGTTAATCTACGACGGTGCTCAACATTCTTTCAATGCAAGATGGCATCCACAGATCTGCGTTGAAACAGACTTGAACCAGGTCCTTCCCTCGAAGATCTCCATAAACTATGGAGATGGTAAGACTTGGATACAAGAGGTCACTTACAAGAATTTGTCGAACGCGTGCTTCCGATGCGGGCATCAAGGTCATAGGATCAAAGACTGCCCCCTGAAGAAAAGTTCCAATAAAAACAAGCTTAAACCAGATGGGACCCTAGACCCTCTCCCCCAAGATGACACTCGGGATCATCCCCCTCCAATGGAGGAAGAAGAGGGAACTCGCGTTGCTGAGACAGATTCAGAAGGATTCACTGAAGTGAGACGCAGGAGGAAAGTTAGCCCTCGAAGAGCAACAGCAAGGAATACTACGACAGTTGCCCCCTCGAATAACATATACAGTAACCTAGAAAAAGAGATTAATGAGGTCGACTTCCCAGGGGACAACCACTTTGAAGAAGACCCCACTGATAATACCCTGGGATGCTCTACCAGCAAAGAAGACAACCAAGAAGGTTATACCACGAGTAAAGAGGATGGCTTCACTACCAGCAATGAAGACAACCCAGACAGCGAAAGCTCCTCTCTAGGTCCTACCCTCTCGATATGCTTTCCAAGATTACCGCAACAAAAGTCAAAGCTTAAAGGAAAACAACCTTCCGGCATGCCTTGGAAGAGCCCCCTCAAGAGTAGGATCCTTAGTCAAGAAGTAGGGAGGAAAAAAGAAGACCACAAGAAGAAAAAAGATCGGGTCCCTCCCCTCAAAGAGAGCAACCATCATCAATGAAATTCACATCTTTAAACGTCAGGGGTCTGTCTGACCCGTCAAGAGCTTCGATTCTTGGCCAGTGGTTCAAAGAAAAGTGCTTCGCCCCGGACTTTATTTGCTTACAAGAGGTTAAAATTGACGGAGAGGATTTACAAAAACGGCTTAAATGCATTTCTCCGAACCACCTTTGGTTCTCCACTTCTCACCCTAGAGGGACGGGGGGTGCTTCTATCGGCATTAGTCACTCCGTGTCTGGCAATGTGACCTCGACCTTTGAAGGTCGGAATCATCGTTGGATTGCTGCCTCTTTCGGGTTCCCTTTCCAGTTCACTGTGGTCTCAATTTATGCCCCTAATGGTGAAGCTGATAGAATGGATACTTGGGCGTCCCTCGACTCCCTTTCACACAATGTTCTGATTTGTGGGGACTTCAACATGGTGGAGTTTCCTGAGGACCGATGGAATAACAAAGGAAAAATTATTGACGGTCAGGAGAAAGAGATATGGGATAAAATCAAGCTCCATCTCGACCTGGTTGAAGTGAAAGACATTAAGGGGTTCTCCTGGTCAAATCTCCAATCGGGGGACTCTTTGAGGAAAGCAAGACTCGATAGATGCTACATCGATCAGAACACCATCCTTCAGTGGGGTATGCCTTCGATTTCCCAACACACGGACCTGACTATCTCAGACCACTATCCGATTACTCTGTCTTTCAAACCGATTCCCATGCTCCAAAAAGCTCCTTGGTTTCATGCTTGTCAGACATCGTTTTCCCTCCCCTCTGTCCACCAAGAAATTTCTGAGGTGTGGACGGAAGCCTTTGCTTACTGTAATGAACCGGCTAAGTGTTGGAGAAGCACAGTAGAAAGGACTCGAAAAATTCTAATCAGGACTCAAAAGGCTATAAGAGAAATCCGAAAAAAAAGAAGAGAAACAGTGTACCGGAGGCTCTCACGGCTTGAAGAAGAGGTGAACAAAGGTAAGCTGCATTGCCAACAAGGTCTTTTGAAAATCAGGGGAAGACTAAGGTTAGAGGAGGAGGTTCAAAGGAAAAATCTTCAAACTTTCTTCAAAGATTGGTGGGCAGGGAAGGCCGACAAACCAACGAAAGAGATGTGTAACATCCTCAAAAGGAAACAAGCTAGGGAATCCATCCTCCTAATGGTCGATAACAATGGAACAGAATGTTCCACGGAAATGGAGAATAGATCTATCATTGTCGAACACTTTAACAATCTTCTCGGGGTCTCGACTCCTCTTTCCCCCCACAGGTGCGAAACCATGGCAACCATCTCAAGGGTTGCTCAAACAAGAATCCCACAGAACTTGATTGCTCTACTGGATGCTAACATCTCCGAGAATGAAATTATCGAGGTTATTGATGCCCTTCCTAATGGGAAAAGTCCGGGTCCGGATGGCCTTACCAATGAGTTTTTCAAGTCCTTCAAACATCAGGTGGCCACCCCGTTGCGCCTCGTGTGGCAAGAGGCTCTCTCTTTCGGCGCCCTCCTTGAGTGCCTGAATAATGGCGTCATCAAGTTAATCCACAAACGGGGAGATAAGAACAAAATTGAAAACTGGCGTCCGATTACCATGCTCCAAACTGGATACAAGATAATTGCAAAAGTTATCGCCAACAGAATCTCTTGTCATTTAAAGTCATGGTTGTGCGAGGACCAGAAAGGTTTTATCAAAGGTAGATCTATACTTGAGGCAATTATCGATATTTGGGAAGGCCTTGCTTTTGCGGAGGAGTCTGCTCAAGATCTGGTTTTCATTAAGATCGACTTCGACAAAGCGTATGACAGATTGGAATGGGACTTTATTCTTCAATCATTGAAAGACCTTGGATGCAGCCAAAAGTTCACGAAGATGGTTTCCACTCTTCTTGGAAATGCTTCAACTAGAATAAACATCAACGGTAAGCTCTCTGAGCCTATTCGTTTAAAAAGATCAATTAGGCAAGGCTTCCCTCTAGCTCCATTACTATTCGCCATCGCCTCGAATGGACTCAGCTTCCTATTAAAGCATCACATGGACGCTGGCAATCTCAAGGGTCTTTCCTTACCTCTAAATCACGGCCAAATGATTGTGAGACTTTTTGCTGATGACATGAATGCCTTTGTGCATAACGATACAAACAACATTGAGGTGTTTTGGTGGTGCCTCCACACCTTTTGTGTGGCATCAGGCTCAAAAATCAACCATGCTAAAACTGCTTTTAGAGCAATCAGCGGACATACTCCCCAATTGTTGGTGGATCAGGGGTGTCAAGTTATCCCTAGCGGTCAAGTCTTCCGTCTCCTTGGCATTCCGATGGGTTTCGATATCTCAATGGACCAACACTGGAACTGGGTGCTATCCAAGCTGGATAGGAAGCTGAATCAGTGGAAAGGTATGCAAATCAACCTGGCAGGGCGTGCTATGGTTGTTAACACCTTTATGCTCTCTACAATTATTTACTTTATCTCGTGTTGGAGACCTAAGGAGAAAGACTTGGCCAAAGTGGAAAGAATCTGCAGAAACTTCCTTTGGACTGGGGACCCCAATAGAAGGGGGATTCCCAAAATCAAATGGGAAACTTGCATTAGCCCTAAAGACTCAGGGGGATTGGGAATTTTGGATATTGGTGGGTTGGCTGACAAGTTGGCTGCTAAGTGGCTTATCAAGGCTTGGAGCAATAGGGAGTCCTCTTGGGCCAAATTGATCTTCAGAAACACAGAAGACCTTACCTTGGTTGGCCACCCTGGGTGGAAGGACTTAGGTATTCTCACGCTTTTGTTCTCCCCCCACCCAGTCTTCCCTAAAGGCTCTAGCCTCGTTTGTTCCTTATGGAAGAATTGGAACAAGGTCAAACAATTCATCAGAATCAGTGAGGAGTGGAAGTGGGCGGCTGGCATAAGACAAAATGATTCTATTTGGTTCCCGATCAGTGGCATTCGGGGGGTGGAGTCTTGGAACCTCCAAACTGCAAGGCGGTTGTGGAACAAGGGGTTCAAACAGTGGAAACAACTCTGGAAACAAGAGACCAGCCAGTGGATCAGGTTCGAAGATTTGGACCCGAGACTTAGAGTTACCTTTGAGGAATGGACTCTTCTTCAAAGCAGGTGTTTAGCCTGGGACCGCTCAACTACCCGCCTTCTCTGCGGTCAAGATCTTCCTTGCTTGGGGGGCCTCAAATGGAGCAATGGTAAGAAGATTTCCAAAATCCCCAACTTCAAAGAGGATTTGGATGTTCACCACACCCTTAACAAGAGATGGTGCCTTTCTTGGACCAAACTTCGGTGGGAGATTAAATTCATGTCTATGTGGCACCCCCTAATTGAGGTCAAAAAGTCCGTTCTCATGTGGCAGATCTTGCATAAAGGTATCTGGACCAATGCAAGGGCTAACAAAATCTGTGGTGTGCCGCCTTGGTGCAAACGTTGCCATCGATGCATCCAAGATTTAGCTCACTTGTTCTTCGACTGCCCCAAGTCCCGCGTTATCTGGCATCACGTGTCCCGGGTTTTGAGACTCACGAGTCAAATCAACTGGCAACAAGTGATGTTGGGTGAGGCGATCGGTTGCTCATCGAGGCTGTGGAATGCCATCAGAGGTGAGGCTCTCTGGAAGATTTGGAGGGAGCGTTGTGCTGTCAATTTTGACCAAACCCCTCAGGAATGGTCGATCGAGAAATCCTTGTTTCTCCTTGGTAAAAGAATCTCCCGAGTCAAGAGATCGCCGCCGTTTAGACATCACTGTATTTATCTCCTCGAAAACAACAAGTTGAAACCCAAATGGGTCCCACATGAGGGTGATGATAATTTTATCCACCTCATCTGTAATGCCCTGTAGCTTGCCATACTCCTCCCTTGCATTGTGGGATTTGGGGGGCCCCATGGGCACTAGTCCCATTCACTTGTAACTTTTTCTCTTTATTATAATTAAAGTCCGGGAGATTAGGCTAAGGCCGAACTTCCTTTATTTAAAGAAAAGAACCTAGCTATATTAACTGATTCATAGTCGAATGCAAGAGATGTTCTCGGCATGTAATAGGAGTGCCTTCCAGAATACGTAGAAGTTCTCTGAACCATTTTATTTGTGCCCACCGATCCTTGAATATTTGGTTAGAAGCGATTACTAAAATTCCTTATATTTAAACCTTATGCACGAACATTTGTATCAGTTTGTTGTTGTATGTTGTGAATTGTGGCGAACTGTAGGAAAATACAAGCGTCCTCGGTGATTAAGGTTCATGGCAGACACAACAATTGAAATTGTCAAAGCTAATGGCTATAGTAATGTTGTTACTATTTTGATGCACTGGAATCAACATATTTTTTGTGTTTATTAGATCTATCCACTTGAAGCTTGTGGAGTGTTAGCTTTGCCAGTTGTGAACAACATCAGGACACATTTTGTCATTTGCATTTTAGAAGGGGCTTTTGATGTGTTCTCTTTCATTAAGACTGGAGTGACCTCAAAATTCAAGGGGCCTCTACTTAATAGAACTACAATATGTTTGAGCAGATGCTCAGAGCACCAGACAATCTCAATGTCAGTCATATTGAGTACTTCTTTTGGCTATTAGCTGGTCTCAGTGCAATAAATTTTATAGTGTATCTCATTTATGCGAACAAGTATGATTACAAAAGCAGTGCGAGCATAGCTCCAAAAAAGACTGAAGGTGTCTGAAAGCATCCTTAATATTTCATTAGGATTATTGACCATGTGGTCTACTGTTGAATACAGAGACGGAAGACCGAAATAACATGTTTATGGTGTGGAATGCTCAATTACGGCAGTTCACAGCTTGTCTAGCTATACATTTTGTGTTGTTGTCTAAGTAGTTATGCTCTTAATTTAAATGGCTTTATCTTTGACATACTAAACTTAGCACTACGGAAATAGGCTGCTTGGTGTGAGACAAACAACTGTTAAGGCAGAGCACAAATATATTAGTGCTATGGAATCGCTACCACTCCTTTTGAATTTCATGTAGTAGAACTATTATGCGATTCTGCAGATCATTCTATAATGATGAATTAGACAGGACTTGAATTTTTGAACAACCCAGTCCCATCTTTGGTTGAAGGAAACCTTAAAGCCCATAGGAATACCTAAAAGCCTGAAGATTTCCCCATCCTTAAGAATATCACATACAAGAGAGGTGATACAGTTAAGGATGAGGTGGTTAGAAGCTCTGAATGCTGTCTTGCAGTGGTTAATATTGGATCCACTAGCCAAATAGAATGTGTCGAGGCAATCCAAGACATGTTTGGCCGAGTTTTCATCAGCTTTAGTGATCAAGTTTGTGTCATCAGCAAAGGCTTGCAAGCAAAGTTTCCTATGAGTTAGGAATTTTAATCCCACTTATGAGGTTGTTGTTGAGAGCATCTTGTATCAGCCAACCTAAGGAGTCACTGGCTATAGAAAAAAGGAAGGGGGCAAGGGGGCACCCCTGTCTAATAGATCTTCCAAGCTTAATATGATCAGAAAGCACCCCCTTAAAAGAAACCCTAGAGTGAGCATTCCCAAAGAGGGTGCTGAGAGCCCTGATAAAGTTTTTTCCAGCACTAGCATCATGGAGGGATTGAAGGACAAAATCTCACTCAATCCAATCATAGGCTTTATCAAAATCTATCTTGAAGAAGTAGTAGGGCTAACTGGTCTCGGAAGCATGATTAAATGCTTCCCAAAGGGCTATGATAACATCAAGAATGCATCTTCCTCTGATGAAGCCTTTTTGCTCAGGGAGGATGATGCCCTTCATGAAAGGGCTAAGATGCGGAGCTAAAGAAGAATAAAAAATCTTGTAAATAGTGTTGAGGTAGGTAATGGGCCTCCAATTATTAAGGTTTTCCTTAGGACCCCTTTTATGAAACAATTTTATAACTCCAGTGTTCATCTCAATAGGAAGGGCACCTTTGCTAACCGATTCTTTCCAAATCAAGAGAATGAAGGGAGTAAGGAAATCACCAAGAGTAATGAAAAACTTATTCGATAAGCCATCAAAACCTAGAGACTTGCAGGGTTTCAGTTTATGGATGGTTTCTTTAACCTCACCGGTAGTGAGGGGTAAGTTCTCCCCCACTTGGGAGAGCTAGAGAAAACATTTGTAACGAAGCCAATGGCCTCCTATAGGTTCTCCTCCGAATTGAGAGAAAACCCACCATATTTTCTCATCAGCAAAGGGATGAATTCCTTAATCTTCTTCTTCTTGAGCAGCAAAAACATACTGAGACAAGGTCTATCTACTTTTCCCACCCAAATTTCTCGTGAAGCAGAGAGAATCTGACTAGCCACAAGGTACTCCTCATATTTCAATCTTTCTTGAAGGTATAAAATATGGTCCATCTTATTGGGTTCTTGAGAGGAAAGAAGCCTGCTAATTTCTCTAGAGATGTCCATTCTTCTGTGACCTCTAAGACAAGATTTAAGTTTTTTTAAGTGTCTAAAAAGGATATGGGTGTCTTTGACAGCTCTAGCCCAAGCAATAGAAGGGCTAGAGTAGGATCCAAAATGGTGTCTAAAAATATCTTTGGTTTCTCAACAACACAAGGGATCTGAAGTAAATCAGAAATAATGTGGGTCCATCCAACTCTAAGAGAAGGGTACACACACTTGAGAGGAACCAATAAAGGCTTGTGATCCGAAATACAAATAGAGGAGTCAATCAACACATTAATGATCCCGAATTCTTGTTGGTACGGAGTGCTAATATAAAACCTGTCAAGTCTAGCCTCAATAAGGGAGTCGCCCTTCTGGTTGTTGGACTAGGTAAACCTAATATGAAAAGACAAGTCAGCATGAACTTGGTGTTCGTAGGGAAAATGTTTGAAAGAGGCTATCAAGTAAGGTACAACAAAGGTGGATTCTTTATGGAGAACCCTAATCAAGGGTACAAGGTCATAGAAAGAGGAAGGAAGTAAGGGAGACTCTTTAGTTTGGAGGCAAATTCTCATTCCACTGAACACTTCTACTTCAAACATGGAAACAAGAAGATTTCAGGGTTGGACTTGGGGCACATGGATAGGTCACATCAACATCCAAATAATGAAGCAAATGCAATTCAAGAGGCCAGTGGAAGGGATTATTAACTTACAAGGACAAGCTATGAAGCATTTATGTGAATCTTGTCAACTAGGGAAGGTAGTAAGACTTCCATTCAAGAGGAGTGGCTGCATAAGCGAATATCCATGGGAGTTTATACATAAAAATGTGTAGGGGTAAACAAAAGAGAAATCAATTGGAGGTAAAAAGTAATTTTTTGCTTTTATAAATGATTTCTCAAGAATGGTTTGCATTTATTTCATAAAAAACAAATCATATGTGTTATCATGTTTCAAAGTATTCAAGGCCATAGTAGAGAAGGAAACATGTACATATTTATCCAATGAGTTTTTTGATTTCTTATGGGATCAAGGCATGAAAAGCAAAGTAACATGTAGGTACACACCCCATCAAAATGGGATAGCACAAGGAAAGAATACATACATTGCGGAGATTACTAGAGCAATCTTTAATGAGATGAATGTAACTAACATGTTTTTGAGTGATGCAACAAATACCACCATGTATCTTATGAATGGGGATCCTACCTCAAGGATCCAAGGCTTTACACCATATCAAGCCTATTATGGTAAGAAACCTGATCTTTCCCACTTGAGGATATTTGGATGTACTTGTTATGTACATGTGCCATATGAATTGAGGCAAAAGCTACAACCAAAGGTAGAAAAGTGTGTGTTTCTAGGATATTCAAATAAGCATAAATGTTATAGGTGCTTCGAAAGAAAAACAATAGACTTGAGGATATCAAGGGATGTAGCTTTTTATGAGCTAATCCATTGGTATAAGAAATATGATTGTATGCATAAATATGAAGAAGTAAATCATCAAGATGACGAAGGAAAAATTGAAATAGAGCTAAGTGGCATAAGGACTTCCATAAATGAAGTTTCTTCAAGCATGAACTCACCAGGACGGGGGAGATCTTTGTCAAGATATGAAGCACAATCAATTAACAAAGGCAAATCAACATTGATGGAGTTGGATGGAGAAGATAATGAAGTTTAAGATGATGGACACATGATGAAAAAAGAAGCCACATCAAAGAAAGAGATCAAGTACCCAATGCAGAGGAGGTTTATTCCTCCAAAAGGTGAATAAAGGAAGTTTTCTAGGGTTAAGTATTTAAATCAAAGATTTACTTATGATTCTTACATGGAAACTCATTATGGATATATGAACAAAGTTGTAGAAGATCATGAGCCCGATTGTTATGAGGATGCAAATAGGTACACCAAATGGAGAGATGCAATGCAATAAGATATTGTAGCATTTGAGGAGAATAAAAATAGAATCTATTGCCCGAGAAGGATAATACGAAGGTAATAGGTGATAAGTGGTTCTATAAAGTGCAGTAAAATTAAGATGGATCTATTTCTAGGTTTAAAGGAAGATTGCTGGCCAAGTCTTTCGCATAAACCTAAGGAGTGGACTTTGACGAGACATTCAACTCCATGGAAAGATGAGAACCATTATAACACTCATTGCAATGGTTGCAAGCAAAGGATGGAAACTCTTCCAATTGGATACCAAGAATGCCTTTCTCAATGGAGACTTGGAGGAAGTTGTGTACATGGAGAAACCACTACGTTTTGTTCATAAAAAGTTTCCACATCATGTTTGTAGGTTAAAGAAGGAACTTTATGGTTTAAAGCAAGCTCCAAGGGCTTGGAAGCAAAGATTGGTGGATCAAATGTGGTTTCAATCAATGTAAGGTGGATCCATCTCTCTTCATCAAACAAAGAGGAGAACTTGTAGCCTACATGTGTGTATGTAGATGATCTTTTAATTATAGGTAATAATACAAAGGGCATTAAAGAGGTCAAGTAAAATCTTGGAAAGGAGTTTAGGATCTGTGATCTTGAAGATCATAGGTATTTTCTAAGAATTGAAGTTTTATACAAAGAAGAACGTATTATACTCATACAAAGGAAGTGTATTCTAGACCTACTTAAGATTTTAGGATGCTACATTGAAAGCATGTTTAATTTAAAGCCAAGCTGCATTGATGAAGAACCTAGCTTGTTGGACCAACTTCACCACTTGCAAACTCAACTTTCCAAGCCTCTCCAAGCTTCTCCAACTTCTATCACTTTGTACAATAGACATCACTCTTTAAAGTGGTATTAGAGCATACTCATACACGTAATAGCATGGGTAATTGATTTCCGTCATTAAGTGAGAAATTGGATGAAGGCAACTACTCACCTAGTCTCTATGGATGAAGAACTATTCTCAAGGGTGAAACTTGTATGGATAGATCTCATGAGATGCGTTGATTCCCATAATTAAAAAAAAGTTCAACCAACCCAAGAAGAGTAGGAAAGGCTAAACACATGGTGTGCAAAGGATAACCTGACAAGATCATATATTATAAACTCTATCTCTCATTCCTTACTTCACATATTACGAGTGGTATGACCTCTTAAGACACATGGAATGCTCTCGAAGCATTCTTCTCCTCAAGTACCAAATCGAGGAAGAAACAATTGAGGATGGATTTCACAACATTCAAGAAGATACCAAATCAAAGTGTGATTGATTTTGCCACCAAGATAAAGGAGATTTCAAAACAACTTAGCAACATTTAAGAATAATTAATGAAGATCAAATTGTGAGGCATTTCATCAATGGAATTAAGGGTGATGAGAATTTGGACTTATACATGGATATGCAAGTGCTAGGCTTGAGAAAGTGCTAGGCTTGAGCAAGTGCTGGGCTTGAGCATTCTCATGAGATAAATATTTATTCATGATGCCAAACTAATGAAGAATGGTGAGAACTAGAAAGGAAACGAATCTTCTACCATTTACACAGATGAAACCATAGGAAAAAAAAACAAAGGAAAAGTTAAAACCCTTGATGATGAAGAAAGCACCTCCCAAGATAACTTTGCGAGTAGAGGTAGAAGCTCAAGAGGAAGAGGTAGAGGAGGTAGATAAGGTAGGGGGAGAGCTCAAGGCTCCTAAAACTAGACTATATCTGGCCTATCAAATCACATTACATAACAAGGAATACATGAGAGGTGATTAGGGAGGTTCTAGAGGGAGAGAGAACAATTCATACGGATAGAACAAGAATACCTACGAAAACAACTATCAAAGAGGATATAAAGGAAGGAGATACTACAACAACTACACAAATCATCAAGCTCAAGGGGGTTCTCTTCTACTTATGAATATTACAATTAAGGAAGGTAAGTATGATAAGCATGTGTTCTACATTGATTCTAGATGCTCAAATCATGTACAAGAGAATAATTCCTTGCTCTCAAACTTGGAAGATCTAAAGAATAAGCATGGGATCTAGACACATTGTCGCATTCTTCTCGGAAAGGAGGGGTGGGGAAGAAGGGAAATAGTTTGCTTCAAATATTAGTCCTTACAAGCGAGCACTTCTAACTGTGCTAGTCACAAATAGTGCCTATCCGCGATCTTGGTGGCTTCCTCCCCAAACTTAAAGTAAAGATATTTAGTTTGAAGCAAAGCACTGACTATTAATTCAATTTACTTTAAATATTAATAAAAGACCAACCTTCATACTATGATCATTTAAGGATACATACTAGTAATATGAAAACTAGACAATTAAGACGTGTTTTTGACGTGCTACAATTCATATTAAATTTGATTTAAGAGAAACAATGCGCATACTTTATACATTTATACTTATCACGATTTCGAGCTTTGCATCGAAACTCATTCTGCCATAAACTTCACGGAAAACAAAAAGCAAACTGCAATGCTGAATTATGTTATTTATGTACAAAAAGATAAACTTAAACCAATATACAGATAATCTAAAGCTTGAATTCTGAAGATTTTTTTTTGTTTATATATATATATATATATATATATATATATATATATATATATATATATATATATATATATATATATATATATATATATATATATATATGTATATATATAAGCCAAAAGCTTCTTCACAAAGCAAGGCAAGCATATGAATGAGCATCAGTGTCATCAACATCTTCCAATATCATCATCGGTATCATCATCATCAATCATCATCATCAATAATCATCATCATCAATCATGAATCATTATCATCAACCATCATCATTAATCATTAATCATTAATCAACAATCATCATCATCATCATCAATAAATAATTATTCAACAATCATCATTAATCGTCACCATCATCAATCCTCATCATTTTCATCATCAATCATTATCAATTCTCATCAATCATTATCATTCATCAATCATCATATTTCATCATTAACAAAGGCAATCAACAATTGAATGAAGATGAAGGAACTATGAGTGAAGCCAACTTCCTAAGAGGAAGAGGAGGTGGCAAAGGAAGAGGAAGAGGCAGAAGCAATAAAGATGGTGTTAAAGCTTGCTAGATGTGTGGTAAGACTAGTGATTTAGCTCATGAATGTTGGCATAATAATGAGAATGGTGGAGGATATAATCAAAACTTTAATTCAAGAGAAAGAGGTGGTAGAAATGAGAGAGGTAATTTCAGAGGCAGAGGTAATAGAAGTTTCTTTGGAAGAAATGCAGGAAGAGGATTTCAAAGTCAATTCTACAATAATACCTACTACAATTATGCTTCATATCAAAAAGAGGATTCAACCTTAATTATGAATGCAACTTGTAAAAGGCAAAGTGAAGATCAAATAATTTTCTACATTGACTCAGGGTGCAACAATCACCCGAGTGGCAACATAGCTTTGATGATTGATTTGGAGAATAAGGTGAGTAATCATATAGTTCAAACACGTGATAACACAAAATCCATTGGATAAGTTAATTCTAAGGATGGAAGCACTCTTTTGAGTAAAGTTTTGTATGACCCTGCAATTCCAAAGAATCTGGTAAGTGTAGGGAAAATTGTAGAGAAAGGATATGAAGTAAGGTTCACCAATGATGGAGTTTATGTTGGAGACCCTAGTCATGGGTATAAATAAATTTTTTAAGGGAAGGAAGAAGGAAGGCTCTTCACATTGAGGATTCAAGGCAATGTTGTTCATGCCTTCTTCACTTATGGAGAACATAAGATTTCTGAGTTAGATCTTTGGCACAAAAGGCTTGGACATTTTAATGAAAGAGGTATTAATGATTTGATTAACAATGGTTCAGTGCTTGGATTGCCTAACATTGCATGTCAACACATGACATACAAGTGTGAACCATGTGAGTTGGGTAAATCTCACAAGAATACTTATGGTAAGAAAGGGTTTATGTATTCAGAGAAGCTTGAATTGGTGCATAGAGATGTGTGGGGTCCATCACAGGACTTTAGCATTAATGTTTTGACATATTATGTGATTTATGTTGATGATGCTACCAGGTGGATCACTATTAGAGGTGTTCAACACATTTAAGAATTATCATAGTGCAAAAGTTGAAGAGACTAAGGTTAGATGGAGGGGGAAAGTATTTCTCTAATGAGTTAGTGATTACTTATGGAATGCAGGTCTAGAAAGGGAAGTAACTTGCAGGTAGTCTCCTCAACAAAATGGTGTAGCAGAAAGGAGAAATAGAACTCTTCTTGAGTTTGCAAGTTCACTGATGACGGAGAAAAATTGCCCTAATTATTTGTGGGTTGAGGCTGTGAATATAGCTACTTATTTTGTTAATAGACTTCGATATAAGGCTTTGAATGGTATGACACCTTATGATGCATGGTGGGGTAAGAGACCTAGCTTAGATCATGGAAAAGTATTTGGATCTTTGGCTTATGCGTATGTACCATCTCAATTAAGGCATAAATTGGAACCTAAAGCTGAAAAGTATGTGTTCATTGGTTATGATCATAAGTAGATGGGTTATAGATTGTGGATTCCATCCACAAAGCAATTCCTTGTGTCAAAGGATGTTACATTTGATGAGAAAGGTACTTGGTATGCACACATAATTAATATTCATGCAGGTGATGAAGACATCATAACCCAAAGAAAGGGTAAATCAAAGATCAAGTTCCTGATGATGAAGAGATTGTTGATGTTCAAATTGATAATGAAGAGTTGCCAAGGTTTGATCTAGAATATGAAGAACCAAAGACTTCAAAGAGTGGAGAAGCTAGGAGGTCAATAAGGAACAAAAAGCAACCCATAAGGTACAGTTATGATACTCCATTTTTGACTACTAAAGATTATGCTTACATGGTGAAAGTAGAAGAAGATCCTTCTACATATGATGAGGAAAAACGTAAGGAAAATTGGGAGAAAGATATGCAAGAAGAATATGATGCATTGATGGAGAATGAGATATGGGATTTGGTTCCTACACCAAACATACAAAAAATCATTGGATGCAAATAGGTCTACAAGACAAAGAGGTATACAGATGGAAGTGTGACTAGGTATAAAGCTAGACTTGTTGTGAAAGGATATGTTCAAACATATGGTGTAGATTATGATGAGGCTTATAGTCCTATGGCAAAGATGACAACTATAAGGACTCTCATAGCTACTCCTACATGTAAAGATTGGAAGCTATGCCAATTAGATGTGAAGAATGATTTTCTAAATGTTATATTTCAAATGATGTTTTCATGGACCAACGAGAAGGTTTCAAGGATAAATGTTATCCAGAGTATCTATGTAAACTCAAGAGAGCTTTGCATGGTTTGAAGCAGGCCCCATGGGAATGGAATTAAAGACGTGAAGTTCTTGAAAGAGCTTGGTTTCCAAGTGTCTAAGGCAGATAGTAGCTTGCTTGTTAAAGCAAGTGATGATGCTTTTATTTACATTTGCATATATGTTGATGAAATAATTCTTACAAGTACAAATGAGTGTGAAGAGAGATGATGGATGCAATCCAAAGATGAGTAGGTGCCGCTACAACCAGCTTCACACCAGCCAAGTGAGACTTCAGAGTTGATTAGTAGACACTTTGAGCTTCCTAAATCCACCAAAATATCAGCCAAGTACTTTGGAACATGTATCCCAAAAGGCTAAGTCAAGACAGACTAGTTGCGAAATGACTAGCTCCCAAAACTTGCTATTTTTGGACATACACCTGCTGGAAAAAATGAATAGTGCTCGCAACCTGGTAGGAATTAGAAAAATTCCTTTTGGGCATACCCAATAGACTTAACAAGCTTGCTATTCCAAGATAAAACACTTCAAATGATGGACTGAGCAGTGAGAACAAGATTTATCAATTTCTGGAACATGCCCATAATTCTCGAGGCTCTGCAGAGATAGACCAGTGAGCAGTAAAATGCAGATATGTTCAAAACTATTAATCCAATTACCATGAAAATTTATATGTAGAAAGTAGAAAGTTGGAGCTATCCAACGCACGTTATACACTGAAAAAGGATGAGTAGAACTCGAGATATGACCTTCTAAAGGTACTGCTCTGAGTGAGTATAGCAGAGAACAAAACAGAGAAGTAAATGATGATAAATGTATAGATTCACATATGATTACAACCACATTGGCAATGAATCTTTGCACACTGGGAGTAGAATGATAGAGCTATGGAGTAAGCTCTTCAAGCTCTACAAAATGACATGAAGTGGTCATGTACAAGGCTTGCTAATCACCTCTTCCTTCTTGCTCCTTTTATAGCTATTCTTGGAGGGAGTTTTGAATTCGAATTCGAATGGCTCCACCTAAAAGTGATCCCCAAAGTTAGGAGATATTCCCTCAGCTCAAAAAGTCGTGGTTTTAGGTAGTTAGAGCGACGAATTTTCTTTTACATCATGGATGAGGTAAGCCATCTTTTTTCTTTTTTCTTTTTTCAATTACAAGAGATAAAAATGAACTCTTTTACAAGAGGTGTTCACATGGCTACTCATGTGACTTAAAAATGAGGATAATATCAAACATATCAAGCATGTAGGCTTGGGTAAATGCACCAACAGCTCCCCCTCAAGCCTAACATGCTTGGCCTCCAAATAAGTCTTCAATTGTCCTTGATTTCTTGCAAGCCAATCATCAACTTGAATCTACTTAACTTCGTACCATCAAGAGCTTTCGTCAACATGTCTGCACATTGCATATCTGTAGAGACATAGGATAGTTGAATATCCTTGCTCATTAGCTTCTACCTTACATAATGGTAGTGGACTTCAGTATGCTTGGTTCTAGCATGGTATACGGGATTAGCTGCTAGATGTAGTGAGCTTGTGTTGTCACCAAAAATGTGAGGTGTTGAAGAATGAAGTCCAAGATCTGTGTACAAAGACTTTAACCACATGACTTCTTCAGTTGCATTAGCCAAACCTCTATATTCGGCTTCGGTAGAAGATAATGCCATGGTTGGTTGCTTCTTCGATGACCAAGAAATGATTTTTGAACCTGCAAATGATATATACCCGGATGTGCTTCTTCTATCATCTCTAGATCGGGCCCAATCTGCATCTGAGTAGACCTTTAGCTCAATATCTGAAGTAAATGAATTAAAAAAACCTTCATTCATGGTCCCCTTTAGGTACTTGAGGACTCTCTTGGCCGCTTCCATATGTGGTCTTCTCGGCTTATGCATAAACTGACTCAATATGCTAACACTATAGCATATGTCCACCCTTGTGAGAGTTGCATAATTCAAACTTCCAACCAAGCTTTGATAGCTTGTGATGTCTTCAATTGGCTCTCCTTCATAAGCACTACGCTTATGATTTTCCTCCATAGGTGTACCTGCACACTTGGTATTTTCCATCTTGAACTTGACGAGCATGTCATGGACATACTTCCTTTGTGTGATGTATATACCTGAATCTGTGTAGATCAACTCCAATCGAAGGAAATAAGTGAGTGGTCCGAGGTCACTTATTTTGAATTCCTCCTTCATTTGACTCTTTACCTGTTTGATTCCTTCAAGTTCATTGCCTGTGATAATAATATCATTAACATACACACATAAATAGATCACTTCAGATCCATTCCTCTTTATGAACAAAGAGGTATCTGCCTTGCTAGCTTTGAATCCTTGGTCCTGCAAATTAGTCACCAATCTGAAATTCCAAGCTCTTGGAGGTTGCTTCAATCCATACAAAGCTTTCTTTAGTTTGCATACATAGTTAGGATGATGTTTATCCTCAAATCAAGGAGGTTGTGCCATATACACTTCCTCAGAAATCCATCCATTCAAGAAAGCATTCTTTACATCAAGTTGATAGAGATTCCAATTTCTAGATGCAGCAAGACTTATGAGAACCCTAATTGTAGGCATTTTTGCAACAGGAGAGAAAGTCTCCTCATAATCAATACCATGGGTTTGAGCAAACCCTTTAGCAACTAACCTTGCTTTGTGTCTATTTATACTTCCATCTGGATTCCTCTTGATTTTGTATATCCATCGAGATCCAATTACCTTCATAGATGGCTTGTTAGGTACAAGCTCCCAAGTGTCATTCTCCTTCAAGGCATCCATTTTCTCATCCATTGCATCTCTCCAAGCTTTCTTGCTTTGTGCTTCTTCAAATGTGGTAGGCTCTTCATTGGTTGAATCTTTTGCAATGTAGATTGAGTGCTTGGTGACCAAAGAAGTATCATAACCAAACCTCTCTGGTTTCTTCTTCTCCCTTGAAGACCTTCTAAGTGGTTGATGTGAGCTCTCGGGTCCATATGTAGCATCTTGCATCTTTGCTTTACCTTTGTTCTTCCATAGCTTTAGTCTTTCCATGTCTTCTAGGTTACTCTCCGAATCACTTTCTTCAATCTGCTTTGGCTCCTTTGGTTGAAGTGATGGAAAATCTTCATCCAAGTCATATGGCAGCTTCACTTTACTGTCATCATCAAACCATGATTTGTTTTCATCAAAAATTACATCTCTACTCACTAAAAATCCTTTATTGATTGGATTGTACAATCTATATCCTTTTTGGTTTTGGTCATAACCAATAAATACGCACTTCTCTGCCTTGGGATCCGATTTCCCTCTTACTTGAGAAGGAATGTGAGCATAGGCTAAGCATCCAAAGATTTTACAATGCTCTAGACTAGGTCTTCTTCCATTCCACACTTCATATGGAGTGGTTCCATCTAGTGACTTAGATGGAAGTCTATTTATGAGATATGTGGCTGTAGACACAGCTTCTGCCCATAGGTAGTTTGGAAATCCCTTTTCGTTGAGCATGGACCTTGCAGCTTCGACAATAGCTCTGTTCCTCCTCTCTGCTACACCATTGAGTTCGGGTGTATACCTTGTAGTGACTTCCCTTTTAATGCCTCTTTCATGCAAGAAGGCATCAAATTCAGAGGAGAAGGTTCACTTCTCCTTGTATCATCTGCATGTGCCCTTCTTACTCATGGAGTCTTCACTGAGGGCAATCCAAGTTCCTCATCAAGACTCGTTTCTGAACCGTTGGAATCTCCATCAACGTCTTCAAAAATTGCACATGTTTTATGACCAGTAGAAAGCTTTTCTTTATTCAATGAAAGTAACATAAAACCTGCAACCACCCATAGATGTGGTCTTTGCTAGAACCCAAACATCTGTATGTACTACTTCTAGTACATTCTCACTAACATGCTTGTCATGTGGAAATGATGCTCCTGACTGTTTACCAAATTGACATGCTACACATACCTTTTGCATTTCTGCAACTTTGAAATTTGGTAGTCCATGGACAATCTCCTTTGACTGCATCAGTTTGAGCCTTTGCAAGTTTGCATGTCCAATCCATTTGTGCCATATCTCTATATCTGCAGTAACTCCTGCACCTTTTGCAAACATGGCTGCATTCATTTCAAGAATCTTCACATTTAAGGTGAACATCCTACCCACTTTGTTTCCTTTGGCAACCAATCGTCCATCCTGCTTGTACTCTTCTACATATAATCCATCAGCATTGAACCTGACTTGTAATCCCTGGTCAACCATTTGTCCAACAAAAACCAGATTCTTTGTTATATTTGGAACATGCAACACATCAACAAGATGTTTTAGCTTCCCGTCCTCCATAGACAATGCTATGTTTCCCTTATGCTCAATAGGATGCGATGTATTATCACCTGTTTCAACATATTCAGGAACTGGCATTTTCTGCAAACTACTAAACCATTTTGCATGACTGGTAATGTGATTTGAAGCACCTGAATCAACATACTAGAGATTATCATTCGATTTTGAAACACCAACAGACATCGTATTCATCATGTGATGTTGAACCATAAACAGCTTCTCAGAATCATCTGTACTTGTGGATGCATAGTTGTTTTACCGCCTTTTGTTATTTTGATTCTTCAACCTACAATCACGTTCAAAGTGTCCAGGTTTACCACAATTCCAACATCCTTTACTATCATTACCTGAATCATTTCTTTGGAAATTTTTGTGACCTATTTGGCTCCCCTTGCCTCAAAACTGTCCTCTTCCTCCTATATTAGTCTGTTGTTGACCTTGGTCTTGGTTACTGTTTCCTCTTCCACCTCCAAAACCTCTACCTCTGCCTCTTCCTCTGCCAGAGTAGAATACGTTGTCGGGTCGTGTAGATGCTCGGATGTTGGATCAGTTCATCCGCCAAAATCGATCGGCACACGCGGGGTGTTTGTAGGAATCTCAGGTAGAGTGGCGATTCAAAGATCTCAAAAGTTTTTAGTAATCGATCACAATTCAATTCTTCATTTGTATTCCAAGCTCGTTCGTAAATGATTAATAACTATTGGAAAGATACCGAACATATAACAAAATTTCAATCATAACATTGAAGCAAAAGTTTATAAGTTCTACTTATCTTCTTCAAAATAATCTCCACTTCTTTTCTAAATACTCAGGGATGATTTAATTAGGTGCTTTCACTTTCCGCAAACTCTTAATTTCTTTTCACGTCCTTTCTTTCGACATACACATATGAAATTCAATTTCAAAATCAAGTAATTACATTTTAACTTCTCATTCTTAATCAACAAGAACTTCTCTCTGAACGATCATTTGATTTTAATGAATTGTCAATAAACATCTACATCATAGTAGTCAGACAATAAACATTCATGTTTTGAAATACGGATTCATTATTTCTATTGGCATGAAACAATCACACTCTTATCAAAGTTTAATTTATGTTGAAAATAGCTATATGATAGTTTCACTATGTTAATTCTATGAAAAACAAATTTGTTTCAAAATGTGTGGAGTAGTTTTGGCGTGAGAGAATGTAAATAACAATAATTCTCAAAGTTTATCATGGACTAACAACGCATATCAAGTTTGAAGATTAATAAAATAAAGAGAGGGACTCTGTGTCTTTGTGCATACAATTCCTCCTCGGTGAACGTGTTAGTTTACTATGAATTGATTTCATATGTTAAAGTTTCGAGATCGAAATACAGTTGATATAAGACCAGGAACTTCTTTGACAAAGTAGTATAAAGCACTTGATTCTAGTTTTCGTTAAAAATGGGTCCAAAATCAATCCTTTCATATGCAAAACTTTAGTCTATCAAATTTTTGTCAAGATTCAATTTACGAACACCACTTGAATTAAAACGTCACAATGGAAGAGTTCATCCATAACAAAATATGGCACATGATGCATTCAACTCGTAAGTTCAAAACAAAGTTCTACAGGTGTCAAAGTCCTTCTGAAAATGCAAACCAACAAGATAAGATCCAAATTCAAAAGGAAAACATGCAAACCTAAAAGAAGTAGATCATTTCCTCACATAAATTGGAGTTCACTCTGTATTCGAAATACTATCAGAAATAAACCACCAAAACAAAATACGTTACCTATATGATCATGATGGCAATGGTTGCTATCTGTCACGATTTGTGCATGTCATTCCTTATGCAAGGAACTAAGGAGTATTGTATGTACACGCTTTTCTGAGCATCACTAATGGAGTTCTATAGCCTCAATACCTATGGTGATCGATAGCTAATAGCATGACAGAATCCACGCAAAGCTAGAAATCTCTCTTCAGTTGAATTGTAGTTGGGCACAACCAGAAGATTGATGTAGTCAAAGCTAGCATCAGATATGGTAACAGAATAGCGCACAATTGAAAAAGCATGTCAGAGGATGATCACCATAGCATAGCAGAATGTTGACATCGCATGTGTCAGAATATGGCAAAGAATTGTTGGGGAAGCTTAGAGAATTGCCAGAATCGCACGTCAAAGACTTCAGTTTATTCATTGTCAGATCAAAATCCTCCTCAAAATCAATCAAAATCATTTACCAAAGAACTATTGTCTTCGTTGTCGGCCTTCTCAGTGTAGAGCATTAAAAACAAATTTGTCTTTTTCATTCTCCTGCTGCAGATTTCTACGCTAGATGATTGTCCTCCAATGCGTTGAATTCAGCGATGTCCAAAAAAATTTCGATCAGATGGTCTGATATGAACAGTGTTACATCATCAGATATGACTCTTGTGAATAGTGGTTTACTCTTCAATCATTGCACAAACTTGTCGTTCATCAGAGGACGTCAGAATTCCAGAAAAAAAACGACGTGATCCGATCCATAGCCAGAAAATCATAAAATCTGCACAATTGTCATCAGAACCATAGGATTCGTTGTCGTCCTAATTAAGCACTGTAGCTTCAGTCGTCCAAGAATTCTTGAGAACATTATCATCTTCGGAGTAAGTCATCAAATCTGAACACTCAGGAAAGTAGGCATCGCGAGCAGTTAGAGTTTGGAGTTAGCGAGACCTATATAAGAGGGATCATTGATGGATAAAGCTCCATCCTCGTGTCAGATCCTTGTACATCTCTCCCGTCATAACAGTGTTGCCCGAAAATAGCGTGAAGTTGTGCCTGTCAAAAAAAACATTCGGGGCCTAGCCTGGAATACAACACACATTTAAATACTCACAAAGAGTCTTCTCTTCATGACTCTTTTTGATTTTACTTTTTCTTGCAACCACACTTTTGTCCATATATATTTACCACACTTTAAATGACTTTTCTATCTCAACCTCTCTTTTAATACCCTCACTCACACACCATTCTTCTTCCATCCACTTTTCGACTTTAATTGCATAAATTAGCTAAACCATCCTTTTAACTTACACAAATAACTACCACACTTTTATCTACTCACTTTAACCACTTTAGTTACACACTTATTTCACACCACACTTTAAACACTACTCACATTCACCATTCATTCATTATCCACTAGTTTCATTTTAATTCAATTACCCTAAATATTTATTAATAAATATTTCATTTCATTTAAGCTTAGGATAAGAATTTAATTAATTAATACCTTAATATTAATATGCATACACATAATTAAATTAATTGTGTAAATCATATTTTACTTTTTTATTAAAACAATGTTCAAATTAGAAGTTAAATTAATTAAATACCAATTGTTTTAATCCTTTGAAACATACTAAATCCCTAAAATCCTTTTGAAAACCATTCACTAACCCATTGACATTGACATAAACCCTAGAAATCCTACTTAAAACCCATTAGAATCTTTTGAGACCCTTCGGATTAACCGAATTGACATAAAATCATATGAACTTATGAAATCCTAGGGTTATATACCCATGTTTCTTGCATGTATAAATATAAAAATACTCATTAAATGAGTAATTAGGGTAAACCCTAATATGAACATATATTCTTCATCATCATTTGTACCCATAAACACTTTCAAAGTAGTTAATTCCAATCAACACAATTGATCATCAGTGATATAAAAGGTTAGAGTTCACCAATAAAATTGTTTTCATTTTCTCTGGTCATCAACGGAAAGGTTGAAATCTTTCCGACAACGTGCTCAGAACTGGGCTTTCCTTGGTGGTTTGAATCCTCACCAAGATTATTTTCTTCAATAATCAGCATAGATACCAGATCAACAAAATTCGGAATATTTTCCCTGGTCTGTATGGAAGTTCTGAACTGCTTATATGCAGCTCCTAAACCACGAAGGCACACTTCCACCTTATCATAATCATCTACATTCACGCCAATAGATGCAAGTGACTCACATATGCTTTTGATTTTTAACGTGTAGTCACTTGCCGACATGCTCTTCTTTTCCAAGCCTCTTTTGCAGTCTTGGCATCCTGTATGTGTCCAATCATGCTATCCTGTATGCTAACAGATAGCCAATACATTACCTTTCATGCTCCTTGATTCCATCCTCATATGCTATTAACTGCTCTGCAGTCCGATTCCTTTCTAGTAACTGCGGAGCATTTTCATACTCTCCTTCGATGTACTTTGTATCCTTTTCCCATCAAGAAATTCGTCATTCTGAATCTCCAAGCATGGAAATTGTTCTTGTCTAGCTTATCGCTCATAAGTTGACTCATTCCATCTGCGTTTGCCATTTCTGCAACAATTCACAACACTGCAAAACACTACAAGCAGCACTTCTGCTTGAGTAGTGTTGCACTATGACGTGACAATTCGATCTCAGAAAAACATAATTTTCATGTATCAACAATACATGAAATTGCTTGAAATTCTCGATCTGGAATATATCAGTGTCACTGAACACAATGCAAGTTACAATTTCTGAAACTGACCTGGTTTTTCTGTGGGCCCCACCTTGTGGGCTCAAAATGGGGGTCGAAATGGCTCTGAAACTTCAATCAAATGGCTTCTACCTTCACGCTGATTTTCATAGCAAACGGAGGCCCTTTGTGAAATCACGTTTTCTCCACGCCTTGCTGCGTAGTCTTCACCTTTGCCTTCTCCACGAGCTCTCTACAGCCACGCTAGCTCTGATGCCATGTCACAAGGAAGGAGATAAGGAAGAGAGCTCACACACACACTCTCACTCTCAAGGAGAAGCACACACACAGATTGAGGCAAGGAAGAATGATCTTCTTCTTCTTCTTCTATTACATAAAAGGAATGTACAAGAATGACCTAAAAACAAGAATACAACAAGTACAATATATAAGGATCAGTACATAAGGAAAAAACTAATGTCTGCGAATGAGTGAGCTGGCAAGAAACAAATGTTTCATTACTCTCAGTAGGAAAATATAATAAAGGTCAATGAAGTATCCCTGACATATACCGGTGTGACCACTATACATGGTACGTGTCATCCTGGATCATCACATGTTGAGCTTGAAATCTTAACACTATTGATAGCTTTGATTGAGAGTATGATTATAACTCTTCTCTTCGTTTCAATCGTCAATTGGTGTGCTTATTTATGTGAACATGTCTTAGCAAAATGATTTACTCCTTAAATTACGGTCTCATGAAATAATTACTATTGAATGGATGACTATTTGTTAACATAGTAACTCGCCTTAATGAAAAATTTGGTATCACTGGTGGGTAGCTCTCCTCTTTCATCAAAAGGAAGGTCAAAATGACGTTCATAGAAGTTGCAAGAACTCCAATGCCCGGTGTCAAACCTAGCATTCATAGCTTTCAAGAGCGACCCCAAATATGGAGTATATTTAAGAATGTACTTATAGAAGAGTATTACCTAGAGGACATAGCCGTGCCCACAGAACATGCATTTAGAGAGTGGATGGCTAGTTCAAATAAAGTCCATGGGCCGAAACTAGAGCTTCTCAGTAAGAGTGTAGACCCTGATTTGACCTTCAAGCTAGGTGATGTATTAGAGGATATAGCGATCCATGAGGATTGGAGTAGAGTGCATAAGGTCATATTGATCCTCGTGAGAAGGAAGAAATGGGGGTCACATGTAGGGCAAGATAGAGTGTAATATACCTAACTATACATGCATTGGAAACCGTTTGCAAGAGTGGCACAAATAGTGGCACAAGTAGAACCAAGGGAAATAATGAGAAACAGACATTATGCGAAAAAGTCCTTTCAAGCTCACTCTCTTTAGTCCCCAACGGAAATAAAGTCCTTGGGGTGATTCATGTACTTCCAAACTTTGAAGAGTGATATGAACAATTGAGCCATAGAGATTAGGTGCCTTTGGAACATGAAAGAGTAGAGCTTCTCTTTAAGAGTGTAGAGACCCTGATTTGGCCTTCAAGCTAGTTGACGTATTCGAGGATATGGCAATCCATGAGGATCGACTAAAAAATGGAGTAGAGTGCATGTATCTAATGTAAGAGGGAAATTCAGATAAACACATGTTGACGAAAATAGGGAAATAAGCCATGAAGAGAGAAGAATACAAGACAAGTACATGCAATTCAAAGGCTGAGTAGATTGATGGCCGGCAACAATGAAAGATTCGATTACGTCTGTTTCTGGACTTGTCGAACCTCGGCTTACATACATGTACGCGTTGCAAGAAAAGTTTCTTATTCAATCTAATCATCGTGACAATTATATAGGAAGAAGTGTAAATATCAATGTCTCTTTCAAGGATTTAAACAGGACAGAGCCATAAAAGCTGGTCGAATGTCCACTTCTTGCCGAGGGAGAAAGCGCATGGGAAAGAGAGTGTGGAACAGTGTGGGCCTAAGGTCAGTGTAAATCATGCAACTTTGCATTTTTTTTTTTTAATATAAAAAAAGTTTGGTCTTAGCCAACTTTTATTACATAAAAATAAAAGTTTGGCCTTGTAGCATGTAATCTATATGTCTCTTTCTCGAATGTCCACTTTTTGCCGAGGGAGAAAGCGCATGGGAAAGAGAGTGTGGGCTGTAAATCATGTAACCTTGCATTTTTTTTTTAATATAAAAGAAGTTTGGCCTTAGCCAACTCTCCCCAAATTGCATTACATAAAAATAAAAGAAAAGTACAAGTGAAGTGGAGGTGAGTAGTGCCCACGCGACACCCCAAGTCGCAGAGAGCAACCTTGTAGACTGTAAATGATTGATGGTCGATTGCTGATCATTTAATATCGCGTGCACAGAGCAAGTCGTACGCACACCCCACCAAAACATACATGAAAACACGTATGCACTATAATAAAAAAATTCAAATAAGAATAGAAAATCCCAAATGTTGGAAAATCGGAACTGTTTTGAGCACTGTAAATCAAAATCCATGTGAAATTAGGTACATATTTATTAATTAGCTACATATTTATTAATTAAGCTAATATAAAATAGATGTTGGACATTTAAATGTTCAGGTAATTCCAAAAAAAAAGAAAGATATCCAATCTTTTTCAATACTTTAAAAGGTCTTTGATTCTTCCTTATATGCAAGTTAGATAGTTAAGGGTTGACATTAACAAATACCATATTACTTCCTTTGAAATTCAGGTGGTCCTTTCAAATTTTAGATATAGGAAGAAATAATCAATAAGTGAATGCACTCTAAGAATGGAAAATTATGTATCCATCACTTCCATCCAAAAGTCTTATTAAAGATGATGATGATGAAAATATTGATTTCTCTTCATACCAACAATAATCCCCTAACATGCATACAAACAAGGAAGAAAAAATGGTGAGGCTAATGCAGTCTAAATTACATGTTACCAAATTCGTGGTCTTTAACATTGGATAAATGCAAAAATAGCTCAAACATATTTTGTTTTTTTTTTTTTTTGGTGGGCATCCAAGAGCATTAATCTACTAAATAAGAATGTAAATATAAATGTGTTAGAGCTAGTACATAGGGATGCGTTTTTGGGATCACATCAAC
Organism: Ceratopteris richardii; assembly: GCA_020310875.1. Taxonomy (NCBI): domain Eukaryota; kingdom Viridiplantae; phylum Streptophyta; class Polypodiopsida; order Polypodiales; family Pteridaceae; genus Ceratopteris; species Ceratopteris richardii. The sequence goes on along the minus strand of CM035419.1, from coordinate 80,621,556 downwards.
ACTACATCTATGGGAAGCTCATCCTCTTTCGTTGCAATCATAGATGACTATAAAAAAGTTGTGAGTTTACTTCATGAAAGATAAAGATGAAGTGTTCATTTATTCTTATCGTTTTAAGGCCATGGTGGAAGAGAAGAATAGAGAACATGTTCAAACATTTGGATGAGATAGATATGGAAAATATTTTTGTAATGATCTATAAGATTTTGAAATCCATGAAGTAACTAGGTAGATCTCATGTAGGCATAGGCCATAAGGAATTGGTGTTTTTGAATGGAAGAACAACCCTATTGAAAACAACTGATTAAGGATTTATGTTTAGGAACAATATACAAAAAAATATTAGATTGAGGATATATTATATTAGAAAGGAAACTCTAATTTTTAATGTACGAAAAGCTAAAAAAAAAAGATATGTTTATAATTAAGAATCTTGAATTATCAAATATGAGACCAAATTGTTGTTTTAAATAGGCACATCTTTTAGATGTGTAGAGAACAAAGCTTGACCCAAAAGCAAATATATACATTCTTTAGTTTCCTTGAAATAGAAAGATATACATTTTACGATTTATTCATGCACCAAGTAAGAATAGTGGATATGGAGTGGTTGGTGAGATCGGAAGTTCATATTCAAATGTACAAGATGGATTTGACATTGCTCCGAGTGAAAATGTAAACTTTGAAAATGCAACTATAAAATAAGACGTTTTGAGTAGCCTAGATGTGTCTCATAATAACATCTTTTGTAGAAATTCATCACTTTGAAGACTTCTTTGTGTTTGAGTTCAAGGACTCGGGAAGTATGCAAACAACAAAAGCAGGAAGAAGAATCTTAGAGCACAACATTGAGTGTACTATTGATTTAGTATACAAAATTCAAGGTAAAAGCCTCATAAAGAGCAAAGAGAACCAACCTGGTAGTCCTAAGTGTTTTTATACAAATCACCATTGAAATATACCAAAACCTTCTATTTCGATGTAATGCACTAAAAAAGGGGATGGCACTGGTGTATGATGAAGTGTTAACCAATGTCATTAGTGGGTAAGACGAAAGATTTGCGAAAATATTTCAACTTCTCAAGAGATAGAGCCTTAGTAAAAATGTCTACAACATTATTATATGCAGGAAAATTATGCTGAATATTTGTCTCAAACAGAGAGTCATGTTACGAGGAAGGAGATAAGGAAGAGAGCTCACACACACTCTCACTCTCAAGCAGAAGCACACACAGAGATTGAGGCAAGGAAGAAGGATTTCTTCTTCCATTATATAAGAAGGAATGTACAAGAATGACCTAAAAAACAAGAATAGAACAAGTGCAATATATAAAGATCAGTACATAAGGAAAAAGCTGATGTCCGCGAATGAGTGAGCTGGCAAGGAACAAATGTGCCATCACTCTCGGTAGATAAATGTAATAAAGCTCAATGAAATTTCCCTGACATATACTAGCATGACCACTATACATGTGAGAGAAACAAAAAACTGGTACGTGTCATCCTGGATCATCACATGTTGAGCTTGATATCTCAACACTCCCCCTCAAGCTCAGCGCCATATCGTGTAATCCAAGCATCTCCCGAAACTTCTTCAACTTCTCAGCTCCAAGTGGTTTGGTGAAAATATCAGCAACTTGTTCTCACATAAACAAGATCAATATCACGTGCTAATACCTTCTCTCTGATGAAGTGATAATGTACCTCGATATGCTTTGTTATAGCATGGAAAACACGATTCCGTGCTAACTCTATGTTGCTAAGATTATCACAATAAATAGTGATAGGCTTTCCCACTTCCACACCTAAATCTGCAAGTAGCATTTCTAGCCATGATGCCTCACATGCTGCCATTGCAACACCTCTCTACTCAACCTCTATACTGGACAAAGCAACAGTGGGTTGCTTCTTGCTGCTCCATGTAATAGTTGCACTCCCAAGTGAGAATAGAAAACCACTAGTAGATCTTCTATCTAGAATTCTACCACCCCAATCTGCATCGGTGTATCCATAAACGTGCAAATCTACACCAGCCTCATAAAGCAATGCATAATCCAAAGTAGGATCCACATAACGTAGAGTGCACCTCAAAGCATCCAAATGTCGCTTCTTGGGAACCTGCATGAACTTACTTTCAAGTCCAAGAGTATAACTTAGATGAGGCCTTGTAATTGTCAGATATATTAGACTTCCCACAATTTTCCCGTACATAGTGATGTAGTATCCAACTTCAAATTCTGATCTAATGGCATAGAAATTGGCTTTTGCTTCCTTTACTATCACCACCTACAATCAAGTCATCAACATAAATAGCCACAATAGTGATGCCATCATCAACCTTCCTTGCATATGGTGAGTGATCTGCATCACACATAGAAAACCCAATGCTGGTTAAGTAACCAGTAATCGTTGCATGTCATGCACAAGGGGCTTGCTTCAGCCCATACAAAGCGTTTTGGAACCTGCAAACATATTCTCGATGCTTTGAATCTTCATATCCTTGTGGGTGGTCCATATATACTTCTTCCTATAACTCACCATGTAGGAAACCATTCTTCACATCAATCTGATGCAAATTCCATCCTTTTGCTATAGCTTATGCAACAAGTGTTCTGATAGTAGACATTTTAACTACAGGGCTGAATTCATAATCAATGCTATATGTCTGTGCATATCCTTTAGCTGCCAATCCTGCTTTATACATGCATATGCTACCATCAGCATTATGCTTTTCTTGTAAACCCATTTGCAGCCTATGGGTTTCTTTCCTTGCGGCAATGGAACCAGCTTCCATGTACCGTTTCCATAAAGTGAAACCATCTCCTCATCCATAGCTTTTTCCCAATTTGCAATTCCAATTGCATCTTCAAAGCAAGAAGGTTCAGCATCTTGTATTACCTTTGTCATGTAGGCACAATGACGAGCCATATAACTGTCATACATCAATCATTGCACTGAATTCCGCATCCTCCCAGATCTTCTTGGTGCTGGGTCACTTCTCCTTGTATCATCTACATGTTCCCTTCTTACTCCTGGAGTCTTCACAGAGTGGCAATCCAAGTTCCTCATCAAGATTCTTCTTTGAACCCCTTGAACCTCCATCAACATCTTCAAAGCCTGCACATGTTTTGTGACCTCTAGAAAGCTTTTCTTTACCTTTGGTGGATGTATTTGATGAACATGCTGGACTGAAATTTCCAAGTAATCTTCCACTCCATGGATTTGAGTTGGAACTATTGCTTGGTGATGCATCCGGTCCACTCAAAACTTGAGATTCTACACTTGATTTTTCAGCATTTTCTTTGTCATTTGGTTCAAGATTCAGTCCTTCTTTGGCATTTGCATAAAAGCTTGACATTTCATCAAATACCACATCTCTGCTCACTTTTACTTGTCGTGTGCGTGGGTTATAACATTTATATCCCTTTTGCTCAAGGGAGTATCCAATGAAGCCACACTTTTCTGATTTTGGATCAAGCTTCATCCTCGATTCATTTGGGACATGTACATATGCAATACATCAAAAAACTTTCAGATGTGATAAGTTTGGCCTTTTACCTGTAAAATTCTCTTTAGGTGTAAATTGATGTACAACAAAAGTTGGAGTTCTGTTGATGATGTATAAAGTAGTATGCAAAACTTCTACCCAATAACAATGAGGCATATTCTTCTCAACCATCATGGCTGTTGCTATTTCGACAATATGTCTATTTTTGCCTTCAGCAATGCCATTTTGTTGTGGTGTGTACCTGCATGAAAACTGATGCCAAATTCCATGATTTCTTAGAAATTTGTTGAACTCATTTGACATGTATTCACCTCTGTTGATATATTTAGGTATTGATGTATGTGAACACTCTAGGACTGCGGAGGCACTTTTTTCCCTCTTTAGGAGGTTTTTTTCCCCTGGCTTGTATATACGCCTATTGCCCTAATGGGCTACTTATCTTTGTACATTCTCTAGTAATACATTCAGTATTGTGTGCTTGTGCTCCAAGCTTCTTCTTCTTCCTTGTGTTGTTCGCGTGCTTCCGCAGACGTCTATCTCCAACAATTGGTATCAGAGCAGGTCGTCGCTTCTTCTAGGGCGTCGTCGACACTCCTCCGTTTGCAGTCTCAGATTCGCACGAAATTTGGTGAGCATACTCAGGATGTTTCCAAGATCAAAACTGCTTTGCTTTGTGGTGTCGAAATCGCGATCTGAGCTCGTTTCGGCCTCCGAACGCACTATCACAGCGCTTGTGCAGGCTATTTCGTCCTTTTGTGCCAAAGGTATATACCAGTTTCTGTTCGTCAGTTTAAGCGTCTCGAAGTCTGCTACAGGTCTAGTAGAACTCGTCTAGGCAGCTCCGTTCAACTTTTTGAGATACAGTCAATTTTCTGCATCAAGGTATTTTAGTCACCGGCCATGGCTGAAAGCAGTGATGTATTCCGTATGTTGGCTGTTGAGGATAAGTTGGATGGTACCAACTACCCATTATGGGCTTATATGATGCGACATGTACTGGTTGCAAAAGGACTGTGGAACATTGTGCAGGGTGTTGAAAGACGTCCTGCTACACCTGCGACTACAGGTACTACAAATACAGTGCTGGAGGTGTTGGAGCTGATGAAGATGGTGTCGAAGATGATATTCCACAGATTCCTGTTCGTGCTGCTGTTTTTGTTGCACCTACTGCAGAGCAGATTCGTTGGGATGGCAGAGATGCCCAGGCACATGCATTGATAGCTTTGTCTGTCAAACGTGCCATTATTCCTCACATTCGCTCTTGCAGAACAGCAAAGGATGCTTGGGATACACTTACCACTTTGTACCAGGCTAGGAATGAGGCTCGTGTTGCTTACCTCCGAAAACAGTTGGAGAGTGAGCACATGAATGAAGGTGATTCTATGGACAGTTTTCTCACAAAGATCATAGACCTGAAGGAACAATTGATTCCTGCTGATGAGGTTATACTAGATAGCTCACTTGTGCAGACCGTTTTGAATGGTCTTCCTGATTCATATCAGAGTTTTGCCTCTACTCTTCGGTTGATGATGAAAGGCAATCCGAATGCCTTGTCATTTGAGGAATTAGTCTCTGTTCTGTTGCAGGATGATCAGTCCAGGCAGAACAGGTCCATTATGCGTGTTGCAGATCAAGCTTTCCTGGCTAGTGAGAAGGGCAAAGGAAAATGGAGCTCTTCTACTAGTAAGCAGAAATCTGCAAATGCTGCACAATCGAAGAACCAGGATAAAGATGAGAAGAAATCAGAAAAGCAAAAATTGTTCTGCAAGTACTGTAAAGGAAATGATCATATTATAAAGAACTGTGCAAAACTGGCTGCTAAAGAGGCAAAGAAGAAAGAGGCTGGAATGGTTGTTGCAGAGGCCTCTACACCAAAAACAGAGTCTGCAAATCTTGTGCAGGAAGAAGAATGGGCGTTTACTACTGTTTGCAGTTTTGACCCATCTTCTCATGATCAGTGCATGTCTGCAGTAGACTCAGATGTTTGGTACTTTGACAGTGGGGCGACCAAACATATTACCTCGCAGCACAGTTTCTTCTCTTCACTCGAGCCTGCCCCTATAGGGAATACTGTCACATGTGCCAATGACTCCTCTTATCCTGTTATGGGAGTTGGTAATATCATTCTGACTACTGCTGATGGTAGTTCTTTCACTTTGTCAAATGCTTTATTTGTGCCATGGATCAAAAAGAACCTGTTATCAGTTTCTGCATTAGCCAAGATTGGCTTGGTTGTGAAATTCGTTGATGACAGGTGTACAATCCATGATCTCTCAAATGGCGATGTGATTATTGCTTCTGGCATTTTATGTCATGGGCTGTATAAGCTCATAAACTATGAAAGATCTGTGAATTATTCGGCATGTGCAGTTCATGATTCTTAGGCTATGTGAGATGCAAAGCTTTGGCATGCACGCTTCGTTCATCTGAATTTTGCTAGTTTGTTACGCCTGCAAAAATATGAAATGGTGTCCTCTTTGCCCAAACTTGAGGCACCTGGAAAACATGTTTGTGAAGGCTGTATTTTGGGCAAAATGCAGCGTTCTTCCTTTCCAAAAGATGGTTCAGTTTGGGCTACGCAGAAATTGCAGCTTGTACATAGTGATGTCTGTGGTCCTATGCAGACACCCTCTTTTGGAAATTACCTTTACTTCGTGACTTTCATTGATGATTTTTCCAGGCATGTAAAATGGGCACCCTCCGTTCTCATCGAGGGGGGGAATATATGTCTTCAAATTTTAATGCATTTCTGGCTGAACATGGGATAAAACACCAGTGTACAATGCCGTATACACCTCAACAGAATGGAGTTGCTGAAAGAAAGAACAGGTCACTCATGGAGATGGCGAGGTGCATGGTTAAAAGTCAGGCTTTACCACATAGTTTCTGGCTTGAGGCTGTCATGTGTGCAGCATATGTACTGAACAGGTGTCCCACTAAAGCGTTGCAGTCTATCACTCCATATGAGGCTTGGCATGACCGCAAGCCATTTGTTGCTCATCTGCGTGTTTTTGGTTGTTTGGCATATGCATTAGTGCCTGAACAACATCGCAAAAAATTGGATGATAAGGTAGTAAAATGTATTTTTGTTGGGTACAGTTCTGAAAGTAAAGGCTATCGTCTGTATCATCCACATACTAAACGCATTCTGGTTAGCCGTGATGTTGTCTTTGTGGAGGATGCTATTCAGCCATTGCTTTCATGTACTAAGGAGACATCTGTTAGCTCCAAAGACATGTATGATACTTTGATGCCTCTTTTTACAGGTGGATAGTCTAGTGCTGGTCCTAATGAGGCAACTTCTCAGCCTTTGCAGGTTTCATATGATGATGCAGATCATTCCATTTCTGATGCAGATTTACATGATGCACTTGTTGATGAGAGAGCTGATATTGAGCAGGCAAGAACTATGGTAAAATGGCTGGTGCAGACTTTGCGTGACAGCAAATTAGATGCACCTTTGTCATATCGTACTCGTTCAGGCTCTCATAGTGCCTCCTTTGCATCAGATTGCTATGCTATGGCTGCATCTAGTCTTTGTGATGAGAATGAGCCTGTTTCTTTTGATGAAGCACAAAATTCAGAAAATTGGATGGCTGCTATGCAATCTGAATATGATGCTATAATGAAGAATGGTACATGGTCTTTATGTGACTTGCCTCCTGGCAAGAAGGCCATTGGCACTAAGTGGGTATACAAGCTGAAGCGTAAACCTGATGGTACAGTTGACAGGTATAAGGCTAGGCTTGTTGCAAAGGGTTATGCACAGGAAAGAGGCATTGATTTTGATGAGACCTTTGCACCTACATGCCGTATGACTACTGTTCGGAGCATTTGTGCACTTGCAGCCCATCATGGTTGGAATGTACATTAGTTGGACATTAGAACAACATTTCTGAATGGTGACTTGCATGAAGAAGTGTATGTTTTTCTGCCCCGTGGCTTTGTGCAGAAAGGGCATGAAAACTAGGTGTGCAGGTTAAAGAAGGCATTATATGGTTTAAAGCAAGCACCACGTGCTTGGTATGAGAAGATACATGCCTATCTGATTGCACATGGTTTTGAGAAGAGTCCAACTGAAAGCACCTTATATGTTAAGCGTGCTAATGATGTGCTTCTGATCATTGTTGTCTATGTTGACGACATGCTGCTCACTGGTCCTATTGAGACACATATTGCTGATTTTAAGGCTGATTTGCATGCCTCATTTGAGATGTCTGATTTGGGGCATTTGCATCACTATTTGGGCATTCAATTTATGCACGTTGATGGTGGAATGGCTTTGTGTCAAACGAAATATATTGACACATTATTGCAGCGTTTTGGCCTTGAAGACTGTAAGCCTATTGCCACTCCTATGGAGACAGGTTTACGATTGAGTCTTCATGATGCTGGAGATGCATTTGATGCTGTTCTCTATCAGCAGGCTGTTGGATGCTTGATTTACTTATGCATTACTCGGCCAGACATTCAGTTTGCTGTCTCACAGATGAGCAGGTTTATGCATTGCCCAGGAGTCATGCATTGGAAAGCGGTTAAGCGCATCTTTCGCTACTTGAGTGGTACTCAGCTACTTGGGTTGTTTTATCCCAAGGGGGGATCACTACCGCCAGATTTGCATGCTTTTTCTGACTCAGATTGGGCTGGTTGCTATGACACTCGTGTGTCCACTAGTGGTTTTTGCTTCATGCTTGGTAGCTCATGTATATCTTGGTTGAGCAAGAAGCAGCCTACTGTAGCCACTTCCAGTTGTGAGGCTGAGTATAGGGCAGCTTTCACAGCGACTGTTGAGTGTGTGTGGCTCAGACGCCTTATGGCTGATTTGGGTGTTGGCCAGTCTTCTGCCACCACCATCTTTACTGACAGTCAGAGCGCATTGGCAGTTGCGAGGAACCCTGTGTTCCATGCTCGCACTAAGCACATTGAGGTGCATTATCACTATGTTAGGGAGAGGTTCCTTGTTGGGGAGATGAGCTTGGCATATGTGCCCACGCAGGAGAACATTGCAGACCTTTTCACGAAGGCTCTGCCTAGGGAAAAGTTTGAAGCTTTCCACAAAGCTTTTGGCTTACTTCCTTTTGTGGAGTGATTTCCACATAGCTTGGCACTTCCTTATACATGAGTGCCAGCTCCTTGTTCCCCGCATCACTCCCGGGGGGGCTTTGTTGATATATTTAGGTAGTGATGTGTGTGAACACTCTAGGATTGCCGGGGCACTTTTTTCCCTCTTTAGGAGGTTTTTTTCCCCCGGCTTGTATATACGCCTATTGCCCTAATGGGCTACTTATCTTTGTACATTCTCTAGTAATACATTCAGTATTTTGTGTTTGTGCTCCAAGCCTCTTCTTCTTCCTTGTGATGTTCGCGTGCTTCCGCAGACGTCTATCTCCAACAACCTCCTCCATCAAATCTTGATGTTTGAATGTACTTCCCTATCTATTTTTCCACCATAGCTTTAAATTCTGGAAGTGAGTGAACACTCTCTCATCTCTTTCATGAAATATATACATACTTTGTGTGTATGGTCATCAATGAAAGTAACATAAAACCTACAACCACCCATAGATGTGGTCTTTGCAGGACCCCAAACATCGATACATTCTAGTAAATTCTCACTAACATGCTTGTCATGTGGAAATAATGCTCTTGACTTTTCTAGTACAAACATCTTTGCAGGTGTGTACTACTTCTAGTACATTCTCACTAACATGCTTGTCATGTGGAAATGATGCTCTTGACTATTTACTAAATTGACATGCTTCACATACCTTTTGCATTTCTGCAAATTTGAAATTTGCTAGTCCATGGACAATCTCCTTTGATTGCATCAATTTTAGCCTTTGCAAGTTTGCATGTCCAATCCGTTTGTGCCACATCTTTATATCTGCAATAACTCCTACACCTTTCGCAAACATGGCTGCATTCATTTCAGGAATCTTCACATTTAAGGTGAACATCCTACCCACTTTGTTTCCTTTGGCAACCAATCCTCCATCCTGCTTGTACTCTTCTACATATAATCCATCAGCATTGGACCTGACTTAAAATCCCTAGTCAACCATTTGTCCAACAGAAACCAGATTCTTTATTATATTTGTAACATGCAGCACATCAACAAGATGTTTAACCTTTCCATCCTCTATCAATAGTGCTATGTTTCCTCTATGCTCAATAGGATGTGATGTGTCATCACCTCTTTCAACATATCTAGGAACTGGCAATTTCTGCAAAGTACTAAACCATTCCACATGACTCTTCATGTGATTTGAAGCACCTAAATCAACATACCAGACATTATCATTTGATTTTGAAACACCATTAGACATCGTATTCATCATGTGATGTTGAATCATGAAAGGCTTCTCAGAATCATCTGCACTTGTAGATGCATAGTTATTCTGCTGCCTTCTGTTATTTTGATTCTCCAACCTTCAATCACGTTCAGAGTGTCCAGGTTTACCACAACGCTAGCATCCTTTACTATCATTATCTGAATCATTTCTTTGGAAATTTATGCGGCCTCTTCGGCACCCCCTGCCTCAAAACTATCCTCTTCCGCCTACATGATTCTTTTGTTGAGTTTGGACTTGGTTATTATTTCCTCTTCCACTTCCAAAACCTCTACCTCTTCCTCTTCCTCTACCAGAGTAGAATACCTGCTTAGAACTAGATTTTCCTTGGGAGTTAGAATCCTCAACAAGGCTCTTTTCTTCAATAATCAACATAGATATCATAGCAACAAAATTCGGAATATTTTTTCTGGTCTTTAAAGAAGTTCAAGATTGCTTATATGGAGATCCTAAACATAAAAGACACAATTCCCACCTTATCATCATCATCCACATTCATGCCAATAGATGCAAGTGACTCACATATTCTTTTGATTTTCAAGGTGTAGTCACTTACCGACACACTCTTCTTCTCCAATGTATGCAGCTTGTCCTTGAGTTGCAATTTCTATGCGTTTGTGTCCGTCTCATACGATGTGACCAAAGAGTTCCAAGCATCTTTTGGAGTCTTGGCGTCCTGTATGTGTCCAATCATGCTATCTTGTATGCTAACAGATAGCCATTACATTACCTTTCGTGCTCCTTGATTCCATTCCTCATATGCTCTTAACTGATCTGTAGTCCGATTCCTTTCTGGTAAATGCTGAGCATTTTCATTCTCTCCTTTGATGTACGTCCAATAGCCTTTTCCCATCAGGAAATTTGTCATTTTGAATCTCCAAGCATGGAAGTTGTTTTTGTCCAGCTTATTGCTCATAAGCTGAATCATTCCATCTGCATTTGTCATTTCTTCAGAGATTCACAACACTGCAAAACACTACAAGCATCACTTCTGCTTGAACACTGTTGCACTATGACGTGATAGTTCGATCTCATAAAAACATAGTTTTCATGTATCAATAGTACACAGAATCACTTGAAATTCTGGATCTAGAATATATAAGTATTATCGAACACAACACAATTTATAGTTTTTGAAAATGACCTAGTTTGTTTGTGGGCCTCACCTTGCAGGTTCAAAACAGAGATCGAGATGTCTCTCGAAAGTATTTTGAGGTCTTCTACCTTCATACCGATTTTTGTAGAAAGGGGAAGTCGTTTGTGAATCGCGTTTTCTCCATGCCTTGCTTCATACTCTTCACTCTTGTGTTCTCCACAAGCTCTCTACAACAACGCTAGCCCTAATACCATGTCATGAGGAAGGAGATAAGGAAGAGAGCTCACACACACTCTCTCACTCTCAAGGAGAAGCATACACACAGATTGAGGTAAGGAAGAAGGATCTTCTACTTCTTCTTCTATTACATAAAAAGTAATGTACAAGAATGACCTAAAAAACAAGAATACAATAAGTGCAATATATAAAGATGAGTACATAAGGAAAAACCTAATGTCCGTGAATGAGTGAGCTGGCAAGGAACAAATGCGCCATCGCTCTCGGTAGATAAATCTAATAAAGCTCAATGAAGTATCCCTGACATATACCAGCGTGACCACTATACATGTTAGAGAAACGAAAACTGGTACGTGTCATCCTGGATCATCAAATGTTGAGCTTGATATCTCAACAAGTCAAACTCTAACATTCTAGCTTGGTGAAGGATCGAACACTATATTCATCATTACTCTCAATGAACTATCACTATCACCAAATATGGTAATTAAAAAGTTTGATAAACAACCAGGTCATATATAAAGTATCTGATCCAAACACACTAAACAATAGCTATCAAACCTACCCTATACATAAGATCACAATTGGAAGTGGCCTCAGAAGATTGCTATTTTGCTGAACGAAGATATGCATGGGATACCAATCATTAAGAAAAAAGCACTTTTGGACACATGAGTGTCATAACAACAAGCCCAATACTTTGAGATATCAAGTTCAACATATGATGATGGAGGATGATGCATAATTTTTTTATTCTTTTGTGTTTATATGGTTACATCGATATAATGCTAGGGATATTCATAGTGAGCATCTCTAGAGTTTTTTAGAAACAATGATGGCACATTTGTTCTTTTTCCAACTCACTAATTCAGAGACATTACATTTTTCTTCATATACTTCTCTTTATAAAAACTCTTTATGTAAACAAAGAACTACATAAATATCAATTCCTCTTAGCATCATCTGTATTTGCTCTTTTCCTTGTGTGTGCGAGTATGTGAGAGCTCTCTTAGCTCGTTTTCCTTAACATGATATCACAACTAATGTGGATATAGAGATGTCTATAAGAAGGTAGACATTCAAGAGCCTAGAAGAAGGCATCAAGAACATGCATTTTGGAAATGATATCAACTTGTCACAAAAATTTGTCTTACTCATTTTTTTATTTGAGAGCCATTTGGACCTCTATTTTGAGCCCACAGGATGGGAACATATAAATAAATGTTAAGTTTGCAAGTTAGCATACTCCAACCTATTAGAGATCTCCCAAACCTTTCAGATGTAGAATTTCAAGCTATTTCATGTACTTATGATACATGAAATCTATGTCTTTTCGAGTATGAACTATTAGATCAATCCGAGAATATTTAGAATCCAAAACTTGCATCTGTTTAATTTACTTTTGATACACAAAGAATATTTCTTTATGACTATAAAGTATTGGGTTACTTTGAGAGTGCTCAAGGAGGTATTACTTCTAGTGTTTTTGCAATATTAGAAATTGCTACAAAAATGGAAAACAAGAACTAATGGAATGAGTTAACATATGAGTGACCTATTGTAATAGGCCTCTTTTCTAGTCAAATAATTCATTTTGAACTTTCTGAATTCATTGTGGGGATAATTCTTAGAATGAATAATTAAGTCATTTTATGCATATAGGAAAAATTTTGGGTTGAAAAGTTTCATTTTCTCTCTCTAGACCTTATTTGCATCATGTTTTCTAGTCAGATTTTGAAGGTGAAGATGAAAGAATTAACAAAAAATCTGTATGAGAGAAAGGTTGAGCAAGTATAGGAGAATAAAAAAGCCTAAGTGAAATTCTTGTGAATCATGTTTTAAGGACCTCGTTCAGGGTCCTACATTTAATTCATTGTAAGAAAATGCCTTGATTTTACTGCAAAATTGAATAAAAGTGTCTCTCTTAAGCTTAAGCTAATTCCTCACCGTTTTTGAGTTATGCGGCTTTGAAAAGTGCCCCTTTCCAACACTTTAAAAGAAAAAACAAGGGCTTATCTAATTCTATTCGAATCCGTGATTCTCATGCTCACGTGTCACCATGTCTAATTATGGATGTTTTTTGATATGTCTTCTTGGTGTTTTTCTCCTATTTTTGACAGGTACATTAAAGAAAGAAAGCACACTAGAATCGCATGGCTTTGTGCGAAAGTTTTGGAGAAACTCGACTTTTTCTAAATTTGGTGGATCACACACTTCTTTGGAAAAGGCAGCGATCAAGTCTGATATAGGGAGACCTGCCCATCAACACACAGGACACATAGAAATCTAAGAATTACCTTGTCATTGAGAGTGTGATTGAGAGTGAGAGTGAGAGTGTGATTGAGAGTGGGAGTGTGAATTCGATTGTGATAGCTCGGGGGTGGTCGGGAGGTAGAGGCTTCGCAAGAAGCTATTGTCCAAAGTTATTGTAACCATTCATTCACACCTATAATATCAGAATTCTTCCTTCTTTGCGTCATATTTGTTTCTACTCTTCCGCATCAACTTTGTTTTACCTTGTGCAATCTTTGTGTTCTTCTCTCTACTGTTATTTTTGAGTGATAGAGAAATCATGATTGGGGATAGATTGTGATTGAGGAGACGCTACAAGTGGTATTAGAGCAGAATCAATCCTCGAGAACGATGGAAAGTCTAACACAAAAGATTCGTGAACACGAGGAGATTATTCAGAAGCTTCTTGATGAATTGAGCAAAGAACGAGGTGGAAAGCAACCAGAAAGAGCAACAAATTTGTTTGTGGAGCTGAACGATGAAGTAGATGAAGGTGCGGGAACATCTAGTGTACGTCACAGAAAACAAAAACGCAATTATGAAGATATTGAACCAGGTGAGTTTGCCCTTAACCAAGTCTTCAAGAAGGCAAAGTTGAATGATTTTGATGGCGAGAAGAAGAGTGGCGAAGATCTTGAGGCTTGGATTGAAGAACTGGAGGATTTCTTTGATCTTCAACAATTTAGTGCAGAGTCCAAGGCAAAAGTTGGGATCCTGCACCTGCATGGGATCACGAAGCTATGGTGGAAGTCATATATATGGAGAAGAAGATGGAGTTCTACAATTTTCGACAACATGAAAGTGATAAGCATAGCTTATCTATTGATAAGTACAAAGAAAAGTTCCTACGTCTTCATAAATATGCATTAGAGGTTAGTGGTAACGCTGTAAAGAGTAAATTTATTGAAGGGCTTCTTGAGGAACTTCGCTATCAAGTCAAGGGATCTGGATGCATTGATTTTCTTGATGTTGTTGCGATGGCCAAGAACTTTGAGAAGATGGAGAAGATCAATTTGCAGAAGGCAAATAGAAGCAAATTCATTGCAACGGGACATAGGCCACAAAGACCTATTGCAATGAACATGAACAATTCAAAGAAAACTCCATCTTCTAATAACCAAGGTAAGAACCCTGCTCCGGTGGAAAATCAAAGGAGGCGTCAACCAATCGAGTGGCAACAAGACCCTAACTTTATTGAGAGGGCAAAAAGACTTGGTCTGCGTTTTCGTTGCGGGGAGCAAGGGCATCGGACATATGAGTGCGCGAACAAGGTAGTCCTTCAACCCGCACAATCAAAAGCGATAAACAACATAGAGGAGGGTACAATTATTGAGGAAGCAGATGATGGAGGTAAGTGACCTCACTCGACTTTACATTGCATGGTGGTTAGCTCTTTCCCAAAGGCTTCTGTAATCATGATTTTGGGTATGATTTCTAGGGATAAAACCTGATTTTTGATCAATTCAGGTAGTACCCATTGTTTTCTTTCTTTAAAATTGGTATAGAATCTAGGGATAGACCTAAATATGCAGATAATGAGGCCTGAAGAGATGGCCAATGGACGATTACACTACATGAAAGGATACATTGAAAACCTTGAATTTACTCTTTCTAATAGGCGCTTTTCTGGAAGTTTCCATGTAATTGAGATGAAACAGAGTGATGTAATCATGGGCATGGATTGGTTAATTAAAAATTCTACGACAATTAATTGTGAATAAAGAACGATCAATTTAAAGCTAGATGATGAATCTATTCATATTCTAGGTGATGTCTTTAATCCTAAACCTACTCTTATTTCTGCTATGCAGATAATTAGATACGTGATGGCTGTAAAACATTTGTAGTGTATGTGAACAATCTGCATGAGGGAGGTAATGATGAAGATATTCCAGATTATGTTGGAAATCTCTTGAAAGAATATGCCGATGTATTTCCAAAAGACTTGCCTAGTATACTCCCACCTAGGCAGTTTGACCACGTCATTGACCTATATGCAGGGAGTGAACCATATTCTAGAGAACCCTATAGATTTAACATTGATGAATTAAAGGAGCTTAAGATTCAATTAGATGATCTTCTCAAGAAAGTCTTAATAAGACCGAGTGTCTCACCCTGGGGTGCACCTGTTTTATTTTAGAAGAAGAAAGACGGCTCTTATAGATTATGCATTGACTATAGGGGGTTGAATAAAAAAAAAATTAAGAATAAGTATCCACTCCCTCACAAAGATGACTTATTAGGTCAATTAAGTGGAGCGAAGCTATTCACAAATATTGACCTAAGATCTGGATATCACCAAATTAGGATGAAAACAGAGGATATTCATAAGACAACTTTTCCAACAAGATATGGTCCCTATGAGTTTACAATTCTACCTTTTGGATTAACAAATTCTCCTCCCACATTTATGTGCTTGATGAATAATATTTTTCACAATTACCTAGATGAATTCATCTTAGTATTGCTTGATGATATATTTGTATACTCTAAAGATGATTCTAAGCATGCTGTACATCTCAAGAAGACTTTGCAAACTCTTAGAGAACACAAATAGTATGGGAGAAAGAGAGTGTGTTTCTTTGCTAAGGATAAACTTGTGTATCTAGGAAGAGTAATATCAAAAGAAGGAGTCCTTATAGATGAAGATAAAGTAAAAAAAATAGTTGATTGGCTGTTAGAAGTTTTCTTGGGTTGGCACAATATGAAAGAGCACATATTAAGGATTTCTATAAGATAGCTACCCCCCTCACAGAATTGACTAAAAAGAATGTAGGATTTGCGTGGAGTGATGCGTGTCAAAAGTCATTTGAAATATTGAAAAAAAAGTCATTGAGAAATGTGTTTTGAAAATACCAAAAGTGGGAAAGCCTTTTCTGGTTGCATGTGATGCAAGTGGTAGTCAGATAGGATGTGTTCTTTCACAGGATGGCATGGTGGTCGCATATGAGTCCCAAAAACTAAGATAACATGAACTTAACTATCCTAGTCATGATTTAGAAATGCTTGTTGTTGTGGATGCACTTAAGCATTGGAGACATCTATTGTTAGGGGTTAAGTTTGAATTGAAAACAGATCATCAAATACATCTTCACACAACCATTGCTTAATAACAGGCAGAAGCGTTGGATTGAATTATAAGGAAAATAAGGTTGATGATGCATTGAGTCGGAGACCTTTGTGTAACCTTGTTTCAGTAATAAATTCTGATTTTCTCAATCAAATTCAAGAAGAGATAATATAGGATCCTTTTTATGCACCTATTTTGAATGCTTTGAATGCGAACAAGGGATCAATGTATGAGGAAAAATTTCATTTGCGGAATGGAACATTGTATTGTAACAATCAGCTATGCATATCTTCTGAATCTCCATTAAAAGTTAAAATATTGCATGATTGTCATGATGCACCTTTTTTTGCACATCCAGGTTATTCAAGGACCTATGTTAAAACAAAGTATTCTTACTTTTGGCCATGTATGAAGCGGGATGTTAGAAAATATGTACGTGAATGTTTGAAGTGCCCACAGGTGAAATCTGAGTTTAAGAGGATGCCTTAATGCTTCAACCTTTGGATATTCCAAATCAGAAGTGGGAGTCTATTTCTATGGACTTTATCACTAAGCTACCTATGACAAGAAGTAAGCATGATACCATATTTGTTGAAGTTCATCGGCTTATCAAGATGGCACATTTCTTTCCTGTGAAAAAGATTGATACTGCATTGAATGTTGCAAGAATCTTTGTAAAAGAAATATTTCGATTGCATGGAATGCCTAAAAGCATAATTTTTGATAGAGATTCTAGATTTATTTCAAACTTTTGGAAAGCGACATTTGAATCGATTGGAACTCAACTTCGTATGAGTACAACTTTCCATCCACAAACTGATGGGGAAACCGAGAGCGTTAACAGGGTAGTTGAAGATATGTTGCGTATGTATGTGAATGTAAAGCAGGATAATTGGAGTGAATATTTACCCTTGGTTGAGTTTGCATACAATAGTGCATGGCATGCATCTATAGAAATGACTTCATTTGAAGCTATGTATGGTTATAATTTTTTGACTCCACCTTTGTTTTTGGGCTTTCCAAATAAAGTAGAAGTATCCAAAGAAATGTTTGATAAGATGGATGAAGAACTTGGAATAATTAAGAAACACATAAAAGAAGCTCAGAAAAGATAAAAGAAGTTCTATGATTCAAAGAGAAGACCACTTGAATTCCAAGTTGACGATATGGTATTTCTTAAAGTTATTCTGCACTGATCTAACTTGTTGCTAGTGAAGGATCATAGACTTTCTCCTTGATATGCAGGTCCTTTTAAAGTTTTGGAAAAGATTGGATCTCTTGCTTATTTGCTCGAATTACCTAAACATTTAAATGTGCATCCTATATTTCATGTTAGGTTACTTAAAAGATATGTATCTAATGTTGTTCATGTTTTGCAAGACAATTATAAGCTGAAAGAGGATGGCTCTTTTGAGCTTCAACTAGAAATAATATTAGATAGGAAGGAAAGATTTCGTAGAAATAGATCTATAGTAGACATTTTGGCACTCATACCCAGTCGAAAATTCAAGTTGGGTGAATTTAGATGATTTTCTAACACATTATCTTTCTTTCCAACTCTGAGGACAGAGTTCTTAAAGGGTGGAAGAATTGTAATAGGCCTCTTTTCTAGTGAAATAATTCATTTTGAACTTTCTGAATTTAATTGTGGGGATAATGCTTAGAATGAATAATTAGGTCATTTTATGCATATAGGAAAAATTTTGGGTTGACAAGTTAGATTTTCTCTCTCTAGACCTTATTTGCATCATGTTTTCTAGTCAGATTTTGAAGGTAAAGATGAATGAATTAAGAAAAACTCTGTATGAGAGAAAGGTAGAGCAAGTATAGGAGAATAAAAGTGCCTTATTGAAATTCTTGTGAATCATGTTTTAAGTACCTAGTTCAGGGTCCTACATTTAGTTCATTGTAAGAAAATGCCTTGATGTTACTCTCTCTCTAGAATTTTGAAACTTGGAGGACTCAAAAGTGGCATTTGGAGGTGGATTTGGATCTCGGATGTCTCAAACACTATTCCGCAGATCGCAAAATTGAATAAAAGTGTCTCTCACAAGCTTAAGCTAATTCCTCACCGTTTTTGAGTTATAGGGCTTTGAAAAGTGTCGTTTTCCAACACTTCAAAAAACGAGGGCTTATCTTATTCTATTTGAATCCGTGATTCTGATGCTCACGTGTCACCATGTCTAATTATGGATGTTTTCAGATATGTCTTCTTGGTATTTTTCTCATATTTTGACAGGTACGCTTAAGAAAGAAAGAACACTATGATGGCATGGCTTTTTGCGAAACTTTTGGAGAAACTCGACTTTTTCTAAATTTGGCGGATCGCACACTTCCTTGGAAAAGGCAAAGATCAAACTCCGATATAGGGAGACCTGCGCATCAACACAGAGGACACACAGAAATCTGAGAATTACCTTGTGATTGAGAGTGTGATTGAGAGTGAGAGTGAGAGTGAGAGTGTGATTGAGAGTGCGAGTGTGAATGCATTTGTGATAGCTCGGGGGTGGTTGGGAGGTAGAGACTTCATCAAGAAGCTATTGTCCAAAGCTATTGTAACCATTGATTCACATCTATAATATCAGAATTCTTCCTTCTCTGCATCATATTTGTTTATACTCTTCCGCATCAGATTTTCTTTTACCTTGTGCAATCTCTGCATTCTTCTTTGTATTGTTATTTTTGAGTGATAGAGAAATCGTGTTTGGGGATAGATTGTGATTGAAGAAACACTACATCTATTGCAAAAAGAAACTTTCATTACTCGAGATTTGGAATGACAAAATGTTTGATCAGAAAAGGCTAATGAGAGTACACCAAGAGGGAAAATAAAAATCCCCTACAGTTGGCAGAGAGGAATCAAAACTGGAGACTAGTTAAGAGCATATGAAGAGTGGAATCAAGGGGCACATAGGGTAATGTATTGGTTATTCATGAGCATAAAAGATAGCATGATTGGACACATACATGATGTCAAACCTCCAAACAAGGATTGGATGAATTTGGTCACATTTTATGATACCAATAGAAAGGCATGGAAATTGCAACTCAAGAATGAGCTTCATACACTAGAGAAAAAGAGCATGCCGGTGGGTGGCCACACTTTAAAAATTAATAGTATGTGTATGCCACTTGGATTGATCGGCATCAATGTAGATAGGAGGGAAGCTTTTGAAATGCATCTTTGTGGTTTAGGAGCAACATAACTAGATTAGAACTTCAAGTCCAACTAAGCAGAAAAATCAAAATTTTATGGAACTTCTATCCATGCTGATAGTTGAAGAAATCTTATCCATTTGAAGTGAAAGGAAACACCAAAGAACCCACAAGAGAGTTGAAAGATAAAAAAGAGCTAATGGAAAGCCAAGCATCATGCAATGGGTAGGTGAAGAGTGACACACTAACCTATACATGAAGAAAAGGCACATTTTTGGGCCTATCTATTGAATTGAAGGACCTAGCAAGTATCCATGGACCAAGGGAGAATTCCTAAGTAGTGTCGACCCATTTTCATCTCTATTAAGGAGCTTTTTCATAAGCTTCTTGCACTACCACCTCTCTCTGTAGTGTATTATGTTAGACATGTTCAAGTTATAAAAGTTGTTTCTTTCTCTTTATACATCCTCTTTTAGTGAGCTTACACTAGAACGAAACCATATGTCTTCTAGTTTATGTGTACCAAATATCTGAGTCTGCGCTGTCATGAAGCTTTGATCTCCACGAAGATAATGGTTCATGGAAACGTGTTGAAAGAATATATATAATAAGATGCATAAAACTACTTGTTCTGGTCAATATGCTCTTTGCAAAATGGGTTTTCAATTGCCACGAATGGAGGTCCGAAGGGGAAAGTTGCACGGCCTAGAAGAGGGCATGCAAAGAGATTTTATCCACGGATTATATTCTTCAAGGGATCTTAATCCCTCTACAAACAATTCCGCAAGTTCATTTACAGAAATTTAAAACAAAAGAAGAGAAGTGATATATGTGCACCGTGTAGAAGAGAAGTTAGAAGAGAAGCCTATGGATTATAAATTGGATGTCCATCTTTAACATTGGAATGGCTACGCAAAAATGTTATGCATTAACCAAAACATACATGAAAACACGTATGCACTGTAAGAAAAAAATTCAAATAAGAATAGAAGATCCCAAACGTTGGAAAATCGGAACTGTGAACTTTACAAGTGCAGGTAAGAGGGGCTAGTTTTTGGGCCCCAAACAAGCATATGATCCACAAGAGAAAGAGTTTAGAGAGATACATTCCTTAAATTCCTCTCATGCAACAGTTTTTGTAATTCCTTCATTCTCATGTCTGAATTTTAACTAGAAATCATGATGTGATTAAAAACTTCATCTTTGTGCTTCATGAAAAAGTGAATGGTCCACCAGCTAGAATCATCTATGAAAGACACATAATGTCTTCAGCCGAATATAGATGGCTCTTTACTTAGACCCGACACATCCGTGTGCACTAGATCCAAAAGATTTTTATACACATATCCCTTCTTATCAAAATGTTGTCTATGAGCCTTACCGAGTTTACACTGCCTAATATCAGGTACGCTTTGGTCCCTCCAAATTTGCTTGTATCCTCTCACCAATGTGAGCAAGCCTTTTGTGCCATATCTCCAACTTTCTTAGAGTTTGAGATCCATAGCTAAATAAGGCTATGTTCTTTGTATCTTCCACTTCAAAAGTGAAAATTCTTCCTGTCTTTTCTCGTTTGACAATACTTCTAAAGCCTTGCCTTGGGTCTTCAATGTATGCTCCAAATCACTTGAATATAACCAGCAATCCTTTTTCAACATTCTCCCCAACACTTATTAAATTTTTGGTAATTGAAGGGACATACAAGAATTTGATTAAGAGGGCATATTCCCATCTGATGTCTTCACATTACCTATCTTCTACACTGAGTTCTTTGTATCATCCCGTGTTTGCACTTCATGTTTGTTGTGAGGATTTTCCAAATCAAAAAGTAAAGCCACATTTCCTGCTACATGATTTGAGCATCCTAAATCAATGTAAAAGATGTGATCATCATCCTTACCCTTCTTCACTAATAGATTCATAATAAATAATGAATCTTCTTAACTTTGGTCCTCTATATAGTTATTGTTATCTTTTCTTCCTCTATGGCCACTTTGATAGTTGTTGTTGTTGGAATTGTTGTTGTAGTAGTTGTTGTTGTAGCCTCCATTGTATCTTCCTCTATTCGATCCATAGCCACCTCTATTGAATCCTCTTTGCCTTGAGGTCCCAAGGTTTCTAAAACATTCTTCAGAAGTATGATTAGATAAGCCACATATATTGCAAGGTTGAGATGATTGGAATATCTCCCTCCGTTGCTTTCCACCTCTGCCTCTTCCTCTAGCTCTTCCTCTACCTGCAAAGTTTGCTTGGAAAGAGCTACCTTCATCTTCATTCTTCTTATTCTTGGACTTGTCCTTGATCTTAGCTTTATCAAAGTATAAGCCTGAAGTTTGATTACCTCTAGAGGACTCACAACCTTTGCTAATCTTTACGTCATGAGTGAAGAGTTGGCCCATGAGTGTGTTGAGGTCAGGTACATGCATATCCATTTACAAATCCATGGTTGTTGTGAAGGACTCACACTTGCCATCTGCTTTGATTCCATTTATGATATGTCTAATGATTTGTTCCTCTTCAATTACCTCTCCAATGCTTCCAATTTGATCTGAAATCTTCTCCATCTTTGTGACATAATCAATCACACTTTGCTTGAGGCTTTTCTTCATTGTTGTGAACTCCATCCACAATTGGTTCTTCCTTGCTCGTGTTGGAGGAGAAGAAAGAAACAAGTGCATTCCAAGTCTCTCTTGATCTCTTTCATCCCTTGACATGAGACAAAAGAAAATCAGAGATTGAGTTTAGAATATAAGACCTTGCAAGTGCATCCTTTGAATACCAATTTGAAAGTTTTTCCTCTTCCTCATGTGATGGTTGCCCTTTGTTCCTCATAGTTGGCATAGCGTCATCTCCATATGTGAATCCAAATAGATTCCTCCCTTGAAAATAAGAATCCATCCTTAGAGACCATGCTAGGTAGTTTTTTCTATCCAATTTGTCAATTGCTGATAGAAATCCATCTCCCATGTTGATTGACTATGCTCTGATACCACTATGGAGAGAGATGGTGGATGCAATCAGAAGATGAGTTGGTACTGCTACAACCAGCTTCACACAATCCAAGTGAGACTTCAGAGTTGGTAACTAGACCCTATAAGCTTCCTAAATCCACAAAAAAGAATCACCCAAGTGATTTGGAACATATATCTCAAAAGTTTGAGTTAAGAGAGACTAGTTGCAAAATGACTAGCTCCCAAAACTTACTACTTTTGTACATACACCTCTTAGAAAAAATGAATAGTGCTCTCAAACTGGTAGGAATTAAAAACATTCCTTCTGTACATACATAATATATTTAGCAAGCTTCCTAATACAAGATAAAATACTTCAATTCATCAATAGAGCTGTGAGAAAATGTTTTAGAAAAATCTGGAACACTCCCTCCATTTTCAGGCTCTATAGAAATAGATGAGAGTAGTAAAATGCAGATTGCTCCAGCATTCTAAATCCAATGGACATGAACTTTTCTGAGCATAAACTAGACCTAGAGAGCTATACAATGAACCTTAAAAATTTTAAAGAAGTTATTTATAGCCTACGATATGAGCTTCTAAAGTTTCCTTTTTGAGTAATTATAGCAGAGAACAAATTATGAAGAAGTAAATGATGATTGTATAGATTCACATATAATTACAACCTCATTGGCGATGAATACTTGCACGACGTGAGTAGAATGATAGAGCTATGGAGTAATCTCTTCATATTCTACAAATGCGCATGAAATGGGCACGAGTCGAGCACTACTTTGGCGACGTCCTTCTTGCTCCTTTTCTAGCTATATTTGGAGGTAGTTTTGAATTGGAATTCAATTGAATTCACCTAAAAGTGATGCTCGGAATTAGAAAAATACTCCCTCATGTAATGGATTTTTGGTTTTCGGTATTTAGAGCCATGAATTTGCTTTTTACATCATGGATGACTTATTCCATTCTTTCTTTTACAATTACAAGAGATAAAGTGAACTCTTTTAGAAGAGGTGTTCATATGTCTACACATATGACTACAAATGAACATCATATCAAGCATGTAGGCTTGGGCAAAATGCACCAACACTCAAGTCCTTTGTGTTTGGGTTGAAGCACGTGTAGTGTTTATGATCATTTGAATGTCCTGAAACCACACACTTTTCTACCTTTGGTTGTAGCTTGTGCCTCAGTTCACTTGGTATATGTACATAACAAGCACATCCAAATATCTTCAAGTGGGAAAGATCAACTTTCTTGCCATAATAGGCTTGATATGGTGTCACGCCATGGATGCCTCGGGTAGGAGCCCTATTCATAAGATACACGGCATTATTTGCTGCATCACTCCAAAACATGTTAGGTAAGTTCATCTCATTAAGCATTGCTCTAGCGATCTCCGTAGTATATCTATTCTTCTCTTTGCTATCCCATTTTTTTGGGGTGTGTACCTACATTTTACTTGCCTCTCGATGCCTTGATACATAAAGAAATTAGAAAATTCATTGAAGAAATATTCTCCCCCTCCATCGGACTTTAGCTTCTTGTTATCTGTAACTGTTTCCTTCTCTACCATGGCCTTGAATGCTTTGAAACATGTAAACACATCTGATTTGCTTTTTATGAAATAAACCCAAACCATCCTCGTGCAATCATCTATAGAACTGACAAAGTACTTGTTACCTCCAATGTATTTATCTTTGATTGGCCCCACACTTTTTGTTGGAGCAGAACAATCAACAATTAGATATTACATAAAATCCAGAAGTGGAAGAATGAATGGAAGATTGAAGATCAGTTTCAAGAAAGAGGAGATTCAGATACAATGTTCTTTTGTACATTACTCTTGTAAATATTTTCAATGTATTTGGAAAATTGACGAGTTAGACTCGTATATATATATAGATACATGTGCATAGTTGGAGAGAGAGATATAGAAGAGATAGAGAAGACAATAGACGTGAAGAATAGAAGAATAGGAGATAATGAGATAAATATTATGCATGTCATCCATCAGATGTATGAAAAGTTATGAGAAGAAAAATCTTTCAGAGAATTGCACGTCGATCTTTTCTCTAATTCTCCTTCTGTGGTTAATCTTTTGAGAAATCCTTTTGAACATTTCTAGATCCATAGTTAATCCATCTATGGTTAAAATTTGAGAGTTCAATTGCAAACAGGCTGAGAGAATTTTGAATAGGAACATTCATATGTAGAAAGTTCTGAATGTCTTCTAAAACAGGCGCAGATTCGATGATCAAAGAAATGGATAGTGCTCAATGCATAGTGTAAAGTTTTACACAAATGAGGGCTCAAAATCTAAGTTGAAAGGTAAGCCATCTATGGCTAAAAGCATTTGATTAAAGGGGCTATAATTTGGGAGAACCATAGCTTAGAAGTTACAGGTGTCAAAGTCGTCATTACAGAGAGACAGTTTTAGACATAGGTACATTGTTTGAGTCATTTCTCACAATCTACTCAAGCATTTGAAGATTTTTAACTTGGAGACAATGTGCAACCTCTAGGCGACACAGTCTACAAAGTTTTACAAAAATCTTTACATGAATGATCAGTGAATGAATGATTAATGTGGAGCAGACTTTTTCTGAGAAGTGATTTTTCAAAGTTGATCAATTTCTTGATAGTTTGGTGATTGTCTTTTAAAATTCAAAGGAGTCTGAAGCTATTCTTAATATAGAGGTGGTCTAACATCAAGGATAGCTTGTTCTTTTGGAGATTTAGACTCTCCATCAGTGGTATCAGAGCAGGTTATATCAAAATTGAGGAAAGGAAGACTCCGACTACTGCACACATACAAACTTTACATCTCGAAGGATCAAAAGGATAAAGTGTGAAGAAAGATTGAAGGAAGACACATAAAGGTTGCCGAAAGGATGAGAAGGAGCAACATTCGAAGCTAAGGTACATTCATTCTTTATAAGGACTAAAGATTTGAGACTACAGGTGAAGCAAGGATGGGAGATAGTCTCCAAATTGAAAAGCTGGATAGAGAAAATTCTCCAGCTTGGTCTATGAGAATGGAAGCTCATCTTATGAGCAAAGATCTAATGGGATATATCACAAGAGAGGAAGAAAAGCCAGAGTTCAGAGATCCTAGTGTTCCAACTAGGGAGGAGCTAGCAGATGTAAAGACTTGGATGAAGAAGAATGCTCAAGCAAGGAGCATAACCTACATGGCAGTGAATGATTATTTGCTTCCTCATATTAGAGGACTTGAAAGTGCAAGTGACATTTGGAATGCTTTGGAAGAGCATTTTCAGAACACAACCAAATCAAGGAAAGCTTCATTATGGGCAGAGTTCACTACCTTCAAGAAGAAGGCTTCACAATCAATATCTGATTATGTGACAAAGATGAAGGACATTGCAGATTCTTTAGGTGCAGTGGATGAAGATATTGAAGAAGATAAATTGGTGAGACAAATTCTCACAAGGCTAAGAGGAGATGAGAAGTGGAAGCCTTTTATTTTGTCTACAGAACTTTCATTAGATCATTTCACTCCTGATTTAAATCAATTGTTAGGACATATGCTAACTTTTGAGAATGATATCAAAGGAGATACTGATAAGAGTGCAGGTCATGCAATGTATTCTAAAGACAAGAAGAAAGCTAGCAAAGGAAAGCAACAATCAGTTGAAGATGAAGGTACTCCAAGCCAAGCAAACTTCCTAAGAGTAAGAGGAAGTGGCAGAAGTAGAGGAAGAGGCACAAATAACAAAGATAATGTCAGAGCTTGTTGGATATGTGGTAAGACCAATCATTTATCTCATGATTGTTGGCACAATAATCAAAGCAATGGTAATTTTAATCAGAATTTTAATCAAAGAGGAAGAGGTGGCAGATATCAGAGAGGAAACTTCAGAGGTAGAGGTGGCAGGAATTCTTTTCGAAGAGGTGGAGGAAGAAACTTCCAAAATCAATCATATAATAACACCTACTACAATTATGCATCAGATCAGAAAGAAGATTTGACTCTTATTATGAATGCAACATGTGAAGCCTCACATGAAGACATGAGAGTATTTTATATTGACTCAGGATGTAGCAATCATCTGAGTGGAAACATTGCCTTGATGACTGATCTAGATTATAATGCAATTAATCATACAGTCCAAACATGTGATAATACAAAGCACAAGGTAAAGTCAATTGGTTCAGTTAAAGCCAAAGATGGAAGCACTCTCTTGAGTAAGGTTTGTATGTTCCTACAATTCCTAAAAATCTGATAAGTGTAGGACAAGTTGTGGAAAAAGGATATGAGGTAAGGTTCACTAATGATGGAGTTTATGTTGAAGACCCTAGTCAAGGGTATAAACAGATTATTACAGGGAAGAAGGAAGGAAGGCTCTTCACATTAAAGGTACAAGGAAGTATTGGACATGCTATGTTTGCATATGGAGAGCAAAAGGTGTCAGAATTGGATCTTTGGCACAAAAGACTTAGACACTTTAATGAGAGAGGTATCAAAGAAATGATAAACAATGGTTCAATACTTGGATTGCCTAACATTGCAGGTCAACACATGACATACAGATGTGAAGCATGTCAGTTAGGTAAGGCTCATAAGCAATCATACAATAAGCATGGTTTTATGTATTCAGAAAGACTTGAATTGGTACATACAGATGTGTGGGGTCCTTCAAAGGACTTTAGTATAAATGGTTCAAGATATTATGCCATATATGTTGATGATGCTACCAGGTGGATCACAATCTATGTGATCAAAGACAAATCAGAAGTGTTTAATACATTTAAACACTATCATGCATATGCAGCAAGAATGACAGGTCAAAAATTAAAGAGGTTAAGGTTAGATGGAGGGGGAGACTATTTCTCTAATGAGTTCAGTGATTATTTGTGGAATGCAGGTATAAAGAGGGGAATTACTTGCAGGTACTCTCCTCAACAAAATGGTGTAGCAGAAAGAAGAAATAGGACACTTGTTGAATTTGCAAGATCCATGTTAATAGAGAAAAATTGTCCAAATTATTTATGGGCTGAGGCTGTAAACACAGCCACATATTTGGTTAATAGATTGCCTTGTAAAGCTTTGCAGGGTATGACACCATATGAAGCTTGGTGGGGTAAGAGACCTACCTTGGATCATTGTAAAATATTTGGATGCCTGGCATATGCATATGTGCCATCTCAATTGAAGCATAAATTGGAGCCTAAAGCAGAGAAGTATGTATTCATTGGTTATGATGACAAGCAGATGGGTTATAGATTGTGGAGTCCATCCACAAAACAATTCCTTGTGTCCAAGGATGTTACATTTGATGAGCAAAGTACTTGGTATGCAGGTACATCTAATGTGTATGCAGAAGTGGAAGAAATTATGAATCAGAAGAAAGGTAAAACAAAGGTTTAGATATTTGATGAAGAAGAGAAAAATGAAATACAAGTTGGAGGTGAAGAAGGGCCAAGGTTTGCTCCAGAATGTGATGAACCAGAAACTTCAAGAAGTGGAGAACTCAGGAGGTCTACAAGGCACAAATGGCAATCTACAAGGTATAGCTATGATACTTCATTCTTGACTACTAAGGATTATGCTTACATGATAAAAGCAGATGAAGATCCATCTACATATGATGAAGCCAAAGGGAAGAAGAATTGGGAAGAAGCTATGCAAGAGGAGTATGATGCATTGATGGAAAATCAGACATGGGATCTGGTTCCTAAACCTAATAGCCAGAAGATTATTGGATGTAAGCGGGTTTACAAAACAAAAAGATTTGCAGATGGAAGTGTGTCTAGGTACAAAGCAAGACTTGTTGTGAAGGGATATGCACAGACATATGGAGTGGACTATGATGAGACTTATAGTCCTGTGGCAAAGATGACAACCATCAGAACACTCATAGCAATTGCTGCTTGCAAAGGTT
The DNA here is from genome assembly GCA_020310875.1 of Ceratopteris richardii. Lineage (NCBI taxonomy): Eukaryota > Viridiplantae > Streptophyta > Polypodiopsida > Polypodiales > Pteridaceae > Ceratopteris > Ceratopteris richardii. Next base: position 80,592,981 of record CM035419.1, on the reverse strand, counting down.
GGAAATTATCTCAATTAGATGTTAAAAATGCTTTCTTGAATGGTTACATTTCAGATGAAGTTTATATGGAGCAACTAGAAGGGTTCAAAGATCAAGTGTATCCAAATTATGTGTGTAAGCTCAAGAGAGCTTTGTATGGATTGAAGTAGGCCCCAAGGGCATGGAATTATAGGCTTGTAGAGTTCTTGAAGGAACTTGGATTTCAAGCATCAAAGGCAGATAGTAGCTTGCTAGTCAAAGCAAGTGAAGATGGATTTATTTATGTTTGTATTTATGTTGATGACATAATACTTATAGGAACAGATGATAAAGGCATACAAATGATTAAGAAACAGATGGAGAAAGAGTTCAAAATCAGTGATTTGGGAAATTTGTCATTCTTCTTGGGAATTGAGATTTCATATACTCAACATGGAGTATATGTAACTCAAGAAAGGTATCTGAAAAATTTTCTAACCAAATTAAAAATGGAAGATTGCAGGATAGCACCAACTCCAATGGAAGTGAATCATAGATTGACTAAATATGGAGGAGAAGAATTCAAAGCTATGAAGCTCTATCAGAGTTTGGTGGGTAGCTTGATTTATGCTACATTAACAAGGCCTGATTTGTCATATGCAGTTGGAGTTCTATCTCACTTCATGCATTGTCCTAGAAAGGAGCATTGGATTGCAGGACAAAGAGTACTTAGGTACATCAAGGGTACACTCAAAGAAGGGTTGTACTATGGGTTTACTTCAGATACAAGAGTCAAAATATACAGTGATGCAGATTGGGCAGGTAATTTGGATGATAGAAGATCAACACATGGATATTTGTGTTATGTGGGAGATAAGCTAATCTCATGGTGTTCTAAGAAGCAACATACAGTTGCTCTATCATCCATAGAAGCAAAATACAAAGGCATGGTGGAAGCTGCAAAGGAAGTAATATGGCTAAAAACACTTATGAAGAGTTTTGATGTTATTCAGAGTACTCCTATCATTTGTGGAGACAATATGAGTTCTTTATATTTGGCAGCAAATCCTGTGTTTCATGCTAGAACTAAACATATTGAAATTCAGTATCATTTTTTGAGAGAGAAGGTTACTGATAAAGAAATTGAAATGATGCATACTCCTACAAAAGATTAACTTGCAGATATGATGACAAAAAGTTTGGATGGACCAAAGTTGCAGAGGTTTAAAGATATGGCAGGAATAAAGAAGATGCAGGTAATCACAATTGATGATTGAGGGGGAGCTGTTGGAGCAGAACAATCAACAATTAGTGATTACATAAAATCCAGAAGTGGAAAAATGAATGGAAGATTGAAGATTAGTTTCAAGAAAGAGGAGATTCACAAACAAAGTTCTTTTGTACATTACTCTTGTAAATATTTTCAATGTATTTGGAAAATTGACAAGTTAGACTCGTATATATAGATAGATACATGTTCATAGTCGGAGAGAGAGATATAGAAGAGATAGAGAAGACAATAGATGTGAAGAATAGAAGAATAGGATAGAATGAGATAAATCTTATGCATGTCATCCATCAGATGTATGAAAATTATGAGAAGAAAAATCTTTCAGAGAATTGCGCGTTGATCTTTTCTCTGATTCTCCTTCTGTGGTTAATCTTTTGAGAAATCCTTTTGAACATGTCTAAATCCATAGTTAATCCATATATGGTTAAAATTTGAGAGTTCAACTGCGAACAGGCTGAGAGAATTTTGAATATGAACATTCATATGTAGAAAGTTCTGAATGTCTTCTAAAACAGGCGCAGATTCGATGATCAAAGAAATGGACAGTGCTCAATGCATAGTGTAAATTTTTACACAAATCAGGACTCAAAATCTAAGTTGAAAGGCGAGCCATCTATGGCTAAAAGCATTTGATTAAACGGGCTATAATTTGGGAGAAGCATAGCTTAGAAGTTACAGGTGTCAAAGTCGTCATTACAGAGAGACAGTTTGAGACATAGGTACATTGTTTGAGTCATTTCTCACAATCTACTCAAGCATTTGAAGAGTTTTAACTTGGAGAAGATGCGCAACCTCTAGGCAACACATTCTACCAAGTTTTACAAAAATCTTTACATGAATGATGTCAATGAATGATTAATGTGCATCAGACTTTTTCTGAGAAGTGATTTTTCAAAGTTGATCAATTTCTTGATAGTTTGGTGATTGTCTTTTAAAATTAAAAGGAGTCTAAAGCTATTCTTGATATAGAGGTGGTCTAACATCAAGGATAGCTTGTTCTTTTGGAGATTTACACTCTCCATCACTTTTATATGTATCAACTCCAATGGATGTTGTCTTATGTAGCCACTTTTCTTGAATGGAAGTCTCACTTGCTTCCCTAATTGACAAGATTCACATAAAAATTCTTGCTTCATACCTTGTCCTTGGAAGTTGGGAAGACCTTCAACCAGCCTCTGCTCCTTCATTCTTTGTATGTTGATGTGACTTATCCTTTTGTGGCATAATTCCAACTCCAAAATCTTCTTGTTTCCACATGGGAAGTAGACATGTTGAGTGGAATGAGAATGTACCTCCAAAGTGAAGAGTCTCCCTCGCTTCTTTCCTCTTGTTATGACCTTGTATCCTTGCTTGGAGTTCTTCACAGAGCATCCACATTTGTTGAACCTTACTTGATAGCCTATTTCAACCATTTGCCCTACGGACACCAAGTTCTTTGTGATGGTAGGGACATGCAAGACATTCTTAAGACATCTTCCTTCCTCCTTGTCATCCAAAGCTACATCTCCAACATGGGAGATCTCTTGGTCTATATCATCACCTGTTTCTACATGTTCTTTACCTTTGGGAGCATCTATATTGGTAAACCAAGAAGCATTGCAACTCATATGGTTGTTTCATCTACTATCAATATACCAAGTATTATCTACTTTGCTTGAATTCCCATTCATGTGCATCATGAAGAGATTTTCATTTTCTGATATTGTAGAGGCATAATTACCTTGTCCTTTCCATGAAGAAGCTTGATTATAGCTCTTTTTGTTTCTTCCTTGGTAGCAATCTCTAAAATAGCGGCCAAACACGCCACATATATAACATCCTTCTCCATCTTGATTCCTATTTTGTCGATGCTTCCTCCTCTTCCTCTTGTTGTTCCTCTACCTCTTTTTCATGAGGTGCCTTGGTCATGTCCTTGATTTTATGAGTGGCCTTGCCTTCCTCCAAACCTTCCTTTTTCCCTACCTTTTCCTCGTCTTCCTTTGGCCCTTTGATTGCGTACATAAAACACTTTTGCATCCTTGCTTTTAGTTGAACTTCCACCTATGTTCATCTCTTAGGTGACCATCAGAGCAACCAATTGCTCAAAATCGTGAAGATTATCCATTAGATATATTGAAGTGGTAAAGGGTTTCCACTTCTCATCATCCCTCAAACCATTGATAGTATAAGCCACAAGATTGTCATCGTCTACATGGCTTCCAATGGATCCCAATGCATCTGACAATTCCTTTACCTTAAGTATGTAGTCATTTGCTACTCCATGATCTCTTACTTATGTTGTTGAGCTCATTCTTGAGTTGTATCTTCCTTGCTTTGGTGCTTGTTGAATAAAGCCTCTCAATTGTCTCCCACACCTTCATGATTGAATCCAAGTCTTGGATATGGGCAATCATGTTATTGCTAATGTGTTGGCTAGAATCCCTCCCTCTTGTTGATTGTATTTGATCCCCCCAAGATACCAAAATTCTTTGATACCACTTATCGGAGAAGAGTCTCAACCCCTATGCAAGGACAATGCATGATGACCTCCAGAGTTACCCTTCTTTGCCCTAGCTGCTGGTCAAATAGAGACCTGACTTCACTCCAGCAAACTTTTCTCATAGAGTATGGGTTAACTTTAGTAAAACCTAGTAGATACCCAATGACCAAACAATCATAGCAATTGTATAAATAGATAAGCAGAGACAACCCTTACAACTAAGAACAAAATATTTCCGACAGATCTTACACACAGAGAGATATAAAAGAATGTTGCTTCAAGACTAATCCAAGTCTGCTCTAAAGACTTAGTGAGCATAAAAGAGACTCTAATTGCTATCCAATGAGGCAAGCATTACATCAAATGGATATCTAAGGAGGGAGAACCAATGCTAACAGCTTAGGGGTAGAGAGTTGCAACATTGCCTATGCACACAAACAGATATGCCTATTCAAAGAAAACAAAGAAGCAAGCAAGGGGCTAGCTTCAGAAAGGACCTTGCTTATTACAACACCAACATTTAGTGCTCACGTTACATGAGCTAAAACTCCAAGAAGATGGCACAAAAGAAGTCAAGATACATGCTCCTGTTATAGTGAGAAGTGTGCCCCTAAAATCTAGGAACTATCTTTCGAAATCAGCCCCCTAACTTGGAGGACTTGGTTGAGATGACTTGGGGAGTGGTTCAGTGACTTTTCTTGATGGAATCTTGTTCCTTTTGGCTTCATGTAATTGCTTCACATGTTTATAAATAATTTCCCATGAATTTGTAGCTAGAAGCTTGACTTTTAACATAGTGCACATCCTTCTATAACTGGTCAATCTATTTGTGCTTATTTAACCTATGAACTCAGATCCAACTCACCTAAGGTTTATTCGACATGGATTAGATGTAAGTAGCTTCATTGTTGTTGAAAATAAAAAAGAGAAAGCTTAGAGAATTATTTAGGTACCCAGAAAATGAGTCCAAGTGTGGATAATTCAAAATCCATCACTACTTATCCATTTGAAGTGAAAGGAAACACCAAAGAACCCACAAGAGAGCTGAAAGATAAAAAGAGGTAATGGAAAGCCAAGCATCATGCAATGGGTAGGTGAAGAGTGACACACTAACCTATACATGAAGGAAAGGCACATTCATGGGCCTATCTATTGATTTGAAGGACCTAGCAAGTGTCCATGGACCAAGGGAGCATCCCTAAGTAGTGTCGCCCATTTTCATCTCTCTTAAGGAGCTTTTCCATAAGCTTCTTGCACTAACCCCTCTCTCTCTAGTGTATTATGTTAGACATGTTCAACTTATAAAATTTTTTTCTTTCTCTCTATACATCCTCTTTTAGTGAGCTTACACTAGAACGAAACCATATCTCTTCTAATTTATGTGTACCAAATATCTGAGTCTGCGTTTTTTTGAGTTTGGCCTTGGTTACTATTTCCTCTTCCACTTCCAAAACCTCTACCTCTTCCTCTTCCTCTACCAGAGTAGAATACCTGCTTAGAACTAGATTTTCCTTGGGAGTTAGAATCCTCAACAAGACTCTTTTCTTCAATAATCAGCATAGATACCATATCAACAAAATTCGAAATATTTTTCCTCGTCTTTTTAGAAGTTCTGGACTGCTTATATGCAGCTCCTAAACCACAAAGACACAATTCCACCTTATCATCATCATCTACATTCATGCCAATAGATGCAAGTGACTCACATATTCTTTTGATTTTCAAGGTGTAGTCACTTACCGACACACTCTTCTTCTCCAATGTATGCATCTTGTCTTTGAGTTGCAAGTTCTGTGTGTTTGTGTTCGTCCCATACGATGTGACCAAAGTGTTCCAAGCATCTTTTGGAGTCTTGGCGTCTTGTATGTGTCCAATCATGCTATCCTGTATGCTAACAGATAGCCACTACATTAACTTTCGTGCTCCTTGATTCCATTCCTCATATGCTCTTAACTGATCTGTAGTCTGATTCCTTTCTGGTAAATGCTGAGCATTTTCATTCTCTCCTTCGATGTACTTCTAGTAGCCTTTTCCCATCAGGAAATTCGTCATTTTGAATCTCCAAGCATGGAAGTTGTTTTTGTCCAGCTTATCGCTCATAAGCTGACTCATTCCATCAGCATTTGCCATTTCTTCAGCAATTCACAACACTGCAAAACAATACAAGCATCACTTCTGCTTGAACACTGTCGCACTATGACGTGACAGTTCGATCTCAGAAAAACACACTTTTCATATATCAATAGTACACGGAATCACTTGAAATTCTGGGTCTAGAATGTATAAGTATTATTGAACACAACGCAATTTACAATTTTTGAAATGACCTAGTTCTTTTGTGGGCCCCACCTTGCAGGCTCAAAACAGAGGTCGAGATGTCTCTCGAAAATATTTTGAGGTCTTCTACCTTCATGCCGATTTTTGTAGAAAGCGGAGGTCGGTTGTGAATCATGTTTTCTCCACGCCTTGCTGCATACTCTTCACTCTTGTGTTCTCCACAAGCTCTCTAAAATGACGCTGGCCCTAATACCATGTCATGAGGAAGGAGATAAGGAAGAGAGCTCACACACACACTCTCACTCTCAAGGAGAAGCATACACATAGATTGAGGTAAGGAAGAAGGATCTTTTTCTTCTTCTTCTATTACATAAAAAGTAATGTACAAGAATGACCTAAAAAACAAGAATACAATAAGTGCAATATCCATTTGAAGTGAAAGGAAACACCAAAGAACCCACAAGAGAGCTGAAAGATAAAAAAGAGGTAATGGAAAGCCAAGCATCATGCAATGGGTAGGTGAAGAGTGACACACTAACCTATACATGAAGGAAAGGAACATTCATGGGCCTATCTATTGATTTGAAGGACCTAGCAAGTGTCCATGGACCAAGGGAGCATCCCTAAGTAGTGTCGACCCATTTTCATCTCTCTTAAGGAGCTTTTCCATAAGCTTCTTGCACTAACCCCTCTCTCTCTAGTGTATTATGTTAGACATGTTCAACTTATAAAAATTGTTTCTTTCTCTCTATACATCCTCTTTTAGTGAGCTTACACTAGAACGAAACCATATCTCTTCTAATTTATGTGTACCAAATATCTGAGTCTGCGTTGTCATGAATATTTGATCTCCACGAAGATAATGGTTCATGGAAACGTCTTGAAAGAATATATATAATAAGATGCATAAAACTAATTGTTTTGGTCAATATGCTCTTTGCTAAATGGGTTTTCAATTGCTTCTCAAAAGATAGTTCTTGCTTTAGTTTTATTTGCATAGATTCTGCTATTTGAACGGCAGTGATTTAATATAGATTTAATATAGATTAATTATCTGCTTCAAGTAGATATCAGCTATTGAGAACTTCGATTGAGAGTATGATTATAACTCTTGTCTTCGTTTCAATCGTCAATTGGTGTCTTTATGATCAAGTTCTGTGAATCAAGTTTTGTTTGATGCGCTTATTTATGTGAACATGTCCTAGCAAAATGATTTACTCCTTAAATTACGGTCTCATGAAATAATTACTATTTAATGGATGACTATTTGTTCACATAGTAACTCGCCTTAACGAAGAATTTGGTATCACTGGTAAGAGCTTCTCAGTAAGAGGGTAGACCCTGATTTGGCCTTCAAGTTAGGTGATGTATTAGAGGATATAGCGATCCATGAGGATTGGAGTAGAGTGCATAAGGTTATATTGATCCTCGTGAGAAGCAAGAAATGGGGATCACATGTAGTGCAAGATAGAATGTAATATACGTAAACTATACATGCATTGGAAACCATTTGCAAGAGTGGCACAAATAGTGGCACAAGTAGAACCAACGGAAATAATGAGAAACAGACATTATGCGCAAAAGTCCTTTCAAGCTCATTCTCTTCTGTCCCCAACGGAAATAAAGTCCTTGGGGTGATTCATCTACTTCCAAACTTTGAAGAGTGATTTGAACAATTGAGCCATAGAGATTAGGTGCCTTTGGAACATGAAAGAGTAGAGCTTCTCTTTAAGAGCGTAGAGACCCTAATTTGGCCTTCAAGCTAGTTGACGTATTCGAGGATATGGCAATCCATGAGGATCGACTAAAGAATGGAGTAGAGTGCATGTATCTACTGTAAGAGGGAAATTCAGATAAACACATGTTGACGAAAATAGGGAAATAAGCCCATGAAGAGAGAAGAATAAAAGACAAGTACATGCAATTCAAAGGCTGACTAGATTGATGGGCGGAGACAATGAAAGATTTGATTACGTTGGTTTCTACACAATGTAACGTAGGATGCGCCTCAGAGCATCCAAATGTCGCTTCTTGGGAACCTGCATGAACTCACTTTCAAGTCCAACAGTATAACTTAGATGAGGCCTTGTAATTGTCGGATATATAAGACTTCCCACAACTTCCCTATACATAGTAGCATTTTCGAATGCTTCACGTGATGTAGTATCCAACTTCAAATTCTGATCTAATGGCATAGAAATTGTCTTACAATCAGCCATACCATACTTTTGCGGCATATTCAAGGAATATTGCCTTTGCGACATCCATATACCTATTTCTGTATGTATAAGCTCAATGCCCAAGAAATAGCACAACACACCAAGATCATTCATGTCAAATTCCTGCATAAAAAGTTGCTTTACCTGTTTGATGCTTCCTTTATTATCACCACCTACAATCAGGTCATCGACATAAATAGCCACAATAGTGATGCCATCATCAGTCTTCCTTGCATATCGTGAGTGATCTGCATCACACATAGAAAACACATGTTGACGAAAATAGAGAAATAAGACCATAAAGAGAGAAGAATAAAAGACAAGTACATGCAATTCAAAGGCTGAGTAGATTGATGGCCGGCAACAATGAAAGATTCGCTTACGTCTGTTTCTGGACTTGTCGAACCTCGGCTTACATACATGTACGCGTTGCAAGAAGAGTTTCTTATTGAATCTAATCATCGTGACAGTTATATAGGAAGAACTGTAAATATCAATGTCTCTTTCAAGGATTTAAACAGGACAGAGCTTCCATAGTATACGATCAATAAAGAAAGACTTGAAAGAGCCATAAAAGTTGGTCGTCGCATGGGAAAGAGAGTGTGGAAGAGTGTGGGTTGCATTTTTTTTTTCTGTAAATCATGTAACTCTCCCCAAATTACATTACATAAAAATAAAAGAAAAGTACAAGTGAAGTGGAGGTGAGTAGTGCCCACGCGACACCCCAAGTCGCAGAGAGCAACCTTGTAGACTGTAAATGATTGATGGTCGATTGCTGATCATTTAATATCGCGTGCAGGGAAAAGGGATAAGTGATCATTTAATATCGCGTGCACAGAGCAAGTCGTACGCACACCCCACCAAAACATACATGAAAACACGTATGCACTATAATAAAAAAATTCAAATAAGAATAGAAAATCCCAAATGTTGGAAAATCGGAACTGTTTTGAGCACTGCAAATCAAAATCCATGTGAAATTAGGTACATATTTATTAATTAGCTACATATTTATTAATTAAGCTAATATAAAATAGATGTTGGACATTTAAATGTTCAGGTAATTCCAAAAAAAAAGAAAGATATCCAATCTTTTTCAATACTTTAAAAGGTCTTTGATTCTTCCTTATATGCAAGTTAGATAGTTAAGGGTTGACATTAACAAATACCATATTACTTCCTTTGAAATTCAGGTGGTCCTTTCAAATTGTAGATATAGGAAGAAATAATCAATAAGTGAATGCACTCTAAGAATGGAAAATTATGTATCCATCACTTCCATCCAAAAGTCTTATTAAAGATGATGATGATGAAAATTTTGATTTCTCTTCATACCAACAATAATCCTCTAACATACATACAAGCAAGGAAGAAAAAATGGTGAGGCTAATGCAGTCTAAATTACATGTTACCAAATTCGTGGTCTTTAACATTGGATAAATGCAACAATAGCTCAAACATATTTTGTTTTTTTTATGTAAATATAAATGTGTTAGAGCTAGTACATAGGGATGAATTTTTGGGATCACATCATCACTACATCTATGGGAAGCTCATCCTCTTTCGTTGCAATCATAGATGACTATAAAATAAAGTTGTGAGTTTACTTCATGAAAGATAAAGATGAAGTGATCATTTATTCTTATCGTTTTAAGGCTATGGTGAAAGAGAAGAATAGAGAATATGTTCAAACATTTGGATGAGATAGATATGGAAAATATTTCTATAATGATCTATAAGATTTTGAAACCCATGAAGTAAGTAGGTAGATCTCATGTAGTCATAGGCCATAAGGAATTGGTGTTTTTGAATGGAAGAACAACCCTATTGAAAACAGAAGATTAAGGATTTATGTCTAGGAACAACATGCAAAAAATTATTAGATTGAGGATATATTCTATTAGAAAGGAAACTCTAGTTTTTAATGTACGAAAAGCCAAAAAAAAAACACATGTTTATAATTAAGAATCTTGAATTATCAAATATGACATCAAATAGATGTTTTAAATAGGCACATCTTTTAGATATGTAGAGAACAAAGCTTGACCCAAAAGCAGATATATACATTCTTTAGTTTCGTTGAAATAGAAAGATATACATTTTACGATTTATTCATGCACCAAGTATGAATAGTGGATATGGAGTGTTTGGTGAGATCGGAAGTTCATATACAAATGTACAAGATGGATTTGGCATTGCTCCGAGTGAAAATGTAAACTTTGAAAATGCAACTGTAAAATAAGACGTTTTGAGTAGCCTAGATGTGTCTCATAATAACATCTTTTGTAGAAATTCATCACTTTGAAGACTTCTTTGTGTTTGAGTTCAAGAACTCGGGAAGTATGCAAACAACAAAAGCAAGAAGAAGAATCTTAGAGCACAACATTGAGTGTACTATTGATTCAGTATACAAAATTCAAGGTAAAAGCCTCATAAAGAGCAAAGAGAACTAACCCGGTAGTCCTAAGTGTTTTTATACAAATCACCATTGAAATATACCAAAACCTTCTATTTCGGTGTAATGCACTAAAAAAGGGGATGGCACTCGTGTATGATGAAGTCTTAACCAATGTCATTAGTGTGTAAGACGAAAGATTTGCGAAAATATTTCAACTTCTCAAGAGATAGAGCCTTAGTAAAAATGTATACAACATTATTATATACGGGCATATTATGCCCAATATTTGTCTCAAACAGAGAGTCATGTAACGAGGAAGGAGATAACGAAGAGAGCTCACACACACTCTCACTCTCAAGGAGAAGCACACATAGAGATTGACGCAAGGAAGAAGGATTTCTTCTTCCATTATATAAGAAGGAATGTACAAGAATGACGTAAAAAACAAGAATAGAACAAGTGCAATATATAAAGATCAGTACATAAGGAAAAAGCTAATGTCCGCGAATGAGTGAGCTGGCAAGGAACAAATGTGCCATCACTCTCGGTAGATAAATGTAATAAAGCTCAATGAAATATCATATACTCGCGTGACCACTATACATGTCAGAGAAACAAAAAACTCGTACGTGTCGTCCTGGATCATCACATGTTGAGGTTGATATCTCAACACTCCCCCTCAAGCTCAGCGCCATATCGTGTAATCCAAGCATCTCCCGAAACTTCTTCAACTTCTCAGCTCCAAATGCTCTGGTGAAAATATCAGCAAGCTGTTCTCACATAAACAAGATCAATATCACGTGCTAATACCTTCTCTCTGATGAAGTGATAATGTACCTTGATATGCTTTGTTCTAGCATGGAAAATAGGATTCCATGCTAACTCTATGTTGCTAAGATTATCACAATAAATAGTGATAGGTTTTCCCACTTCCACACCTAAATCTGCAAGTAGCATTTCTAGCCATGATGTCTCACATGCTCCCAGTGCAACACGTCTATACTCAGCCTCTGTACTAGAGAAAGCAATAGTGGGTTGCTTCTTGCTGCTCCATGTAATAGCTGCACTCCCAAGTGAGAATAGAAAACCACTAGTAGATCTTCTATCTAGAATGCTACCAGCCTAATCTGCATCAGTGTATCCATAAACCTGCAAACTACACTAGCCTCATAAAACAATGCATAATCCAAAGTAGCACCCACATAACGTAGAGTGCGCCTCAAAGCATCCAAATGTCGCTTCTTGGGAACGTGCATGAACTAACTTTCAAGTCCAACAGTATAACTTAGATCAAGCCTTGTAATTGTCAGATATTTAAGACTTCCCACAATTTTCCTATACATAGTAGCATTTTCCAATGCTTCACTTGATGTAATATCCAACTTCAAATTCTTATCTAATGGCATAGAAATTGTCTTACAATCAGCCATACCATACTTTTGCAGCATATTCAAGGCATATTGCCTTTGCGACATCCATATACCTATTTTTGTACGTATAAGCTCAATGCCCAAGAAATAGCATAGCACAACAAGATCGTTCATGTCAAATTCCTGCATAAGAAGTTGTTTTACATGTTTGATGCTTCCTTTATTATCACCACCTACAATCAGGTCATCAACATAAATAGCCACAATAGTGATGCCATCATCAGCCTTCCTTGCATATAGTGAGTGATCTGCATCACACATAGAAAAGCCAATGCTGGTTAAGTAATCAACAATCCTTGCATGCCATGCACGAGGGGCTTGCTTTAGCCCATACAAAGCCTTTTGCAACTTGCAAACATATTCTTTATGCTTTGAATCTTCATATCCTTGTGGCTGGTCCATATATACTTATTCCATATTGTTTGAATTTTGTGTCCATCACTTCCGTCCAAAAGTCTTATTATAGATGATGATGACATAAATTTTGATTTCTGTTCATACAAACAATAATCCCCTAACATACATACAAACATTTAATATCGCGTGCAAGGAAAAGGGATGATCATGGTTGATTGGTGATCATTTAATATTGCATGCAAGGAAAAGGGATAAGTGCTGATCATTTAATATCGCGTGCACAGAGCAAGTCGTACGCACAGAGCAAGTCGTACATAAGTGTATCTATACCTGTCTTTGCTATCGCATTTTGTTGGAGTGTATACCTACATTTTACTTGCCTCTCGATGCCTTGGTACATAAAGAAATTAGAAAATTCATTGAAGAAATATTCTCCCCCTCCATCGGACCTTAGGATCTTGTTATATGTACCTCTTTCCTTCTCTACCATGGCCTTGAATGCTTTGAAACATGTAAACACATCTGATTTGCTTTTTATGAAATAAGCCCAAACCATCCTCGTGCAATCATCTATACAATTGACAAAGTACTTGTTACCTCCAATGTATTTCTCTTTAATTGGCCCCACACTTCTGTATGTATCAACTCCAATGGATGTTGGCTTATGTAGCCACTTTTCTTGAATGAAAGTCTCACTTGCTTCCCTAATTGACATGATTCACATAAAAATGCTTCATACCTTGTCCTTGGAAGTTGGGAAGACCTTCAACTAGCCTCTTGAATTGTAGTTCCTTCATTCTTTGTATGTTGATGTGACTTATCCTTTTGTGAAACAAGTTCAACTCCAAAATCTTCTTATTTCCATATGTGAAGTAGACATGTTGAGTGGAATGAGAATGTACCTCCAAAGTGAAGAGTCTCCCTTGCTTCTTTCCTCTTGTTATGACCTTGTATCCTTGCTTTGGGTTCTCCACAAAGCATCCACATTTGTTGAACCTTACTTGATGGCCTCTTTCAACCATTTTTCCTACAGACACCAAGTTCTTTGTGATGGTAGGGACATGCAAGACATTATTAAGACATCTTCCTTCCTCCTTGTCATCCAAAGCTACATCTCCAACATGGCAGATCTCTTGGTCTGTATCATCACCTGTTTCTACACGTCCCTTACCTTTGGGAACATGTATATTGGTAAACTAAGAAGCATTGCAACTCATACGGTTGTTACATCCACTATCAATATACCAAGTATTATCTACTTTGCTTGAATTCCCATTCATGTGTATCATGAAGAGATTTTCATTTTCTGATCTTGTAGAGGCATAATTACCTTGGCCTTTGCATGAAGAAACTTGATTATAGCTCCTTTGGTTTCTTCCCTGGTAGAAATCTCTAACATAGTGGCCAAACACGCCACATATATAACATCCTTCTCCCTCTATATTCCTATTTTGTCGATGCTTTCCTCCTCTTTGTCTTGTTCTTCCTCTACCTCTTTGTCATGAGGTGCCTTGGTCATGTCCTTGATTTCATGAGTGGTCTTGCCTACCTCCAAACCTTCCTTTTCCCCTACCCTGTCCCCGTCTTCCTTTGGCCCTTTGATTGCTAGCATAAAACACTGTTGCATGCTTGCTTTTAGTTGAACTTCCACCTATGTTCATCTCTTCGGTGACCATGAGAGCATTAATCAAGTGGTCCTTTCAAATTGTAGATATAGGAAGAAATAATCAATAAGTGAATGCACTCTAAGAATGGAAAATTATGTGTCCATCACTTCCATCCAAAAGTCTTATTAAAGATGATGATGATGAACAATAATCCCCTAACATACATACAAACAAGGAAGAAAAAATGGTGAGGCTAATGCAGTCTAAATTACATGTTACCAAATTCGTGGTCTTTAACATTGGATAAATGCGAAAATAGCTCAAACATATTTTGTTTTTTTTTTTGGTGGGCTTCCAAGAGCATTAATCTACTAAATAAGAATGTAAATATAAATGTGTTAGAGCTAGTAGATAGGGATGCGTTTTTGGGATCACATCATCACTACATCTATGGGAAGCTCATCCTCTTTCGTTGCAATCACAGATGACTATAAAATAAAGTTGTGAGTTTACTTCATGAAAGATAAAGATGAAATGTTCATTTATTTTTATCGTTTTAAGGACATGGTGGAAGAGAAGAATAGAGAACATGTTCAAACATTTGGATGAGATCGATATGGAAAATATTTCTGTAATGATCTATAAGATTTTTAAATCCATGAAGTAACTAGGTAGATCTCATGTAGGCATAGGCCATAAGGAATTGGTGTTTTTGAATGGAAGAACAACCCTATTGAAAACAAACGATTAAGGATTTATGTTTAGGAACAATATGCAAAAAATTATTAGATTGAGGATATATTATATTAGAAAGGAAACTCTAGTTTTTAATGTACGAAAAGCTAAAAAACAAAGATATGTTTATAATTAAGAATCTTGAATTATCAAATATGAGATCGAATTGATGTTTTAAATAGGCACATCTTTTAGATGTGTAGAGAACAAAGCTTGACCCAAAAGCAAATATATATATTCTTTAGTTTCCTTGAAATAGAAAGATATACATTTTACGATTTATTCATGCACCAAGTAAGAATAGTGGATATGGATTGTTTGGTGAGATCTGAAGTTCATATACAAATGTACAAGATGGATTTGGCATTGCTCCAAGTGAAAATGTAAACTGTGAAAATGCAACTATAAAATAAGACGCCTAAATGTGCCACATAATAACATCTTTTGTAGAAATTCATCACTTTGAAGACTTCTTTGTGTTTGAGTTCAAGCACTCGGGAAGTATGCAAACAAAAAAAGCAGGAAGAAGAATCTTAGAGCACAACATTAAGTGTACTATTGATTCAATATACAAAATTCAAGGTAAAAGCCTCATAAACAGCAAAGACAAGTAACCCGGTGGTCCTAAGTGTTTTTATACAAATCACCATTGAAATATACCAAAAACTTCAGTTTCGGTGTAATGCACTAAGAAAGGGGATGGCACTCGTGTATGATGAAGTGTCAACCAATGTCATTAGTGTGTAAGCCAAAAGATTTGTGAAAATATGTCAACTTCTGAAGAGATAGAGCCTTAGTAAAAAGGCCTACAACATTATTATATGCGGGCATATTATGCCAAATATTTGTCTCAAACAGAGGGTCATGTCACGAGGAAGGATATAAGGAAGAGAGCTCACACACACTCTCACTCTCAAGGAGAAGCACACACAGAGATTGAGGCAAGGAAGAAGGATTTCCTCTTCTATTATATAAGATGGAATGTACAAGAATGACCTAAAAAACAAGAATAAAACAAGTGCAATATATAAAGATCAATGCATAAGGAAAAACCTAATGTCCATGAGTGAGTGAGCTGGCAAGGAACAAATGTGCCATCACTCTCGGTAGATAAATAAAATAAAGCTCAATGAAGTATCCTAGACATATACTGGTGTGACCACTATACATGTGAGAGAAACGAAAAACTGGTACGTGTCATCGTGGATCATCACATGTTGAGCTTGATATCTCAACACTCCCCCTGAAGCTCAATGCCATATCGTGTAATCCAAGCATCTCCCGAAACTTTTTCAACTTCTCAGCTCCAAGTGCTTTGGTGAAAATATTAGCAGCCTGTTCTCACATAAACAAGATCAATATCACATGCTAATACCTTCTCTCTGATGAACTGATAATGTACCACGATATGCTTTGTTCTCGCATGGAAATTAGGATTCCACACTAACTCTAGGTTGATAAGATTATCACAATAAATAGTGTTAGGCTTTCCCACTTCCACACCTAAATCTACAAGTTGCATTTCTAGCCATGATGCCTCAGATGCTGCCATTGCAGCACCTCTCTACTCAACCTCTGTACTGGACAAAGCAACACCGGGTTGCTTCTTACTGCTCCATGTAATAGTTGCACTCCCAAGTGAGAATACAAAACCACTAGTAGATCTTCTATCTAGAATTCTAGTAGCCCAATCTGCATCGGTGTATCCATAGACCTGCAAATCTACACCAGCCTCATAAAACAATGCATAATCCAAAGAAGCATCCACATAACGTAGAGTGTGCCTCAAAGCATCCAAATTTCACTTCTTGGGAACCTACATGAACTGACTTTCAAGTCCAAGAGTATAACTTAGATGAGGCCTTGTAATTGTCAGATATATAAGACTTCCCATAATTTTCCTGTATATAGTGATGTAGTATCCAACTTCAAATTCTCATCTAATGGCATAGAAATTGGCTTAGAATAAGCAATACCATACTTTGGGAGCATATTCAAGGCATATTGCCTTTGCGACATCCATATACGTGTTTCTGTATGTATAAACTCAATGCCCAAGAAATAGCACAAGACACTAAGATCTTTCATGTCAAATTTTTGCATAAGAAGTTGCTTTACCTGTTTGATGCTTCCTTTATTATCACCACCTACAATCAGGTCATCAACATAAATAGCCACAATAGTGATGGCATCATCAACCTTCCTTGGATATAGTGAGTCATCTGCATCACACAGAGAAAACCCAATGCTGGTTAAGTAACTAGTAATCCTTGCATGCCATGCACAAGGGGCTTGCTTCAACCCATACAAAGCCTTTTGCAACATGCAAACATATTTTGGATGCTTTGAATCTTCATATCCTTGTGGGTGGTCCATATATACTTCTTCCTATAACTCACCATGTAGGAAACCATTCTTCACATCAACCATTTTGCTATAGCTTATGCAACAAGTGTTCTGACAGTAGACATTCTAACTACAGTGCTGAATGTCTCCTCATAATCAATACCATATGTATGTGCATATCCTTTAGCTGCCAATCGTGCTTATACATGCTTATGCTACCATCAACATTATGCTTTACCTTGTAAACCCATTTGCTGCCTATGGGTTTCTTTCCTTGCGACAATGGGACCAGCTTCCATGTACCATTTCCACAAAGTGAAACCATCTCCTCATCCATAGCTTTTTCCCAATCTGCAATTCCAATTGCATCTTCAAAGCAAGAAGGTTCAGCATCTTGTATTAACTTTGTCATGTAGGCACAATGACAAGCCATATAACTATCATACGTCAATCGTTGCACTGAATTCCACATCCTCCCAGATCTTCTTGGTGCTGGGTCACTTGTCCTTGTATCATCTACATGTGCCCTTCTTACTCCTGGAGTCTTACAAAGGGCAATCCAAGTTCCTCATCAAGAGTCTTTCTTGAACCGCTTGAATCTCCATCAACATCTTCAAAGCCTGCACATGTTTTATGACCTCTAGAAAGCTTTTCTTTACCTTTGTTGGATGTATTTGATGAATATGCCCATAGATGTGGTCTTTGTAGGACCCCAAACATTGGTACATTCTAGTACATTCTCACTAACATGCTTGTCATGTGGAAATGATGCTCTTGACTATTCTAGTACAAACATCTTTGTAGGTGTGTACTACTTCTAGTACATTCTCACTAACATGCTTGTCATGTGGAAATGATACTCTTGACTATTTACCAAATTGACATGTTTCACATACCTTTTGCATTTCTGCAAATTTGAAATTTGGTAGTCTATGGACAATCTCTTTTGATTGCATCAATTTCAGCCTTTGCAAGTTTGCATGGCCAATGGGTTTGTGCCACATCTTTATATTTGCAATAACTCCCACTTTGTTTCCTTTGGCAACCAATCATCCATCCTGCTTGTACTCTTCTACATATAATCCATCAGCATTGAACCTGACTTGTAATCTCTAGTCAACCATTTGTCCAACAGAAACCAGATTCTTTGTTATATTTGGAACATGCAGCACATCAGCAAGATGTTTTACCTTTCCATCATCCATCGATAGTGCTATGTTTCGTGTATGCTCAATAGGATGTGATGTGTCATTACCTCTTTCAACATATCTAGGAACTAGTAATTTCTGGAAAGCACTAAACCATTCCGCATGACTCTTCATGTGATTTGAAGCACCTGAATCAACATACCAGACACTATCATTTGATTTTGAAACACCATTAGACATCGTATTCAACATGTGATATTGAATCATGAAAAGCTTCTCAGAATCATCTGCACTTGTGGATGCATAGTTATTCTACTGCCTTTTGTTATTTTGATTCTCCAACCTGCAATCATGTTCAAAGTGCTCAGGTTTACCACAATTCCAGCATCCTTTACTATCATTATCTGAATCATTTCTTTGGAAATTTATGCGGCCTCTTTGGCTCCCCCTACCTCGAAACTGTCCTCTTCCTCTTACATGATTCTGTTGTTGAATTTGGCCTTGGTTACTATTTCCTCTTCCACTTCCAAAACCCCTACCTCTTCCTCTTCCTCTACCAGAGTAGAATACCTGCTTAGAACTAGATTTTCCTTGGGAGTTTGAATCCTCACCAAGACTCTTTTCTTCAATAATCAGCATAGATACCAGATCAACAAAATTTGGAATATTTTTCCTAGTTTTTATAGAAGTTTCGGATTGCTTATATGCAGCTCCTAAACCACAAAGACACAATTCCATCTTATTATCATCATCTACATTCACGCCAGTAGATGCAAGTGACTCATATATTCTTTTGATTTTCAAGGTGTAGTCACTTACCGATACGCTCTTCTTCTCCAATGTATGCAACTTGTCCTTGAGTTGCAATTTATTGGTCTCATACAATGTGACCAAAGTGTTCCAAGAATCTTTTGGAGTCTTGGCGTCCTGTATGTGTCCAATCATGCTATCCTATATGCTAACAGATAGCCACTACATTACCTTTCGTGCTCCTTGGTTCCATTCCTCATATGCTCTTAACTGTTGGAATTTGGGGCCCTAGGATCATTCCAATACTAAAACCTTTTGAGCATACACAACTTAATTGACAAGATGATAAGTGAGATAGAGAAATAAAAAGATCTTGAGACAAGGATAGGGACCGTAAGCTCGATGCTTACTTCACTAAAAATAATAGATGTCCAAATTACAACATGGGAGTACTACTCAACCATATAAAGTGGTGCACTCACTAATGGAAGAATAAGAAGATGATGATACAAAATTTAGATTATGTCGAAATAATCTAAGTGTGTGTGAAGAGAACGAAGCAACAAAGCTAACAAAATAGTGTAACGAAATTGTAAATCAACCACAAGGTTAACTCACAAAAGATAGTTACCACCACCTCCTAAAAGACTTCTTACTGCGATGAGAGTAGCCTCTCCTTCACCAAAACTTCACGTCCTTCAAGAGTGTGAGAACACTCTGTCTTCAAGAAGATCTCCAAGCTCTAGATCTTTGAGTGAGTGAGTTACACAATGAGCCAAGGGCCTTATTATATAGTATTTGAGTATCCATGAAAATCTAAAAGAAAGCTTAAAATAAATCTACGATCGAAATTGATCGCTAACAAAAAAGAAATCCGCAGCCCGTCCGTGTGCGTTTCCTAAAAGAAAACAACTCGAAAAACACTGCCTTTGCATGGCATTTAACGGGATTCAAACCCGGGAGGATTGTGATGGCTTTTGAAAGCTTTGGACTAGACCAAGTCAACGCCCGTTGACTACTTGAGATATATAGAATAGAATCTATATATCGGAGTTGCGTCCGCCTGGAAGATTTATATAGAGATACAATTGTTGAATTTATTTGCTGGACCAATGAGGACATTGACTTCCAACAATCCCTCCTTCAATGTCATATTGGTACAAGATTTAGTAACCTGCAAAGCTTCTCATGACTATCTCTAGTCAATGCTTTGGTAAAAGTATCTGCAACATTCTCACTAGAAGGAACATAAACTAGCTCAATGTGCTTCTTAGCTATATGCTCTCGAATATAGTGGTAGTGTACCTCTATATGCTTTCTTGCATGATGCACTGGATTCTTAGCTATAGCCATAGCACTCTGGCTATCTGAAAATATCTGAATGGGTTGATGTACTCTTACATCAAGATAACTGAAAATCTTTTGCAACCAAATTGACTCTAGAGTAGCTGTAAATGTTGCTCGATATTCAGCTTCACATGATGAAGTGGCAATAGTGGGTTGTCTCTTTGAAAACCATGAGATAAGAAAATCTCCAAGATAAAAACAAAATCCACAAGTACTTCTTGTGTCTCTATCACCTGCCCAATCAGAATCTAAAAATCCATTTGGTAACAAATGTGTAGATTTCGAAAATACCATAGCATAATTTGAAGTTCCCTTCAGATAACGAAAGATCCGCTTTACTGCTTTCCAATGTAACACTGTCAGATTCTGCATGAACCTTGATACTTGAGAAACTCCAAACTATAAATCAGAACGTGTATTACAAAGATATATCAAGCAACCCATTGCTTGACTATATAGAATAGCATCAAATGGATCCACATCTGCTACAATTTGTAAAGACATGTTCTGATCCATAGGTGTTTGCATAGGTTTAGAATCACCCATTCAAAACCTTTCCAAAAGTTTCTCAATGTACTTTTGTTGTGTCATGTAGATACACTCATCTCGAAACAGAAACTGAATCCCAAGATAATAATGTAAAATGCCTAAATCATTTACATCAAATGTTTGCTTCAATTCTTCTTTGAATATCTGCAAATCTTCATCTCTGGGACCTGTGACTATAATATCATCCACATAAATGATTGCTATAATCATCATACCAGTTTCAACTTTGACATAAAGAGTTGGAGCTGCATCTGAGTTATGGAAACCAATGGATAAAAGATATGTATGTATCTTTTCATACCATGCTCTAGGTGCCTGTTTTAAACCATACAAACCTTTTATAAGCTTGCACACTAAGTGTTCTTTACCTGTCTCTTCAAAACCATCTAGCTGATGAATATACACATCCTCGTGTGAATCACCATTTAGGAAAGGAGTCTTGATGTCAAGTTGATATATGCCAACCAAAATGTGCTGCTAGAGCAAGTATTGACCTAATAACAGTCATCCTAGACGTAGGAGCAAATGCCTCATCATAATCAATACCTTTTTGTTGTGCATATCCTTTGACAACCAACCTGGCCTTGTATCTATCAATAGTACCATCTGCTTTCCTTTTGATTTTGAAGATCCATTTTACACCTATAGCCTTCTTTCCTTCTCGTAACTCACATAGCTTCCAAGTTTGATTCTTATGAATAGAATCAATCTCTTCTTGCATAGCTTTTCTCCAAATAGGAATGTTAAGTGCATCTTTAACACATGCAGGTTCATCTTCCACAGTCGTAAGTGCCAAAATATCATGAATCTCGAAGTCTTCAGCAAAACTTACATGATCTTTTTGCTGTCTAGTTTGACTTCTTGTTCTTACATGATCTTGTTGTTGTTGTCTAGTCTGACTCCTTGTTCTTCTAGTAAAAGTTTTTATACCACTATCTTTCCAAGTTTGATATAACCACGTAGGTGTATCCTTGAATAGTGGTGAAACTCTTTCTGAACTTTCAGCTTCCACAGGTTCTGAAACTTGTCCTGCCGAGGTACTATGACTTTCTGGAACTTTAACTTCTTTCATTTCTGGAATCAAAGTTTCTTGTGGAACTCACTCTGTAGAAGGTTGTGAAATTCCTCTTTCTTCAACTTTTTCTTGAATACTAGGAATTTTAACTCCCTCCTGATATGGCTGAACATCTACATCCAGATTTTTTCTAAAAATTCCATAGTCATTTTCACTAATGAACTCCGGAATTTCTTCTTCTTTATCATAAACCTTATCTTCAGCAATATAAGAATTATGTGAAAGAATAACTTCACCTGTCTCTAGAACATAAAACCTGTATCCTTTACTTTCAAGAGGATATCCAATAAAAACAGCTTTCTTTGCCTTTATATCTAGTTTGCCTCGATCCTTTTTCTCAACATGTACATAAGAAAGTGATCCAAACAATCTAAAGTAACTCACATTAGGTTTTCTACCATAATAAGCTTCATACCGTGTGATTACCTTTAAAGCTTTTGTAGATGACCTGTTTAAAATATGATTAGCTGTATGTACTGCATCAAACCAGAATTTTGGTGAAAGCCTCTTGGATGCCATCATGCTCTGCATCATTTCAGAAAGTACTCTATTCTTTCTTTCTGCAACACCATTTTGCTGAGGAGTATAAGCAATAGTAAGGTGTCGAGTAATACCTTTCTCATCGAGAAATTTCTGAAACTCATTTGACAAGTATTCTCCACCTCTATCACTTCTGAGAATCTGGACAATTTCCTGACCTTCATTTTCAACCATAGCTACAAACTTCTTGAACATAGGAAAGACTTCTGACTTCGACTTAAGACCATAGATCCATGAGTATCTTGTAAAATCATCCACAAATAGGACAAAATACCTGAAACCCTGAATAGAGTCTGCTCTCATAGGTCCATTCACATCTGAATGAATAATCTGCAATTTCCTAGTAGCTGTAATATGACCATGTTTCTTGAAAGGTAGTTTATGCATCTTACCTTGAAGACAACCTTCACATATATCTGAATCATCAGGTAGCTTGAATGAGGGTAAACTCTCAACCATACCTCTGTCTTTGATATTCTTGAGAGCTCCAAAACTGATATTTCCAAATCTTTCATGCCATAGCTTCATATCTTCCACCGGTGATGAAGATTTGACTGCATATGCTTGACTGATTTTTGACAAAACAAAGACCCCTCCTTTATGCTCACCTTGTAAAAGACACTTGTCTTCTTTATGTGATAAGATCTTACAAAGATCTTTCTCAAATACAACTTTAAAACCATCACTTAAAAATGCAGATATAGATAGCAGATTCTTCTTCATTTCAGGTACATAAAGGACATCTAAAATTTGAAAAACACCACCTTCTCTTGACTTTAGGGTTACTGTACCTATTCCCATAACATCCAAATCATTGCCATCTGCAATAGTAACTCTTCTACCTGAAGAATAGGAAAGAGAAGAAACTGCATCTCTGCAACTTGTCATATGCTTTGTAGCACCTGAGTCGAATATCCAAGGACTTGTTGAAAGAACTTGTAAAGCTGCTTGATCAAAAGCTACTTCCTCAATGGTGATACAGACATAAGAATCACCTTGAGATTTCCCTTTTTTATCATCTTTTGCAACATTACCTGATGCCTTTTTCTTTTCTACTGCAATCCTTTTATAACATTCTGACTTAATATGTCCACGTTTATTGCAAAAAGAACATATTTTTACCTTCTTCTTAGAAGAATTCTCTTTAGATGTCATAGATACAGAATCTGAAGTAGAAGGTGAGAGGGACTCACTTTCCTTCTTGGATTGTTTTTCCTTCTTCTCCTTCTTCTTCTTACCCTTTGATGAAGATGAAAGCGCTTCTTCATTCTCTTCCATTCCCTTCAACTGATTTTCATCTTGAAGTAACAAGAACTCTAACTCTTCAAATGTAACCTCTCTATCTCTTGTGGTAAGGGTAAGAGTGGTTATGAAAGATCGATATGAAATAGGAAGTGAATTAATCAGCATATTTACCATTTCTTCATCTGATATCTCAACTCCTACATTTAGAAGTTGATCTCTCAAGTCAATGAGTCTTGTAATGTGGGTTTGAATTGACTCACCAGCCTTCATCCTTGTATTTGCTAGTTTTGTCCTCAAGTGAGCTTTCCTAGCATGATTTCTACTCTGATAAAGACTCTCAAGCTTCAACCAAGCTTGATTAGAACTTCTGCAAGATCTGATCTGTGGTAGAATATGCTTTTTGACACTCATTGCTATGAATGAAAGTGCTAAAGCATCTCTAGCATCCCATCTTGCCTGATCTTTCGTAGGAGGAACTCTAGGTAAAGACCTAGCAGTGACTTTGGATGTCGATGTGGTTACCTCTTCTTCAATTGGTTCTGTAATTGTAATTCTAGTACCTGTTGAAGCTGCTGTAGACCCTTCTTTGCCTTCTCGTTTTGGTCTTGTTAAAGATCCATTGATGATATTCCATAAATCCTTTGTCACTAACAAGTTCATCATCATGAAACTTACAAAAATTTGTCTTACTCATTTTTTTATTTGAGAGCCATTTTGACCTCTATTTTGAGCCCATAGGATGGGACCATATAAATAAATGTTAAGTTTGCAAGTTAGCATACTCCAACCTATTAGAGATCTCCGAAACCTGTCAGATGTAGAATTTCAAGCTATTTCATGTACTTATGATACATGAAATCTATGTCTTTTTGAGTATGAACTATTAGATCAATCCGAGACTATTTAGGATCCAAAATTTTCATCTGTTTAATTTACTTTTGATACACAAAGAATATTACTTTATGACTATAAAGTATTGGGTTACTTTGAGAGTGCTCGAGGAGGTATTACTTCTAGTGTTTTTGCAATATTAGAAATTACTACAAAAATGGAAAACAAGAACTAATGGAATGAGTTAACATGAATGATATATTGAAATAGGCCTCTTTTCTAGAGAAATAATTCAATTTGAACATTGTGAATTTCATTTTGGGGATAATGCTTAGAATGAATAATTAGGTCATTTTATGCATACAGGAAAAATTTTGGGTTGACAAGTTTCAGTTTCTCTCTCTAGACCTTATTTGCATCATCTTTTCTAGTCAGATTTTGAAGGTGAAGATGAAAGAATTAAAAAAAACTCCGTTTGAGAGAAAGGTTTAGCAAGCATAGGAGAACAAAAAAGCGTAAGTGAAATTCTTGTGAATCATGTTTTAACGACCTCGTTCAAGGTCCTACATTTAATTCATTGTAAGAAAATGCCTTGATTTTACTCTCTCTAGAATTTTGAAACTTGCAAGGCTCAAAAGTGGCATTTAGAGGTGGATTTGGATCTCAGACCTCTCTAACACTATTCTGCAGATTGCAAAATTGAATAAATGTGTCTCTCCCAAGGTTAAGCTGATTCCTCACCATTTTTGAGTTACACGGCTTTGAAAAGTGCCCTTTTCCAACACTTTAAAAGAAAAAACAAGGGCTTATCTAATTCTATTCGAATCCGTGATTCTGATGCTCACATGTCGCCATGTCTAATTATGGATATTTTTGGATATGTCTTCTTGGTGTTTTTCTCCTATTTTTGATAGGTACGCTAAAGAAAGAAAGCACACTACGATCGCATGGCTTTTTGCAAAAGTTTTGGAGAAACTCGACTTTTTCTAAATTTGGTGGATCGCACACTTCTTTGGAGAAGGCAATGATCAAGCTCTAATATAGGGAGACGTGCCCACCAACACAGAGGACACATAGAAATCTAAGAATTACCTTATGATTGAGAGTGTGATTGAGAGTGAGAGTGAGAGTGAGAGTGTGATTGAGAGTGCGAGTGTGAATGCGATTGTGATAGCTTGGGGGTGGTCGCGAGGTAGAGGCTTCATCAAGAAGCTATTGTCGAAAGCTATTGTAACCATTCATTCACATCTATAATATCAAAATTCTTCCTCCTTTGCATCATATTTGTTTCTACTCTTCCACATCAGATTTTCTTTTACCTTGTGCAATCTCTACGTTCTTCTGTCTACTGTTATTTTTGAGTGTTATAAAAATCGTGATTGGGGATAGATTGTGATTGAGGAAATGCTACAAGTGGTATCAGAGCAGAATCAATCCTCGGGAATGATGGAAGGTCTAACACAAAAGATTCGTGAACAAGAGGAGGTTATTCAAAAGCTTCTTGATGAATTGAGCAAAGAATGAGGCGGAAAGCAACCAAAAGGAGCAACACATTTGTTTGTGGAGCTGAACGATGAAGTAGATGAACGTGTGGGAACATCTAGTGTACCTCACGGAAAACAAAAATGCAATTATGAAGATATGGAACCAGGTGAGTTTCCCCTTAACCAAGTCTTCAAGAAGGCAAAGCTGAATGATTTTGATGGCGAGAAGAAGAGTGGGGAAGATCTTGAGGCATGGATTGAAGAACTGGAGGATTTCTTTGATCTTCGACAATTTAGTGCAGAGTCGAAGGCAAAATTTGGGATCGTGCACCTGCGTGGGATCGCGAAGCTATGGTGGAAGTCATATATGCAGACTCAAACGCGTTCTGGTCCAGTTCTATGGAAGGAGCTTAGAGAACAAGCTGAAAAATGTTATCGTTCTCCACACTACCATATGGAGAAGAAGATGGAGTTCTACAATTTCCGACAACATGAAAGCGATAAGCATAGCTTATCTATTGATGAGTACAAAGACAAGTTCCTACATCTTCATAAATATGCATTAGAGGTTAGTGATAATGTTCTAAAGAGTAAATTTATTGAAGAGCTTCGTGAGGAACTTTGCTATCAAGTTAGGGGATCTGGATGCATTGATTTTCTTGATGCTGTTGCGATGGCCGAGAACTTTGAGAAGATGGAGAAGTTCAATTTGCAGAAGGCAAATAGAAGCAGATTCATTGCAACGAGACATAGGCCACAAAGATGTGTTGCAATGAACATGAACAATTCAAAGAAAACTCCATCTTCTAATAATCAAGGTAAGAACCCTACTCAGGTGTAAAATCAAAGGAGGCATCAACCAATCGAGTGGCAACAAGACCCTAATTTTATTGAGAGGGCAAAAAGACTTGGTCTGTGTTTTCATTGCAGGGAGCAAGGGCATCGGACATATGAGTGGCCGAACAAGGCAATCCTTCAACCCGCACAATCAAAAGCGATAAACATCATAGAGGAGGGTCAATTATTGAGGAAGCAGATGATGGAGGTAAGTGCTCTGACTCTACTTTACGTTGCATGGTGGTTCGTTCTTTCCCAAAGGCTTCTACAATCATGATTTCGGGTATGATTTTTGCGCATAAAACCAGAATTTTGATCGATTTAGGTAGTACCCATTGTGTTCTATCTTTCAAATTGATATACAATCTAGGGATAGCCCTAAATATGAAGATAACCAGACCTGTAGAGATGGCCAATGGACGATTATACTACACGAAAGGATATATTAAAAACCTTGAATTTACTCGTTCTAATATGCACTTTTCTGGAAGTTTCCATGTAATTGAGATGAAACAGAGAGATGTAATCATGGGCATGGATTGGTTAGTTAAAAACTCTACGACAATTAATTGTGAACAAAGAACGATCACTTTAAAGCTGGATGATGAGTCTATTCATATTCTAGGTGATGTCTTTAATCCTAAACCTACTCTTATTTTTGCAATGCAGATAATTAGAGGTATACGTGATTGTTGTAAAACATTTGTAGTGTATGTGAACAATCTGCATGAGGGAGGTACTGATGAAGATAATCCAGATTACATAGGAAATCTGTTGAAAGAATATGCCGATGTATTTCCAGAAGACTTGCCTGGCGTACTCCCACCTAGGCAGATTGACCATGCCATTGGCTTATATCCAGGGAGTGAACGATATTCTAGAGCACCCTATAGATTTAACATTGATGAATTAAAGGAGCTTAAGATTCAATTAGATGATCTTTTGAAGAAAGGCTTAATAAGATCGAGTGTCTCACCTTGGGGTGCACATGTTTTATTTCAGAAGAAGAAAGACAGCTCTTATAGATTATGCATTGACTATAGGGGGTTGAATAAAAGAACAATTAAGAATAAGTATCCACTCCCTCACATAGATGACTTATTAGGTCAATTAAGTGGAGCGACTGTATTCACAAAGATTGACTTAAGATCTAGATATCACCAAATTAGGATCAAAATAGAGGATATTCATACGACAACTTTTCCAATCAGATATGGTCACTATGAGTTTACGGTTCTACCTTTTGGATTAACAAATGCTCCTGCCACATTTGTGCGCTTGATGAATAATATTTTTCACGATTACCTAGATGAATTCATCTTAGTATTCCTTGATGATATATTTGTATACTCTAAAGATGATTCTGAGCAAACTCTTAGAGAACACAAATTGTATGGGAAAAAGAGTAAGTGTTTCTTTGCTAAGGATAAACTTGTGTAATTAGGAAGAGTAATATCAAAAGAAGGAGTCCTTATAGATGAAAATGAAGTAAAAATAATAGTTGATTGGCTGATTCCTAAGACTCTAAGGGATGTTAGAAGTTTTCTTGGGTTGGCACAATATGAAAGATCACATATTAAGGATTTCTATAAGATAGCTACTCCCCTCATAGAATTGACTAAAAAGAATGTAGGATTTGCATGGAGTGATGCCTGTCGAAAGTCATTTGAAACATTGAAACAAAAGTCGTTGAGAATTGTGTTTTGAAAATATCAAAAATGCGAAAGCCTTTTGTGGTTGCATGTGATGCAAGTGGTAGTCAGGTAGGATGTGTTCTTTCACAGGATGGCAGGGTGGTCGCATATGAGTCCAAAAAACTAAGAAAACATGAACTTAACTATCCTACTCGTGATTTCGAAATGCTTGTTGTTGTGCATGCACTTAACCATTGGAGACATCTATTATTAGGGGTTAAGTTTGAATTGAAAACAGATCATTAGATTCTAAAATACATCTTCACACAACCATTGCTTAACAACATGCAGAAGCGTTGGATTGAATTATTAAGTGAGTACGATTTTGACATTAAGTATGTGGCTGGTAAGGAAAATAAGGTTGATGATGCATTGAGTCGGAGACCTTTGTGTAATCTTGTTTCACTAATAAATTCTAATTTTCTCAATCAAATTCAAGAAGAGATAAAACAGGATCCTTTTTATGCACCTATTCTGAATGCTTTGAATGCAAACAGGGGATCGATGTATGAGGAAAAATTTCATTTGCAAAATGGAACATTGTATTGTAACAATCGGCTATACATATCTTCTGAATCTCCAGCCTCATAAAGCAATGCATAATCCAAAGTAGCATCCACATAACGTAGATTGCGCCTCAAAGCATCCAAATGTTGCTTCTTGGGAAAGTGCATGAACTGACTTTAAAGTCCAAGAGTATAACTTAGATGAGGCCTTGTAATTGTCAGATATATAAGACTTCCCACAATTTTCCTGTACATAGTGATGTAGTATCCAACTTCAAATTCTGATCTAGTGGCATAGAAATTGGCTTAGAATAAGCAATACCATACTTTTGGAGCATATTCAAGGCATATTGCCTTTGCGACATCCATATATGTGTTTTTGTATGTATAAAGTCAATGCCCAAGACTTCTCCTTGTATCATCTACATGTGCCCTTCTTACTCTTGGAGTCTTCACAGAGGGCAATCCAACTTCCTCATCAAGTGTCTTTTTTGAGCCGCTTGAAACTCCATCAACATCTTCAAAGCTTGCACATGTTTTGTGACCTCTAGAAAGCTTTTCTTTACCTTTGTTGGATGTATTTGATGAATATGCTAGACTGAAATTTCCAAGCAATCTTCCACTCCATGGATTTGAGTTGGAACTATTTCTTGGTGATGCATTTAGTCCACTCAAAACTTGAGATTCTGCAATTGATTTTTCAGTTTTTTCTTTGTCATTTGGTTCAAGATTCAGTCCTTCTTTTGCATTTGCATAAAAGCTTGACACTTCATCAAATACCACATCTCTGCTCACTTTTACTTGTTGTGTGCGTGGGTTATAACATTTATATCCCTTTTGCTCAAGGGATTATCCACTGAAGACACACTTTTTCGATTTTGGATCAAGCTTCATCCTCAATTCATTTGGGACACGTACATATTCAATACAGCCAAAAACTTTCAAATGTGATAAGTTTGGCTTTTTACTTGTAAAATTCTCTTCATGTGTAACTTGATGTACAAGAAACGTTGGAGTTCTGTTGATGATGTATACAGCCATACCATACTTTTGTAGCTTGTTCAAGGCATTTTGCCTTTGCGACTTCCATTTACCTATTTTTGTATGCATAAACTCAATGCCTAGGAAATAGCACAGCACACCAAGATCGTTCATGTCAAATTCCTGCATAAGAAGTTGCTTTACCTGTTTGATGCTTCCTTTATTATCACCACCTACAATCAGGTCATCGACATAAATATCCACAATAGTGACACCATCATCAGCCTTCCTTGCATATAGTGAGTGATCTACATCACACATAGAAAACACATGTTGACAAAAATAGGGAAATAAGCCCATGATGAGAGAAGAATAAAAGACAAGTACATGCAATTCAAAGGCTGAGTAGATTGATGGCCCGCAACAATGAAAGATTCGATTACGTCTGTTTCTAGACTTGTCGAACCTCAGCTTACAGACATGTACGCATTGCAAGAAGAGTTTCTTATTGAATCTAATCATCGTGACAATTATATAGGAAGAACTATAAATATCAATGTCTCTCTCAAGGATTTAAACAGGACAAAGCTTCCATAGTGTATACGATCAATAAAGAAAGACTTGAAAGAGCCATAAAAGCTGGTCGTCGCATGTAATCCACTCGAGTCATACAGGAAAATCTATATGTCTCTTTCTCGAATGTCCACTTCTTGTCGAGGGAGAAAGCGCATGGGAAAGAGAGTGTGGAAGAGTGTGGGCCAGTGTAAATCATGCAACCTTGCACCTTTTTTCTTAATATAAAAGAAGCTTGGCCTTAGCCAACTCTCCCCAACTTGCATTACATAAAAATAAAAGAAAAGTACAAGTGAAGTGAAGGTGAATAGTGCCCACGCGACACCCCAAGTCGCACAGAGCAACCTTGTAGCAACCTTGGAGACTGTAAATGATTGATGGTCGATTGCTGATCATTTAATATCGCGTGCAGGGAAAAGGCATAAGTGCTGATCATTTAATATCGCGTGCACAGAGCAAGTCGTACGCACACCCCATCAAAACATAAATGAAAACACGTATGGACTATAATAAAAAAATTCAAATAAGAATAGAAAATCCCAAATGTTGGAAAATCGGAACTGTGAAATTTAGGAGTGCAGGTAAGAGGGGCTAGTTTTTGGGCCCCAAACAATCATATGATCCACAAGAAAAAGGTTTAGAGAGAGGTTATGATCATGCAAAAGTTTTTCTAATTCCATCATTCTCATGTCTGAATTTTAACTAGAAATCATGATGTGAAAAACGTTTACAGAGAGGTTATGAAACGTTTTCATCCCAAAAGCATGTCATTCTAAACATTCTCAACACAATGTATAAAATAAACCGTAATGAAATATTTCCTTACCATTAGGTTTATTATACTTCTTCTCTCTCATCTTATAGATTTGCTACAGAATATGAGCAAAATTAGGTACATATTTATTAACTAAGCTAATATAAAATAGATGCTGGACATTTGAATGTTCAGGTAATTCCAGAAACAAAGAAATATATCCAATCTTTTTCAAAACTTTAAAAGGTCTATGATTCTTCCTTATATGCAAGTTAGATAGTTAAAGGTTGACATCAACAAATACCATATTACTTCCTTTGAAATTCAAGTGGTCCTTTCAAATTGTAGATATAGGAAGAAATAATCAATAAGTGAATGCACTCTAAAAATGGAAAGTTATGTGTCCATCACTTCCATCCAAAAGTCTTATTAGAGATGATGATAATAAAAATTTCGATTTCTCCTCATACAAAAAATAATCCCCTAACATACATACAAACAACGAAGAAAAAATGGTGAGGCAAATGTAGTCTAAATTACATGTTACCAAATTCGTGGTATTTAACATTGGATAAATGCGCAAATAGCTCCAACATATTTTGTTTTTATTGGTGGGCAGACAAGATCATTAATCTACTAAATAAGCATGTAAATATAAATGTGTTAGACCTAGTACAGAGGGATGAGTTTTTGGGATCACATCATCACTACATCTATGGGAAGCTCATCCTCTTTCGTTGCAATCATAGATGACTATAAAATAAAGTTGTGAGTTTACTTCATGAAAGATAAAGATGAAGTGTTCATTTATTCTTATCGTTTTAAGGCCATGGTGGAAGAAAATAATAGAGAACATGTTCAAACATTTGGATGAGATAGATATGGAAAATATTTATATAATGATCTATAAGATTTCGAAATCCATGAAGTAAGTAGGTAGATCTCATGTATGTATAGGCCATAAGGAATTGGCGTCTTTGAATGGAAGAACAACCCTATTGAAAACAAAGGATTAAGGATTTATGTTTAGGAACAATATGCAAAAAATTATTAGATTGAGGATATATTATATTAGAAAGGAAACTCTAGTTTTTAATGTACGGAAAGATAAAAAAAAGATATGTTTATAATTAAGAAACTTGAATTATCAAATATGAGATCCAATTGATGTTTTAAATAGGCACATCTTTTAGATGTGTAGAGAACAAAGCTTGATCCAAAAGCAAATGCAAACAACAAAAGCAGGAAGAAGAATCTTAGAGCACAACATTGAGTGTACTATTGATTCAATATAGAAAATTCAACGTAAAAGCCTCATAGAGAGCAAAGAGATGTAACCCGGTAGTCCTAAGTGTTTTTATACAAATCACCATTGAACTATACCAAAAACTTCGGTTTCGGTGTAATGCACTAAAAAAGGGAATGGCACTCCTGTATGATGAAGTGTTAACCAATGTCATTAGCGTGTAAGCTGAAAGACTTGCGAAAATATTTCAACTTCTCAAGAGATAGAGCCTTAGTAAAAAGGTATACAACATTATTATATGCGGGCATATTATGCCAAATATTTGTCTCAAACAGAGAGTCATGTCACGAGGAAGGAGATAAGGAAGAGAGCTCACACACACTCTCACTCTCAAGGAGAAGCACACACAAAGATTGAAGCAAGGAAGAAGGATTTCTTCTTCCATTATATAAGAAGGAATGTACAAGAATGACCTAAAAAACAAGAATACAACAAGTGCAATATATAAAGATCAGTACATAAGGAAAAACCTAATGTCCGGGAATGAGTGAGCTCGCAAGGAACAAATGTGCTATCACTCTCGGTAGATAAATGTAATAAAGCTCAATGAAGTATCCCTGACATATACTAGCGTGACCACTATACATGTCAGAGAAATGAAAAACAAGTACGTGTCATCCTAGATCATCACATGTTGAGCTTGATATCTCAACACGCCCCCTCAAGCTCAGCACCATATCGTGTAATTGAAGCATCTCCCGAAACTTCTTCAACTTCTCAGCTTCAAGTGCTTTGGTGAAAATATCACTAAGCTGTTCTCACATAAACAAGATCAATATCATGTGCTAATACCTTCTCTTTGATGAAGTGATAATGTACCTCGATATGCTTTGTTCTAGCATGTAAAAAAAGATTCTGTGCTAGTTCTATGTTTCTAAGATTATCACAATAAATAGTGATAGGCTTTCCCACTTCGACACCTAAATCTCCAAGTAGCATTTCTAGCCATGATGCCTCACATGCTACCATTGCAACACCACTACACTCAGCCTCTATACTGGACAAAGCAACAGTGGGTTGCTTCTTGCTACTCCATGTAATAGCTGCACTCCCAAGTGAGAATAGAAAACCGCTAGTAGATCTTCTATCTAGAATGCTACCAACCCAATTTGCATCAGTGTATCCATAAACCTGCAAATCTACACCAGACTCATAAAACAATGCATAATCGAAAGTAGCACCCACATAATGTAGAGTGTGGCTCAAAGCATCCAAATGTCGCTTCTTGGGAACCTGCATAAACTCACTTTCAAGTCCAACAGTATAACTTAGATCAGGCCTTGTAATTGTTAGATATATAAGATGCAATAACGAAGTGTGAATGACCTCCACAAGTACCCTTCTTTATCCTGGCTCCTAGCAAACAAAGACCTAACTTCACTCTAGCAAAGGTTTACCAGAGAGTATATAGACCATGAGTCTCAAAATTGAGTCAATGTTAGTATATGCTAGCAGCTACCCAAGGACAAAAAAATCATGGCAATTGGATAACTATAGAAGGAGAACCAGCCCTTACATCAGAGAGGAAAATATTTCCAATAGAGCTTTCATAGAGAGACAGATATCAGTCACCCAACTTCAATAAAATAAATGTTGCTTCCAAAATATGCAGAGAATGCTCTAGAGACTTGGTGAGAATAAAAGAGACTCTAATAGTTATCCAATGTGACAAGAGTTACATCAAATGGATATATAAGGAGGGATAACCAATGCTAACAGCTTAGCGCTAGTGAGTTGAAACATTGACCGCACACACAAATAGATATGCCTACTCAAAGAAAACAAACAAGCAAGCAAGGGGCTAGCTTAAGCAACGGTCTTGATGATTAGAACTCCAAAACTTAGTTCTCAGTTTACATGAGCTAAAACTCCAAGAAGATGGCACAAAGAAAGTTGGGATACATGATCCTTTTATGGTGAGAACTGTGCCCCTAGACTCTAGGAACTATCTTTCCAAATTAGGCTCCTAACTTGGAGGACTTAGTTCAGATGACTTGGGGAGTGGTTGAGTGACTTTTCGTAATGGAGGCTCATGGCTTTACACTTCCCTTAATTGCTCCACATGTCCATAAATTTGATGGTTTAGCTTGAAACTTGACCTTTAACACTCCCCCTCAAGCTTCAATTCTTTGTCCTCATCCAATCTCCTTCATGTTGATGCATTGCTTGAATTTTGAAATCTTCATTCCATCCAAAGCCTTTGTAAACATGTCGGCGACATGGTCCTTGGTACCAATATGATGTACTAAAACTTCCTTGGACATCACTTTTTCCCTTACGAAGTGATAGTGCACTTTAGTATGCTTGGTTCTAGCATGATAGATAGGATTCGATGCTAGATGAATGCTACTCATATTGTCACAAGAAATTGGATGTGTCAACCTACAAATTAAGCTCCATAAATAACTTCTTACTCCATAGTATCTCACATGTGACTTGAGCGAAAGCTCAATACTCACTCTCGGTGGAAGAGAATGCCACTATGGGTTGCTTCTTTGAAATCCATGAAATGATCTTGCTACCTAGCATGACTAGTTAGCCACTTGTACTCCTTCTATCTTCCTTCGAACTCGCCCAATCTGCATCAGAGTAAGCTTTGACTTGCATATCATCATCAAATGAGTAGAACTAATCTTTCATTTATAGTAGCCTTGAGGTATCGTAGCATTCTTCATGCGGCTTGTAAATATGTAGTCCTTGGACTATGCATAAAGTGCAGCAACACTCCAACTCCATATGCTATGTCAGGCCTTGTTATTGTGGCGTAATTGAAAGAGCCTACAATACATCGATACAAACTTACATCCTCTAATCATTCTCCATCAATGGAGCTTAGCTTTACATTAACTTCCATGGGATTTGAAATAGGCTTCCAATGTGGCATTCCAAACCTCTCAGGTAGCTCTAGAATATATTTTTGTTGAATGAGGATAATACCTTGTTCTTTGTATACAACTTCAATGACACAAAAATACCTAAGATCTCCAAAATCAGAGACCCTAAAATCCTTTCCAAGCTTTGCCTTGATCCCCTCAATGCCCTTTGTATCATTAATTATAAAGATAAGATCATACACATGCACACACAATTAGAGCATAAGTTCTCCTCTTTGTTTGATGAAGAGATATGGATCCTCCTTGTATTGATTGTAACCAGATTTGATCAACTAGTCCACCAATCTTTGGTTCCAAGACCTTGGAGCTTGTTTTACACCATA
Source organism: Ceratopteris richardii (assembly GCA_020310875.1). Lineage (NCBI taxonomy): Eukaryota > Viridiplantae > Streptophyta > Polypodiopsida > Polypodiales > Pteridaceae > Ceratopteris > Ceratopteris richardii. The sequence goes on along the minus strand of CM035419.1, from coordinate 80,557,047 downwards.
AAGAGCCTTCTTCAACCCACACACATGATGTGGAAACTCTTTATGAACAAAACATAGAGCTTGCTCCATGTATAGCTTTTCTTCTAAGTCTCCAATGAGAAAGGCATGTTTTGATATCCAACTGGAAGAGATTCCACCCTTTGCTAGCAGCCATTGCAATGAGTTTGCTAATGGTGCTCCTCTTTGCCAGGGGGTTGAATGTGTCTTCAAAGTCCACTCCATAGTTTTGTGCAACACCCTTAGCAATAGATCTTGCTTTGAACCTAGAAATGGATCCATCTAAACTCCTCTTTACTTTTTACACCCACTTATTACCTATTAACTTCATTTTTTCCTTCTTGGGCACTAGATTCCATGTTTGATTCTCCTCAAATGTGTCAATCTCTTCTTGCATTACCTCTTTCCATTTAGTGTGCCTGCTTGCATCTTCATAACAATCGGGCTCATGATCTTCTACAAGTTGGTTAGTAGATCCTTAGAGCTTCCCAAATCCACAAAAAAATCACCCAAGTGCTTCAAAACAAATATCTCAAAAGTTTGAGTCAAGATAGACTAGTTGCAAAATGACTAGCTCCCAAAACTTGCTAATTTTGTACAAACACCTCCTAGAAAAAATGAATAATGCTCTCAACCTCGTAGTCATTATAGAATTTCCCTTTGGACATAGAAAATACACCTAGAAAGCTTCCCAATCCCATTTAAAATACTTCAAGTCATCAATTGAGCAGTGAGAAAACGTTTTAGCAAAATCTAGAACACTCCCGCCATTTTCGAGCTCTACAAATGCTAAATTCAATGGACATGAAATTTTGTGAGCATGAACAAGAGCTAGAACTATATAGAAGGCACCTTAAAACTCTAACAAAGGTTACATATAGCTCACGATATGGGCTTCTAAAGTTTACTGTTCCGAGTCAGTATAGCAGAGAACAAATCAGAGAATAAGTAAATGATGAATGTATAGATTCACATATAATTAAAACTTCATTGGCAATTATTACTTGCAGTATTGGAGTTGAATGATAGATTTGTGGAGTAAGCTCTTCAATCTATACAAATGGGCACGAAATGGGCACGAATCAAGAACTACTTTGGCAACTTCCTTCTTGCTCGTTTTATATCTACTTTTGAAGGTAGTTTAGAGTCTGAATTCAAATGACTTCACGTAAAAGTGATGCTAGGAATGAGGAAATATTCCCTCAGCTAATTGATTCATGGTATTAGGTAGCTAGAGCCAAAAATTTTCTTTTTACATCATGGATAACTTAAGCCATTCTTTCTTTTACAATTACAAGAGATAAAATATACTCTTTTACAAGAGGTGTTCATATGTCTACACATATGACTACAAATGAACATCATATAGAGCATGTAGGCTTGAGAAAAATGCACCAACAACTCCACCTCAAGCCTAACATGGTTGTCCTCCAATACGTCTTCAATTTTCCTTGATTTCCTGCAAGACAATCATCATCTTCAATCTACTCAATTTTGTACCATCAAGAGCTTTAGTCAACATGTCTGCACATTCTATATTTGTAGAGACATAGGAGAGTTGAATATCCTTGCTCATTAGCTTCTCCCTTACATAATGGTAGTGGGCTTCAATATGCTTGGTTCTATCATGGTATACACGACTAGCTGCAAGATGTAGTGAGGTTGTGTTGTCACAAAAAATGTGAGGTGTTGAAGAATAAAGTCCAAGATCTATATACAAAGATTTTAACCACATGATTTCTTGAGATGCATTAGCCAAACCTCTATATTGAACTTTAGTACAAGATAATGCCTCTAATGCTTGCTTGTTAAATGAGCACGAAATGATTCTTGAATCTGCGAATGATACTTACCCAGATATGCTTCTTAATATCATCTCTAGATCCGGCCCAATCAACATATGAGTAGACATTTATCTTAATATCTGAAGTAAATGGATAAAAAAAACCTTCATTCATGGTCCCCTTTAGGTACTTGAGGACTCTCTTGACTGCTTCCATGTGTGGTCTTCTCGGCTTATGCATAAACTTACTCATATATGCTAACACTATAGCATATATCCACCCTTGGGAGTGTTGCATAGTTCAAATTTCTAACCAAGATTTGATAGCTTGTGATGTCTTCAATTGGCTCTCCTTCATAAGCACTAAGCTTATGATTGTCCTCCATAGGTGCACCTGCACACTTTCCATCTTGAACTTGATGAGAATGTCATGCACATACTTCCTTTGTGTGATGTATATACCTAAACCTATGTAGGTTAACTCCAATAAAAAAAACTAAGTGTGGTCCAAGATCACTTGTTTTGAGCTCCCCCTTCATTTGAATCTTTACCTGTTTGATTCCTTCAAGAGTATTCCCTGTGATAATGATATCATCAACATACACACATAGATAGATCACTTTAGATCCATTCCTCTTTATGAGCAAAGAGGTATCCACCTTGCTAGTTTTGAATCCTTGGTCCTGTAAATAAGTCACCAATCTGAAATTCCAAGCTCTTGGAGTGTGCTTCAATCTAGAGAAGGCTTTCTTTAGTTTGCATACATATTTAGCATGATGTGGATCCTCATATCCAGGAGGTTGTGCCATATACAATTCCTTAGAAATCCATCCATTTAAAAAGCATTCTTTACATCAAGTTGATAGAGCTTCCAATTTCTAGATGCAGAAAGACTAATGAGAACCCTAATTGCACGCATTTTTGCAAGAGGAGAGAAAGTCTCCTCATAATAAATACCATGAATTTGAGCAAACCCTTTAGCAACTAACCTTGCTTTATGTCAATTTATAGTTATCTGGATTCCTCTTGATTTTGTATATCCATCTAGATCCAATTACCTTCATAGATAGCTTGTTAGGTACAAGCTCCCAAGTGTCATTCTCCTTCAAGGCTTTCATTTCTTCATCCATTGCATCTCTCCAAGCTTTCTTGCTTTGTGGATCTTCAAATGTGGTAGGTTTTTCATTGGTTGAATCCTTTGCAATGTAGATTGAGTGCTTGTTGACCAAAGAAGTATCATAACCATACCTCCCTAGTTTCTTCTTCTCCCTTGAAGACCTTCTAAGTGGTTGATGTGAGCTCTCGCGTCCATATGTAGCATCTTACATCTTTGCTTTACCTTTGCTCTTCCTTAACTTTAGTCTTTCCAAGTCTTTTAGGTCAATCCTCAAATCACTTTCTTCATTTTTCTTTGGCTCCTTTGGTTGAAGTGATAGAGAATCTTCTTCGAAGTCATAAGGCAGTTTCAATTTCCTTTCATCATCAAACCAAGATTTGTTCTCATAAGAAACCACATCTCTACTCGCCAGAAATCCTTTATTGGTTGTGTTGTACAATCTATATCATTTTTGGTTTTGGTCATATCCAATAATTATGCACTTCTCTGCCTTGCAATCCAATTTCCCTCGTACTTGAGAAGGAATGTGAACATAGGCTAAGCATCCAAAGATTTTAGAATGATCTAGACTAATTCTTCTTCCATTCCACACTTCATATGGAGTGGTGCCATGTAGTGACTTAGATGGAAGTCTATTTATGAGATATGTGGCTGTAGATAAAGCCTCTGCCCATAGGTAGTTTGACAATACCTTTTTATTGAGCATGGACCTTGCAGCTTTAACAATAGTTTTGTTTCTCCTTTCTGCTACACCATTGAGTTCGAATGTATACCTTGTAGTGACTTCCCTTTGAATGCCTCTTTCATGCAAGTAGGCATGAAATTTAGAAGAGAAGTATTCTCCTCCACCATCTGATGTGAGTCTTTTGAGAGTCCTATTTGTTTGGTTTTCAACAAGAGCAACATACTTCTTAAAGCAATTAAAAACTTCATTCTTCTACTTCATGAAAACCTGAATGGTCCGCCTGCACAATCATCTATGAAAGACACATAATATCTTGAGCTGGATATAGATGGCTCCTTACTTGGATGGCCACACACATAATATCTAGTGCCGGATAGAGATGGCCCCACACATCTGTGTGCACTAGATCCAAAAGATTTTGATACACATATCCCTTCTTATCGAAAGGTTGTCTATGAGCCTTGCCGAGTTTACAAGCTTCACAAATATAAATCATGTGTTGCCTTGCGATATTAGGCAAGCCAAGTATGCTTTGGTCCCTACAAATTTGTTTGTGTCCTCTTACGAATGTGAGCAAGCCTTTTGTGCCATATCTCCAGCTTTCTCAGAGTTTAAGATCCATAGCTAAATAAGGCTATGTTCTTTGTACCTTCCACTTCAAAAGTGAAAAATCTTCCTATCTTTTCTCCTTTGACAATACTCCTAAAGCCTTGCCTTGGGTCTTCAGCATATGCTCCAAATCGGTTGAATACAACCAACACTCCTTTTTCAACAATCTGCCCAACACTTAATAATTTTTTGGTAATTGAAGGGACATACAAGACTTTGATTAAGAGGTTCATATTCCCATCTGATGTCTTCACATTACCTATCTTCTACACTGAGTGCTTTGTATCATCCCGTGTTTGCACTTCATGTTTGTTGTGAGGATCTTCCAAATCAGAAAGTAAAGCCACATTTCTTGCTACATGATTTGAGCATCCCGAATCAATGTAAAACATGTGATCATCATCCTTACCCTTCTTCACTGATAGATTCATAATCAATAATGAATCTTCTTAACTTTGGTCCTCTGTATAGTTATTGTAATCTCTTCTTGCTCTATGGCCATTTTGATAGTTGTTGTTGTTGGGATTATTGTTGTAGTAGTTGTTGTTGTAGCCTCCATTGTATCTTCCTCTATTTGATCCATAGCCACCTCTATTGAATCCTCTTCGGCTTGAGTTCCCAGGGTTGCTGAAACATTCCTCACAAGTATGTTTAGATAAGCCACATATATTGCAAGGTTGAGATGATTGGAATCTCCCCCTGCCTTGCTTTCCATCTCTGCCTCTTCCTCTAGCTCTTCCTCTACCTGCAAAGTTTGCTTGGAAAGAGCTACCTTCGTCTTCATTCTTCTTATTCATGGACTTGTCCTTGATCTTAGCTTTATCTAAATATAAGGCTGAAGTTTGATTACCTCTTGAGGACTCACAACCTTTGCTAATCCTTGCTTCATGAGTGAAGAGTTGGCCTATGAGTGGGTTGAGGTCAGGTACATGCATATCCATGTACAAATCCATTGCTGTTGTGAAGGACTCCCACTTGTCATGTACTTTGATTTCATTTATGATGTGTCTAATGATTTGTTCCTCTTCAATTACCTCTCCAATGCTTCCAATTTGATCTAAAATCTTCTCCATCTTTGTGACATAATTAGTCACACTTTGCTTGAGGCTTTTCTTCATTGTTGTGAACTCCATCCACAATTGGTTTTGCCTTGCTCGAGTGTTGGAGGAAAGGAAAAGAAACAAGTGCATTCCAAGTCTCTCTTGAGGTCTTGCATGTCCTTGATTTCTTGAGTGGCCTTGCCTTCCTTTTCCCTACCTTGTCCTCGTCTTCCTTTGGCCCTTTGATTGCTTGCATAAAACACTTTTGCATCCTTGCTTTTAGTTGAACTTCCACCTATGTTCACCTCTTTGGTGACCATGAGAGCAACAATTGCTTGAAATTGTGAAGATTATCCATTACATATACTGAAGTGGTAAAGGGTTTCCACTTCTCATCATCCCTCAAACCATTGAGAGTATAAGCCACAAGATCGTCATCGTCTACATGACTTCCAATGGATCCCAATGCATCTAACAATTCCTTTACCTTAAGTATGTAGTCATTTATGCTACTCCATGATATCTTACTTATATTGTTGAGCTCATTCTTGAGTTGTATCTTCCTTGCTTTGGTGCTTGTTGAATAAAGCCTCTCAAGTGTCTACCATACCTTCATGCTTGAATCCAAGTCTTGGATATGGCCGATCATGCTATTGCTAACATCTTGGGTAATGATAAAGATAACCCTCTTTTCTCTTTCATTCAATTCCCTAAAGGCCCCCCTCTGGTCATTGGTTGGATTTTTATCCAACCTAGGCCTTGGTTCACTTACACTAATCAATCCCCAAAGGCCCTTGCCCATAGGGTAGTTGGAGATCCTAAATCTGCATTGTTGGTAGTTCCCCTTATCTAACTTTTCAATTGGAGTGTTGAAGTCACCCATGTTTTGTCTTTGCTACTAGATCTAGCCCTTGGATAAATCTCAAATGAGTGTGAAAAGTAAATGAGGCTCTAAAGTTACCTTAATCCAAAGCCTTCCTTAGATGGACACCTTGCACTCTTGAAAATTTGAGTAAAATCTCTCCCCCTTGATGTGAGCTATGTCCAACAAGCTTTTGTTGAAAATTTGAGTACAATCCCTCCCTCTTGTTGGTTGTATTTGATTCCCCCAAGATGCCAAAATGCTTTGATACCACTCACGGGACAAAAATCTCAACTCCTTTGCAAGGACAAAGCATGAATGACCTCCATAGGTACCCTTCTTTGCCCTAGTTTCTGGTCAAACAGAGACCTCACTTCACTCCAACAAACTTTTCTCAGATAGTATGGTTCAACTTTAGTAAAATCTAGTAGCTATCCAATGACCAAACAATCATAGCAATTGGATAAATAGATAAGGAGAGAAATCCTTACAACTGAGAACAAAATATTTCCGACAGAGCCCACAGAGAGAGAGAGATAAAAGAATGTTTCTTCGAGACTACTCAAAGTCTGCTCAAGAGACTTGGTGATCATAAACGAGACTCTAATTGCTTTCCAATGAGAGAAGCATTACATCAAATGGATATCTAAGGAGGGAGAACCATGTTGATATATTTAGGTAGTGATGTGTGTGAACACTCTAGGACCGCCGGGGCACTTTTTTCCCTCTTTAGGAGGTTTTTTTCCCCCGGCTTGTATATACGCCTATTGCCCTAATGGGCTACTTATCTTTGTACATTCTCTAGTAATACATTCAGTCTTGTGTGTTGTGCTCCAAGCTTCTTCTTCTTCCTTGTGCTGTTCGCGTGCTTCCGCAGACGTCTAACTCCAACAATTGGTATCAGAGCAGTTCGTTGCTTCTTCTAGGGCGCTGTCGACACTCCTCCGTTTGCAGTCTCAGATTCGCACAAAATTTGGTGAGCATACTCAGGGTGTTTTCGAGATCAAAACAGCTTCGTTCTGTGGTGCCGAAATCGCGATCTGAGCTCGTTTCGGCCTCCGAACGCACTATCGCAGTGCTTGTGCAGGCTATTTCGTCCTTTTGTGCCAAAGGTATATACCAGTTTCTGTTCGCCAGTTTAAGCGTCTCGAAGTCTGCTACAGGTCTAGCAGAACTCGTCTGGGCAGTTCTGTTCAACTTTTTGAGATACAGTCAATTTTCTGCATCAAGGTATTTTAGTCACCGGCCATGGCTAAAAGCAGTGATGTATTCCGTATGTTGGCTGTTGAGGATAAGTTGGATGGTACCAACTACCCATTATGGGCTTATATGATGCGACATGTACTGGTTGCAAAAGGATTGTGGAACATTGTGCAAGGTGTTGAAAGACGTCCAGTTACACCTGTAACGACAGGTACTGCAAATACAGGTGTTGGAGCTGATGAAGATGGTGTCGAAGATGATATTCCGCAGATTCCTGTTCGTGCTACTGTTTCTGTTGCACCTACTGCAGAGCAGATTCATTGGGATGGCAGAGATGCCCAGGCACATGCATTGATAGCTTTGTCTGTCAAACGTGCCATTATTCCTCATATTCGCTCTTGCAGAACAGCAAAGGATGCTTGGGATACACTTACCACTTTGTACCAGGCTAGGAATGAGGCTCGTGTTGCTTACCTCCGAAAACAGTTGGAGAGTGAGCACATGAATGAAGGTGATTCGATGGATAGTTTTCTTACAAAGATCAAAGACCTGAAGGAACAATTGATTTCTGCTGATGAGGTTATACCAGATAGCTGACTTGTGCAGACCGTTCTGAATGGCCTTCCTGATTCATATCAGAGTTTTGCCTCTACTCTTCGATTGATGATGAAAGGCAATCCGAATGCCTTGTCATTTGAGGAATTAGTCTCTGTTCTGTTGCAGGAAGATCAGTCCAGGCAGAACAGGTCCATTATGCGTGTTGCAGATCAAGCTTTCCTGGCTAGTCAGAAGGGCAAAGGAAAATGGAGCTCTTCTACTAGTAAGCAGAAATCTGCAAATGCTGCACAATCGAAGAACCAGGATAAAGATGAGAAGAAATCAGAAAAGCAGAAATTGTTCTGCAAGTACTGTAAAGGAAATGATCATATTATAAAGAACTGTCCAAAACTGGCTGCTAAAGAGGCAAAGAAGAAAGAGGCTGGAATGGTTGTTGCAGAGGCCTCTACACCAAAAACAGAGTCTGCAAATCTTGTGTAGGAAGAAGAATGGGCGTTTACTACTGTCTGCACTTTTGACCCATCTTCTCATGATCAGTGCATGTCTGCAGTAGACTCAGATGTTTGGTACTTTGACAGTGGGGCGACCAAACATATTACCTCGTAGCGCAGTTTCTTCTCTTCACTCGAGCCTGCCCCTAAAGGGAATACTGTCATATGCGCCAATAACTCCTCTTATCCTGTTATGGGAGTTGGTAAGATCATTCTGACTACTGCTGATGGTAGTTCTTTCACTTTGTCAGATGCTTTATTTGTGCCAGGGATCAAAAAGAACCTGTTATCAATTTCTGCATTAGCCAAGATTGGCTTGGTTGTGAAATTCGTTGATGACAGGTGTACAGTCCATGATCTCTCAAATGGCGATGTGATTATTGCTTCTGGCATTTTATGTCGTGGGCTGTATAAGCTCATAGACTATGAAAGATCTGTGAATGATTCGGCATGTGCAGTTCATGATTCTCAGGCTATGTCAGATGCAAGGCTTTGGCATGCACGCTTTGGTCATCTGAATTTTGCTAGTTTGTTACGCCTGCAGAAATCTGAAATGGTGTCCTCTTTGCCCAAACTTGAGGCACCTGGAAAACATGTTTGTGAAGGCTGTATTTTGGGCAAAATGCAGCGTTCTTCCTTTCCAAAAGATGGTTCAGTTCGGGCTATGCAGAAATTGCAGCTTGTACATAGTGATGTCTGTGGTCCTATGCAGACACCCTCTTTTGGAAATTACCTTTACTTCGTGACTTTCATTGATGATTTTTCCAGGCATGCATGGGTATATCCACTCAAAGCAAAGTCCGAAGTGTTCATGTGCTTCAAACAGTTTTTGGTTTTGGCTGAAAATCTGTCAGCATGTAAAATGGGCACCCTCCGTTCTGATCGAGGGGGGGAATATATGTCTTCAGATTTTAATGCATTTCTGGCTGAACGTGGGATAAAACACCAGTGTACAGTGCCGTATACACCTCAACAGAATGGAGTTGCTGAACGAAAGAACAGGTCACTCATGGAGATGGTGAGGTGCATGGTCAAAAGTCAGGCTTTACCACATAGTTTCTGGCTTGAGGCTGTCATGAGTGCAGCATATGTACTGAACAGGTGTCCCACCAAAGCGTTGCAGTCCATCACTCCATATGAGGCTTGGCATGACCGCAAGCCATCTGTTGCTCATCTGCGTGTTTTTGGTTGTTTGGCATATGCATTAGTGCCTGAACAACATCGCAGAAAATTGGATGATAAGGCAGTAAAATGTATTTTTGTTGGGTACAATTCTGAAAGTAAAGGCTATCGTCTGTATCATCCACAGACTAAACGCATTCTGGTTAGCCGTGATGTTGTCTTTGTGGAAGATGCTATTCAGCCATTGCTTTCATGTACTAAGGAGACATCTGTTAGCTCCAAAGACATGTATGATACTCTGATGCCTCTTTTTACAGGTGGACAGGCTAGCGCTGGTCGTAATGAGGCAACTTCTCAACCTTTGCAGGTTTCATATGATGATGCAGATCATTCCATTTCTGATGCAGATTTACATGATGCACTTGTTGATGAGAGAGCTGATATTGAACAGGCAAAAACTATGCCAAAATGGCTGGTGCAAACTTTGCGTGACAGCAAATTAGATGCACCTTTGTCATATCGTACTCGTTCAGGCTCTCATAGTACCTCCTTTGCATCAGATTGCTATGCTATGGCTGCATCTAGTCTCTGTGATGAGAATGAGCCTGTTTCTTTTGATGAAGCACAAAATTCAGAAAATTGGATGGTTGCTATGCAATCTGAATATGATGCTATAATGAAGAATGGTACATGGTCTTTATGTGACTTGCCTCCTCGCAAGAAGGCCATTGGCACTAAGTGGGTATACAAGCTGAAGCGTAAACCTGATGGTACAGTTGACAGGTATAAGGCTAGGCTTGTTGCAAAGGGTTATGCGCAGGAAAGAGGCATTGATTTTGATGAGACCTTTGCACCTACATGCCGTATGACTACTGTTCGGAGCATTTGTGCACTTGCAGCCCATCATGGTTGGAATGTACATCAGTTGGACATTAAAACATCATTTCTGAATGGTGACTTGCATGAAGAAGTGTATGTTTTTCAGCCCCGTGACTTTGTGCAAAAAGGGCATGAAAACCAGGTGTCCAGGTTAAAGAAGGCGTTATATGGTTTAAAGCAAGCACCACGTGCTTGGTATGAGAAAATACATGCCTATCTGATTGCACATGGTTTTGAGAACAGTCCAACTGAAAGCACCTTATATGTTAAGCGTGCTAATGATGTGCTTCTGATCATTGTTGTCTATGTAGACGACATGCTGCTCACTGGTCCTCTTGAGAAGCATATTGCTGATTTCAAGGCTGATTTGCATGCCTCATTTGAGATGTCTGATTTGGGGCATTTGCATCACTATTTGGGCATTCAGTTTATGCAAGTTGATGGTGGAATGGCTTTGTGTCAAACGAAATATATTGACACATTATTGCAGCGTTTTGGCCTTGAAGACTGTAAGCCTATTGCCACTCCTATGGAGACAGGTTTACGATTGAGTCTTCATGATGCTGGAGATGCATTTGATGCTGTTCTCTATCAGCAGGCCGTTGGATGCTTGATTTACTTATGCATTACTCGGCCAGATATTCAGTTTGCTGTCTCACAGATGAGCAGGTTTATGCATTGCCCAGGAGTCATGCATTGGAAAGCGGTTAAGCGCATCTTTCGCTACTTGAGTGGTACTCGGCTACTTGGGTTGTTTTATCCCAAGGGGGGATCACTACCGCCAGATTTGCATGCTTTTTCTGACTCAGATTGGGCTGGTTGCTATGACACTCGTGTGTCCACCAGTGGTTTTTGCTTCATGCTTGGTAGCTCATGTATATCTTGGTTGAGCAAGAAGCAGCCTACTGTGGCCACTTCCAGTTGTGAGGCTGAGTATAGGGCAGCTTTCACAGCGACTGTTGAGTGTGTGTGGCTCAGACGCCTTATGGCTGATTTGGGTGTTGGCCAGTCTTCTGCCACCACCATCTTCACTGACAGTCAGAGCGCATTGGCAGTTGCGAGGAACCCTGTGTTCCATGCTCGCACTAAGCACATTGAGGTGCATTATCACTATGTCAGGGAGAGGTTCTCTGCTGGGGAGATCAGCTTGGCATATGTGCCCACGCAGGAGAACATTGCAGAACTTTTCACGAAGGCTCTGCCTAGGGAGAAGTTTGAAGCTTTCCGCAAAGCTTTGGGCTTACTTCCTTTTGTGGAGTGATTTCCACATAGCTCGGCACTTCCTTATACATGAGTGCCAGCTCCTTGTTCACCGCATCACTTCCAAGGGGGATTTGTTGATATATTTAGGTAGTGATGTGTGTGAACACTCTAGGACCGCCGGGGCACTTTTTTCCCTCTTTAGGAGGTTTTTTTCGCCCGGCTTGTATATACGCCTATTGCCCTAATGGGCTACTTATCTTTGTACATTCTCTAGTAATACATTCAGTCTTGTGTGTTGTGCTCCAAGCTTCTTCTTCTTCCTTGTGCTGTTCGCGTGCTTCCGCAGACGTCTAACTCCAACAAACCAATGCTAACATCTTAGGCATAGAGAGTTGCAACATTGCCTATGCACACAAGCAGATATGCCTACTCAAAGAAAACAAAGAAGCAAGCAAGGGGCTAGCTTAAGCAAGGGGCTTGCTTATGAAAACACCAACACTTAGTGCTCATGTTACATGAGCTAAAACTCCAAGAACATTGCACAAAAGAAGTCAAGATACATGCTCCTGTTATAGTGAGAAGTGTGCCCCTAAAATCTAGGAACTATCTTAGTTGAGATTACTTGGGGAGTGGTTCAGTGACTCTTCTTGATGGAATCTCGTCGCTTTTGGCTTCATGTAATTGCTTCACATGTCCATAAATGATTTCCAATGATTTTGTAGCTAGAAGCTTGACTTTCAACATAGTGCACATCCTTCTATAACTAGTCAATCTATTTGTGCTTATTTAACCTATGAACTTAGATCCAATTCACCTAAGGTTTATTCCACATGCATTAGATGTAAGTAGCTTCAATGTTGTTGAAAAAAAAGAAAAATCTTAGATAATTATTTAGGGACCCAGAAAATGAGTCCAAGTGTGGATAATTCAAAATCCATCACTACTTATCCATTTGAAGTGAAAGGAAACACCAAAGAACCCACAAGAGAGTTGAAAGATAAAAAAGAGCTAATGGAAAGCATCATGCAATGGGTAGGTAAAGAGTGACACACTAACCTATACATCAAGGAGAGGCACATTTTTGGGCCTATCTATTGAATTGAAGGACCTAACAAGTGTCCATGGACCGAGGGAGCATTCCTAAGTAGTGTCGACTTATTTTCATCTCTCTTAAGGAGCTTTTCCATAAGCTTCTTGCACTACGCCCTCTCTCTGTAGTGTATTATGTTAGACATGTTCAACTTATAAAAGTTGCTTCTTTCTCTTTATACATCCTCTTTTAGTGAGCTTACACTAGAACGAAACCATATCTCTTCTAGTTTATGTGTACGAAATATCTGAGTCTGCGTTGTCATGAAGATTTGATCTCCACGAAGATAATGGTTCATGGAAACGTGTTGAAACAATATATAGAATAAGATGCATAAAACTACTTGTTTTGGTCAATATGCTCTTTGCAAAATGGGTTTTCAATTGCTTCTCAAAAGGTAGTTCTTGCTTTAGTTTTATTTGCATAGATTCTGCTATTTGAACGGCCACGAATGGGGGTCCGAAGGGGAAAGTTGCACGGCCTAGAAGAGGGCATGCAAAGAGATTTTATCCACGGATTATATTCTTGAAGGGATCTTAATCCCTCTACAAACAATCCCGCAAGTTCATTTACAGAAATTTAAAACAAAAGAAGATTGTTGCCAAACAATGTTGGCCACTTGGATTGATATATGTGCACCGTGTAGAAGAGAAGTTAGAAGAGAAGCCTATGGATTATAAATTGGATGTCCATCTTTAAGATTGGAATGGCTACGCAAAAATGTTATGCGTTAACTACGAGGTGCGCAGTGATTAATTATCTACTTCAGAGAAGAATACGTCTGAGTACATTGATGGCCGGCAACAATGAGAGATTCGATTACGTCTGTTTCTGGACTTGTCGAACCTCTGCTTACATACATGTACGCATTGCAAGAAGAGTTTCTTATTGAATCTAATCATCGTGACACTTAAATAGGAAGAGCTTCCATAGTATACGATCAATAAAGAAAGAATTGAAAGACTTGAAAGAATTCCACTTCTTGAATCTCTTTCTCGAATGTTCACTTCTTGCCGAGGGAGAAAGCGCATGGGAAAGAGAGTGTGGAACAGAGTGTGGTCTAAGGCCAGTGTAAATCAGGCAACCTTGCACCATTTTTTTTTTCAAATATAAAAGAAGTTTGGCCTTATCCCACGCGACACCCCAAGTCGCACAGAGCAAGTCGTACGCGGCTGTGGTTCCAAAAAAGGGCGATTGTTGGCTTGTATTGATTGTGCTTTTATATCACTTGTAATGATCCCACATTACAAAAACATATGCAGAATAGCTTAACTGCTGAACTCTCAACTTCCCAACCACCCCCGAGGAATCATAGTTTCATTCACATTGGAAATCGGAAAATCATAGCCTGCTCATGCATGCCAAAATGATGCCCAAATCAAAGTTGAGCAGCCAGGCTTTCAAGGCAACACATGATCACATCTCCGACTATTGCATCTTGAACTTCAGTATGAAGCCTACATTTTACTCTCAAAAGTAGAAGAACAAGAAACTACAACAAACGCACGCAAAGACATACACTCACACACACACATATATATATATATATATATATATATATATATATATATATATATATATATATATATATATATATACTCCACCAAAACATACATGAAAACACGTATGCACTGTAAGAAAAAAATTCAAATAAGAATAGAAAATCCCAAATGTTGGAAAATCGGAACTGTTTTGAGCACTGTAAATCAAAATCCATGTTTACAAGTGCAGGTAAGAGGGGCTAGTTTTTGGGCCCCAAACAAGCATATGATCCACAAGAAAAAGAGTTTAGAGAGATACATTCCTTAAATTCCTCTCATGCAACAGTTTTTGTAATTCCTTCATTCTCATGTCTGAATTTTAACTAGAAATCATGATGTGAAAAAAGTTTACGGAGAGGTTATGAAAGGTTTTCATCCCAAAAGCATGTCATTCTAAACACTCTCTTTTCGAAAAAGCCTATGATAGACTAGAATGGGAGTTTGTTCTCCAATCTCTTAAAGAAATGGGTTGTACTTGGAAATTCACTAAGATGATTGCCACATTGGTGGTGAATTCACTATTGCCGTAGAGGGGCTTAGCTATGTGGTGCAACATGAAATGGAATTAGGCCATTTTAAAGGTCTCTCTCTTCCGATCAACCATGGCCAGATGATCATGAGCTTATTTGCAGATGACATGAATGCATTTGTGCATAATGATATGACTAGATTTGAAAGCTTTTGGGGTGTGCTGGCACTTTCTCTGAAGCATCAGAGTCCAAAATAAACCACTCCAAAATTTCTTTTAGGGCCATCTTCATGCCACCACCCCAACTACTCATTGACCAAGGTTGCCAAGTTATCCCTAGAGGTCTCGTCTTCTGCCTACTTGGTATCCCTATGGGCTTTGGTGCCTCGATGGAGCAGTGATGGAATTTGGTTTTTTCCAGACTAGAAAACAAGTTTTCATATTGGAAGGGCCTACAAATCAACCTCGTTGGGCATACCATGGTAATTAATACCTTCCTCATCTCCTTGACAATTTACTTTTCTCTCTTCCTTGAGACCGAGGGAGGAAGATCTTTGCAAATTTGAAAGAATTTACAAAAAATGTCTTTGGACAGGGGACCACAAGAGAAGGGGGGTTCCCAAAATTAAATTGGCTATCTGATAAGCCAAAAGGATTGTGGGGGTTTTGGCATTGGGGATATTGAAGGCATGGCTGACAACTTGGCGGCAAAATGGATCATCAAGGCTTGGTGCAACTATGAGACCTCTTGGGCTAAGCTCATTTTTAGGAACAAGAACGTGATAATGCTTGTGGGCCCCTAGTTGGAAGGACTTGGGCACGCTGTCGGTGTGAAAGCAGCGGTCGGTGGATCAAGCCAACTGCCGAAATACGGCTCACTCGGGGTGCTTGGAGCAATCTCAGGTAAAGAAGACTCAAAGAGAATGCAAACTTAAGAGAGTGAACTAATTACTGTTTCATAATTTTGACTCACATAGATGAATCTTTTGCTCTCACGCATGGTTACACAGGAATTCCAATTAACGAAGCTAAACAGCAGAATTGCGGGGATGGTTTATTCTTCATAAAGTTAATAAATCTAGAATTAAAGGTCATAGTTCAATAAAAAAATCATTCGTTCATATATATGTAGAAGGTTCAATTCATAATGCAATGACTTTTTTTTGAACTGACGAAATCAGCTGAATTAACTAAGAGTTGATGTGAACGTTTCTGTATCTACGTTTTCTAATATATGTTGTAATAATCGAATTTAGCATTCATAGTAACTTGTTATTCATTCATAGTCATCGTTTTGTATGAGAGCAAATATGAGGGATATTCTCTCATTTATATAAGAATTGGAAGTGAGTATGTATCATAGTAAGATAAAGTATGCATGATCAAATGATGGCAGCTTCAATGTAAATTGGTACATGAACAGTGAATTCTTCAGAGATGTCTTGAGATCTGCATTCAAACCAGGAGCTATGCGGAAAACAAAACCAATACTATGCACAGTACATGTGTTCGGAGGTGAAGATCTTTGTGGTTTTTAAAACAAGAACGTTCAGGTTAGTCTTCATATACTTATAACAAAAGCATTAGTAATAAAAGATGAAAAAAAATCATTTTAGAATGCATGTAATTTCAACACATAAATCCATATGTTGTTTCCATGATCAACTATTTTATATCATGATTACGTTTTACTCGAAAACATGTTAATGAAAATAAACCTTGAAATTCTTTCAAACATATAAGATGAAAGAAAACTTTTGATAAACTCACGTATATGCTATAAAGTTTTGTCGTTCATATAGAATAGAATAAAGTAGCATTCGAATTTCTTACAAATGCTTCACGATTAATGAAAACACACAGTATCAGAAAAGATTTGTGATATTTTCATGCAGCAAATGCTTTACGATTAATGAAAACTCAGAGTGTCAGATGTTTGCGCAGAAAATGTTTGCCATGTCAAAACTCCGAGTGAGCGAGTTACGTTGGAGCAACAATAATCCCTCAACCTTCGACCTGATGATTTAACTTCGCAATATTTCATATACTAATCGGTAAAGAAGATAATTCAAATTGTATTTAATCACAAAGAACTGTATAAACTGTGCTTCTATTAGCCATTAATACTCAGATCTGTACAAATCCTAACTGACGGTTGAACACATGTCACAAGAATCAATGCATGCCTGCATGATCAGTATTTGTTTAATCAAATTTGTTAGCTCTACAATTAAACACAAGTCAGACGTTGCTAACTAAAGATGCAAATTATCTAGTCAAAGCTTAACGGCGATAATCATATAGTTCCTAGAAAACAGTGCGTGCATGGTTCCTTCATCCGTTCCTCTTTAACTTACATATTTTTCAGCGGCAATCCTTTACAGAAGCAATGATTCCAAAGTAGAATTGAAGTTCTTACAGTCCCAGATGACTAAAACATTCGTCTCTTATTCTACAGATGGTATCCATAAATAAGATTCTGCCTCTGTCGGCAGTTCAATCAGATGAATAGATAAACACTTCAAAATTCAAATCCTTTGATTGTACTGTATTCGCAAGCCATGGAGAGTTGTCGTAAAAACGAAATTATATATTCAAAACTTCTTAATTGCATGACTGTGGAAGAAGATTAGTCGCTTCAATCTTATTGTATACAGATCAAAGTCACTATTCATCCGTCTACAACGATGATAATTAGAATTATATTGATAGCACGTAAGAAGCCACCTTAGAGCATAATCAGAGTGAAGTCAACGCCATCTTTGTCTTCTTTTGCTCAGCATAAACAACGAGCGTCCTCCTGTCTATTTCAAATCGAAGGGCTTTTGACCAGCACTTCTCTTCTCGCCAAAGCTCTGTGTCTCTGCTCTTCTGTTGAATTTCGCAATAAATGACCTTCTACTATTAATCTGACGCTCCATCTGCACCTTCTCTCTCGTCTGCTCTACGCCAGAGGTCACGTTGTGAATTTGACTTCCTTTTCCTGCCGAAACTACTTCTGTTTATATGATTCAAAAGGGAGAAACCGAGAGCCTTCCCATGAGCGCCCCCCAGATGTTCATTGATCCATCCCGTTTTGTCTGATTTCCGCCAGATATGCATAATGAAAATGGCCTCCTTCAGAAAAATCGAATTCTCCTTTTTTCTGGCTCCCCTCCACATGCGCCTTTATCTTCTCTACCATTCCTTTTTTGTTTCCCGAACGGCTTGGAGCTCTTTTCGTTTCATGAACGTCGACCCTTGAACGCCTACTCTTTCTCCATGTGTAATTAGCTACTTTCCTCCTCGATCTTCAGCCCATTCCCATCCTTTTCTAGTGCGATTTAAACTCTGTGATTAGAGTTTGTCCAAAATCTTTTTGCGTGACATCTTCAAATGATAGTATTGTCCCATATATTTTCTAAAGTTCTATCAAAAAACAATTGATAAAAACCAATTGTTGTCCTTTTTTATCATTCATGTCCTGCTAGCTCAAGTCTTCATCAGTCCCTTGTATTTCACAAGGTGTAGAAATCAAGATAATAATCCAAGAGTTTGATCAAGACATAAGAGTAGGGATGAATATCTCTACGACATTCACCCCCACCAAACATGTGCGTCCGCTGGATGCACCAACCTGAGAATAACCTGCTTTCTTCATATCATAAAATGTGTTTATATATTATTTTGTTACAAAATCTTCAAGTGCATGGGTAAAAAAAGTAAAGTGCCTTATGCACGGCTATGTAATGGGCCCTATGGAATGCATACTCTATAGTGCATAGAAAGAAAAATTTGGTGCAATAAATAAAGAAAATGGCTTTTGATGGTGAGGCTTGTGCACTCACTCTCATACATAGCAATGTGATTATACATTCATCCTTACAGTCTCTCATATGTGCATGGGTATAGATCCGATCGTGCCTTGATGCATGGTCATGTACTGTGACCCTAACACATGCATACTTTGTGTGCATTTTCAAAATTATGGTGTATAAGGGATAAGATCTTTTGATGAAGAAGTTTTCATCTACTATACTTAGAATTTGCTCGCAGATTTCATCATACATGTTACAATCTAGATTGGTGCAAATGAACGTGCACCTAAGGGAAAACTCAACATGTGTTTGTACATAATTTGATGCATACTTTAAATGCAAGCTTAAACAAAAAATGGTGCAAAAATGGAAGTAAAAGGTTTTTCATATTCGATTCTTGAAGAAAATCTTGGTTGTCCATAAACTCTCAGTCTTCATCTTAAACCTGAAAAATAATTCATCTTGAAAAAACTTATGAAAAACATAACTATTAGCCAATTTAAAGAAAATATATCAATTCAAGATAATACTTCTGGATAACCTATCTGTAAAAACCAAAGTAATATTAAGTCAAATTTTTGTAACTTCCATCAAATCCTCTTTTCTTGCTTGACCTGCATTAAACCACTCAAAACATTGATTAAAAAAGCAATATTTGCATCATTAAATTCTTAATTTTAGTTTAGAGAGAGATAAAACTCCTCATGATCATGCTCGTAATTATCTTTTGTTTAGGGAGAGATAAAACTCCTCGTGCTCGTGTTCGTAATTATCTTTTGTTTAGGGAGAGATAAAACTCCTCGTGCTCGTGCTCGTAATTATCTTTTGTTTAGGGAAAGATAAAACTCCTCGTGCTCGTATCTTTTGATGAGGGAGAGATACAACTCCCATGCTCATACCTTTTGATGAGGGAGAGATAAAACTCCCATGCTCATACCTTTTGATGAGGGAGAGATAAAACTCCCATGCTCATACCTTTTGATGAGGGAGAGGTAAAAATCCCATGCTCATACCTTTTGATGAGGGAGAGATAAAACTCCCATGCTCATACCTTTTGATGAGGGAGAGGTAAAACTCCCATGCTCGTGCTCGTAATTATCTTTTGTTTAGGGAGAGATAAAACTCCTCGTGCTCGTGCTCGTAATTATCTTTTGTTTAGGGAGAGATAAAACTCCTCGTGCTCATATCTTTTGATGAGGGAGAGATACAACTCCCGTGCTCATGCTTTTTGATGAAGGAGAGATACAACTCCCGTGCTCGTATCTTTTGATGAGGGAGAGATACAACTCCCGTGCTCGTATCTTTTGATGAGGGAGAGATACAACTCCCGTTCATATAATTTATGTTTTTGTTTTTGAGATTATCTGAGATTGCCATGCCGTGGTGTTTCACATCGGGTTCACCAATATTGTAGGCGCGAAAGCAGCGGTCGGTGGATCAAGCCAACCGCCGAAATACGGCTCACTCGGGGTGCTTGGAGCAATCTCAGGTAAAGAAGACTCAAAGAGAATGCAAACTTAAGAGAGTGAATTAGTTACTCTTTCATAATTTTGAGTCACATAGATGAATCTTTTGCTCTCACGCATGGTTACACAGGAATTCCAATTAACGAAGCTAAACAACAGAATTGCGGGGATGGTTTATTCTTCATAAATTTAATAAATCTAGAATTAAAGGTCATAGTTCAATAAAAAAATCATTCGTTCATATATATGTAGAAGGTTCAATTCATAATGCAATGACTTTTTTTTGAACTGACGAAATCATCTGAATTAACTAAGAGTTGATGTGAACGTTTATGTATCTACGATTTCTTATATATGTTGTAATAATCGAATTTAGCATTCATAGTAACTTGTTATTCATTCATAGTGATCGTTTTGTATGAGAACAAATATGAGGGATATTCTCTCATTTATATAAGAATTGGAAGTGAGTATGTATCATAGTAAGAAGTATGCATGATCAAATGATGGCAGCTTCAATGTAAATTGGTACATGAACAGTGAATTCTTCAGAGATGTCTTGAGATCTGCATTCAAACCAGGAGTTATGCGGAAAACAAAACCAATACTATGCACAGTACATGTGTTCGGAGGTGAAGATCTTTGCGGTTTTTAAAACAAGCATGTTCAGGTTAGTCTTCATATACTTATAACAAACGCATTAGTAATAAAAGATGAAAAAAAATCATTTTAGAATGCATGTAATTTCAACACATAAATCCATATGTTGTTTGCATGATCAACTGTTTTATTTCATGATTACGTTTTACTCGAAAACATGTTAATGAAAATAAACCTTGAAATTCTTTCGAACATATAAGATGAAAGAAAACTTTCGATAAACTCACGTATTTGCTATAAAGTTTTGTCGTTCATATAGAATAGAATAAAGTAGCATTCGAATTTCTTACAAATGCTTCACGATTAATGAAAACACACAGTATCAGAAAAGATTTGTGATATTTTCATGTAGCAAATGCTTTACGATTAATGAAAACTCAAGTGTCAGATGTTTGCGCAGAAAATGTTTGCCATGTCAAAATTCCGAGTGAGCAAGTTACGTTGGAGGAACAATAATCCCTCAACCTTCGGCCTGATTATTTAATTTCGCAATATTTCATATACTAATCGGTAAAGAAGATAATTCAAATTGTATTTAATCACAAAGAACTGTATAAACTGTGCTTCTATTAGCCATTAATACTCAGATCTGTACAAATCCTAACTGATGGTTGAACACATGTCACAAGAATCAATGCATGCCTGCATGAACAATATTTGTTTAATCAAATTCGTTAGCTCTACGATTAAACACAAGTCAGACATTGCTGACTAAAGATGCAAGTTATCTAGTCAAAGCTTAACGGCGATAATCATATAGTTCCTAGAAAGCAGTGCGTGCATGGTTCCTTCATCCGTTTCTCTTTAATTTCCATATTTTTCAGCAGCAATCCTTTACAGAAGCAATGATTCCAAATTAGAATTGAAGTTCTTACAGTCCCAAACATTCATCTCTTTCTCTACAGATGGTATCCATAAATAAGATTCTGCCTCTGTCGGTAGTTCAAAATTCAAATCCTTTGATTGTACTGTATTCGCAAGCCATGGACAGTTGTCGTAAAAACGAAAGTATATATTCAAAACTTCTTAATTGCATGACTGTGGAAGAAGATAAGTCGCTTCAATCTTATTGTATACAGATCAAAGTCACTATTCATCCATCTACAGCAATGATAATTAGAATTATATTGATAGCACGTAAGAAGCGACCTTAGAGCATAATCAGAGTGAAGTTAGCGCCATCTTTGTCTTCTTTTGCTCAGCATAAACAACAAGCGTCCTCCTGTCTATTTCAAATCGAAGGGCTTTTGACCAGCACTTCTCTTCTCGCCAAAGCTCTACGTCTCTGTTCTTTTGTTGAATTTTGCAATAAATGACCTTCCACTATCAATCTGATGCTCCATCTGCAACTTCTCTCTCGTCTGCTCTATGCCAGAGGTCACGTTGTGAATTTGACTTCCTTTTCCTACCGAAACTACTTCTGTTTATATGATTCAAAAGGGAGAAACCGAGAGCCTTCCCATGAGCGCCCCCCCAGATGTTGATTGATCCATCCCGTTTTGTCTGATTTCCGCTAGATATGCATAATGAAAATGGCCTCCTTCAGAAAAATCGAATTCTCCTTTTTTCAGGCTCCCCTCCACATGCGCCTTTATCTTCTCTACCATTCCTTTTTTTTTTCCCGAACGGCTTGGAGCTCTTTCCGTTGCATGAACGTCGACCCTTGAATGCCTACTCTTTCTGCATGTGTAATTAGCTACTTTCCTCCTCGATCTTCAGCCCATTCCCATCCTTTTCTAGTGCGATTTAAACTCTGTGATTAGAGTTTGTCAAAAATCTTTTTGCGTGACATCTTCAAATGATAGTATTGTCCCATATATTTTCTAAAGTTCTATTAAAAAACAACTTTACATATCAATTGATAAAAACCAATTGTTGTCCTTTTTTATCATTCATGTCCTGCTAGCTCAAGTGTTCATCAATCCCTTGTATTTCACAAGGTGTAGAAATCAAGATAATAATCCAAGACTTTGAACAAGACATAAGAGTAGAGATGAATATTTCTACGACAACGCAAAGACATACGCTTAGACACACACACATATATATATATATATATATATATATATATATATATATATATATATATATATATATATATATATATATATATATATATATGCTCCACCAAAACATACATGAAAACACGTATGCACTATAATAAAAAAATTCAAATAAGAATAGAAAATCCCAAATGTTGGAAAATCGGAACTGTGAAATTAACGAGTGGAGGTAAGAGGGGCTAGTTTTTGGGCCCCAAACAAGCATATGATCCACAAGAAAAAAGTTTAGAGAGATACATTCCTTAGATTCCTCTCATGCAACGGTTTTTCTAATTCCTTCATTCTCATGTCTGAATTTTAACTAGAAATCATAATGTGAAAAAACTTTAGAGAGAGGTTATGAAACGTTTTCATCCCAAAAGCATGTCATTCTAAACATTCTCAACACAATGTATAAAATAAACCGTAATGAAATATTTCCTTACCATTAGGTTTTTTATACTTCTTCCGCCCTTTGAAGGACTGTGTTCTAGCTAAGAAATCGTGTTCTCGCTATCAGATATTATTTCAGCCCAAAGCTCAAAAGAAGGGTTCTCTCTCATCTTATAGATTTGCTACAGAATATGAGCAAAATTAGGTACATATTTATTAATTAAGCTAATATAAAATAGAAGCTGGATATTTAAATGTTCAGGTTATACCAAAAAAAAGAAAGATATCCAATCTTTTTCAAAACTTTAAAAGGTCTATGATTCTTCCTTCTATGCAGGTTAGATAGTTAAAGGTTGACATCAACAAATACCATATTACTGCCTTTGAAATTCAAGTGGTCCTTTCAAATTGTAGATATAGGAAGAAATAATCAATAAGTGAATGCACTCTAAAAATGGAAAATTAGGTGTCCATCACTTCCATCCAAAAGTCTTATCGGAGATGATGATGATAAAAATTTAGATTTCTCTTCATACAAACGATAATCCCCTAACATACATACAAACAACGAAGGAAAAATGGTGAGGCTAATGTAGTCTAAATTACATGTTACCAAATTCGTGGTCTTTAAGATTGGATAAATGCAAAAATAGCAAAAATTCGTGGTTTTAGCTAGCTAGAGCCAGGAATTTTCTTTTTACATCATGGATGGCTTAAGCCATTCTTTCTTTTATAATTACAAGAGATAAAATGTACTCTTTTACAAGAGGTGTTTATATGTCTACACAAATGACTACAAATGAACATCATATCGAGCATGTAGGCTTGAGAAAAGTGCACCAACAACTCCCTCTCAAGCCTAACATGGTTGGCCTCCAAGTACCTCTTCAATTATCCTTAATTTCGTGCATGACAATCATTAACTTGAATCTACTCAATTTTGTACCATCAAGAGCTTTAGTCAACATGTCTGCACATTTCATATGTGTAGAGACATAGGAGAGTTGAATATCCTTGCTCATTAGCTTTTCCCTTACATAATGGTAGTGGGCTTCAATATGCTTGGTTCTATGATGGTATACCGGATTAGCTGCAAGATTTAGTGAGCTTGTGTTGTCACAAAAAATGTGAGGTGTTGAAGAATAAAGTCCAAGATCTGTATACAAAGATTTTAACCACATGATTTCTTGAGATGCATTAGCCAAACCTCTATATTGAAATTTAGTACAAGATAATGCCACTGCTGGTTGCTTGTTAAATGAGCACGAAATGATTTTTGAATCTACATACCTGGATGTGCTTCTTCTATCATCTCTAGATCCGGCCCAATCAACATCTAAGTAGACCTTTAGCTCAATATCTAAAGTAAATAGATAAAAACAACCTTCATTCATGGTCCCCTTTAGTTATCTGAGGAATCTCTTTACTGCTTCCATATGTGGTCTTCTCGATTTATGCATAAACTGACTCAATATGTTAACACTATAGCATATATCCACGCTTGTGAGTGTTGCATAGTTAAAACTTCCAACCAAGCTTTAATAGCTTGTGATGTCTTCAATTGGATCTCCTTCATAAGCACTAAGCTTACGATTTTGCTCAATAGGTGCACCTGCACACTTTCCATCCTGAACTCGATGACCATGTCATGTGCATACTTCGTTTGTGTGATTTATATACCTAAACCTATGTACGTTAACTCCAATCCAAGAAATTAAGTGTGGTCCAAGATCATTTATTTTGAGCTCCTCCTTCATTTGAATCTTTACGTGTTTGATTCCTTCAAGATCATTCCGTGTGATAATGATATCATCAACATAGACACATAGATAGATCACTTTAGATCCATTCCTTTTTATGAACAAAGAGGTATCCACCTTGCTAGTTTTGAATCCTTGGTCCTGTAAATAAGTCACCAATTTGAAATTTCAACCTCTAAGATCTTGCTTCAATCCATACAAGGCTTTCTTTAATTTTCATACATAGTTAGGATGATGTGAATCCTCATATCCAGGAGGTTGTGCCATATACAATTCCTAAGAAATCCATTCATTTAAAGAAGCATTATTTACATCAAGTTGATAGAGCTTCCAATTTCTCGATGCAGAAAGACTAATGAGAACCCTAATTGCACGCATTTTTGCAAGAGGAGAGAAAGTCTCCTCATAATCAATACCATGGATTTGAACAAACCCTTTAGCAACTAACCTTGCTTTATTTCTATTTATATTTATCTAGATTCCTCTTGATTTTGTATATCCATCAAGATCGAATTACCTTCATAGATGGCTTGTTAGGTACAAGCTCCCAAGTGTCATTCTCCTTCAAGGCTTTCATTTATTCATCCTTTGTGCATATTCAAATGTGGTAGGTTCTTTATTGGTTGAATCCTTGGCAATGAAGATTGAATGCTTGGTTACCAAAGAAGTATCATAACCATACCTCTCTAGTTTCTTCTTCTCCCTTGAAGACCTTCTAAGTGATTGATGTGAGCTCTCAGGTCCATGTGTAGCATCTTGCATCTTTGCTTTACATTTGCTCTTCCTTAGCTTTAGTCTTTCCAAGTCTTTTAGGTCAATCTCCAAATCACTTTCTTCAATTTGCTTTGGCTCCTTTGGTTGAAGTGATGGAGAATCTTCATCCAAGTCATAAGGCAGCTTCAATTTCCTCTCATCATCAAAGCAGAATTTGTTCTCATAAAAAAATACACCTCTACTCGCAGAAAATCATTTATTGGTTGGGTTGTACAATCTATATCATTTTTTGTTTTGGTCATAACCAATAGATATGCACTTCTTTGCCTTGGGATCCGATTTCCCTCTTACTTGAGAATGAATGTGAGCATAGGCTAAGCATCCAAAGATTTTACAATGATCTAGACTAGCTCTTCTTCCATTCAACACTTTATATGGAGTGGTTCCATCTGGTAACTTAGATGGAAGTCTATTTATGAGATATGTGGCTATAGACAAAGCCTCTACCCAAAGGTAGTTTGACAATACCTTTTCATTGAGCATGAACCTTGGACCTTCAACAAAAGCTTTGTTTCTGCTTTCTGCTACACCATTGAGTTCGAGTGTATACCTTGTAGTGACTTCCCTTTTAATGCCTCTTTCATGCAAGTAGGCATCAAATTTAGAAGAGAAGTATTCTCCTCCACCATCTGATCTGAGTCTTTTGAAAGTCCTATCTGTTTGGTTTTCAACAAGAGCAACATACTTCTTAAAGCAATTAAAAACTTCATCCTTGTGCTTCATGAAAAAGTGAATGGTCCACCTGCTACAATCATCTATGAAAGACACATAATGTCTTGAGCCAGATATAGATGGCTCTTTACTTAGACCCGACACATTCGTGTGCACTAGATCCAAAAGATTTTGATACACATATCCCTTCTTATCGAAAGGTTGTCTATGAGCCTTACCGAGTTTACACGGTTCACATTTATAAATCATGTGTTGCCTTGTGATATTAGGCATGCCAAGTACGCTTTGGTCCCTACAAATTTTCTTGTGTCCTCTCACCAATGTGAGCAAGCCTTTTGTGCCATATCTCCAACTTTCTTAGAGTTTGAGATCCATAGCTAAATAAGGCTATGCTCTTTGTATCTTCCACTTCAAAAGTGAAAATTCTTCCTGTCTTTTCTTGTTTGAAAATACTTCTAAAGCCTTGCCTTGGGTCTTCAACATATGTTCCAAATCTGTTGAATATAACCATCAATCCTTTTTCAACAATCTCCCCAACACTTGTTAAATTTTTGGTAATTGAAGGGACATACAAGACTTTGATTAAGAGGTTCATATTCCCATCTGATGTCTTCACATTACCTATCTTCTACACTGAGTGCTTTGTATCATCCCCTGTTTGCACTTCATGTTTGTTGTGAGGATCTTCCAAATCAAAAAGCAAAGCCACATTTCCTACTACATGATTTGATCATCCCCAATCAATGTAAAAGATGTGATCATCATCCTTACTCTTCTTCACTAATAGATTCATAATCAATAATGAATCTTCTTAACTTTGGTCCTCTATATAGTTACTGTAATCTCTTCTTCCTCTATGGCCACTTTGATAGTTGTTGTAGTAGTTGTTGTTGTAGCCTCCATTGTATCTTCCTCTATTTGATCCATAGCCACCTCTATTGAATCCTCTTCGTCTTGAGGTCCCAAGGTTCCTAAAACATTCTTCAGAAGTATGATTAGATAAGCCACATATATTGCAAGGTTGAGATGATTGGAATCTCCCTCTCCCTTGCTTTCCACCTCTTCCTCTTCCTCTAGTTCTTCGTCTACCTGCAAAGTTTGCTTGGAAAGAGCTTCCTTCATCTTCATTCTCCTTATTCTTGGAAGTGTCCTTGATCTTAGCTTTATCTAAATATAAGGCTGAAGTTTGATTACGTCTTGAGGACTCACAACCTTTGCTAATCTTTACGTCATGAGTGAAGAGTTGGCCCATGAGTGTGTTGAGGTCAGGTACATGCATATCCATTTACAAATCCATGGCTGTTGTGAAGGACTCCCACTTGTCATCTGCTTTGATTCCATTTATGATGTGTCTAATGATTTGTTCCTCTTCAATTAACTCTCCAATGCTTCCAATTTGATCTGAAATCTTCTCCATCTTTGTGACATAATCAATCACACTTTGCTTGAGGCTTTTCTTCATTGTTGTGAACTCCATCCACAATTGGTTCTTCCTTGCTCGAGTGTTGGAGGAGAAGAAAGAAACAAGTGCATTCCAAGTCTCTCTTGATCTCTCTCATCCCTTGACATGAGACAAAAGAAAATCAGAGATTGAGTTTAGAATATAGGACCTTACAAGTGCATCCTTTGAATACCAATTTGAAAGTTTTTCCTCTTCCTCATGTGATGATTGCCCTTTTTTCCTCATGGTTGGCATAGCTTCATCTCCAGATGTGAATCCAAATAGATTCCTCCCTTGAAAATAAGACTTCATCCTTAGAGACCATGCTAGGTAGTTTTTTCTATCCAATTTGTCAATTGCTGACAGAAATCCATCTCCCATGTTGATTGACTATGCTCTGATACCACTATGGAGAGAAATGGTGGATGCAATCAAAAGATGAGTTGGTACTCCTACAACCAGCTTCACACAATCCAAGGGAGACTTCAGAGTTGGTTAGTAGACCCTCTAAGCTTCCTAAATCCACAAAAAAATCACCCAAGTGATTTGGAACAAGTATCTCAAAAGTTTGAGTCAAGAGAGCCTAGTTGCAAAATGACTAGCTCACAAAACTTACTACTTTTGTACATACACCTCTTAGAAAAAATGAATAGTGCTCTCAAACTGGTAGGAGTTAGAAACATTCCTTTTGTACATACATAATATATTTAGCAAGCTTCCTAATACAAGATAAAAAACTTCAATTCATCAATAGAGCACTGAGAAAACGTTTTAGAAAAATTTGGAACACTCCCGCCATTTTCAGGCTCTATAGAAATAGATGAGTGAGTAGTAAAATGCAGATTTCTCCACCATTCTAAATCCAATGGACATGAAATTTTCTGAGAATAAACTAGACTTAGAGAGCTATCGAATACACTTTAAAAATTTTAAAGAAGTTATGTATAGCTTGAGATATGAGCCTCTAAACTTTACTATTTTGAGTGAGTATAGCAGAGAACAAATTAGAGAAGAAGTAAATGATGATTGTATAGAGTCACATATAATTAGAACATCATTGGCGATGAATACTTGCACGAGGTGAGTAGAACGGTAGAGCTATGAAGTAATCTCTTCAATTTCTACAAATGGGCATGAAATGGGCACGAATCGAGCACTACTTTGGCGACTTCCTTCTTGCTCCTTTTCTAGCTATATTTGGAGGTAGTTTTGAATTGGAACTCAATTGAATTCACCTAAAAGTGATGCTCCGAATTAGAAAAATACTCCCTCAATGAATTTTCTTTTCACATCATGGATGGATTAATCCACTCTTTCTTTTACAATTACAAGAGATAAAGTGTACTCTTTTAGAAGAGGTGTTCATATGTCTACACATATGACTACAAATGAACATCATATCAAGCATGTAGGCTTGGGCAAAATGCACCAACACTCAAGTCCTTTGTGTTTGGGTTGAAGCACATGTAGTGTTTATGATCATTTGAATATCTTGAAACCACACACTTTTCTTTCTTTGGTTGTAGCTTGTGCCTCAGTTCACTTGGTACATGTACATAACAAGCACATCCAAATATCTTCAAGTGGGAAAGATCAACTTTCTTGCCATAATAGGCTTAATATGGTGTCAAGCCATGGATGCCTCGGGCAGGAGCCCTATTCATAAGATACACGGCATTATTTGCTGCATCACTCCAAAACATGTTAGGTAAGTTCATGTCATTAAGCATTGCTCTAGCGATCTCCGTAGTGTATCTATTCTTCTCTTTGCTATCCCATTTTGTTGGGGTGTGTACCTACATTTTACTTGCCTCTCCATGCCTTGATACATAAAGAAATTAGAAAATTCATTGAAGAAATATTCTCCCCCTCCATCGGACTTTAGCTTCTTGTCATATGTAACCGCTTCCTTCTCTACCATGACCTTGAACGCTTTGAAACATGTAAACACATCTGATTTGCTTTTTATGAAATAAACCCAAACCATGCTCGTACAATCATCTATAGGACTGACAAAGTACTTGTTACCTCCAATGTTTTTATCTTTGATTGGCCCCACACTTTTGTATGTATCAACTCCAATTGATGTTGGCTTATGTAGCCACTTTTCTTGAATGGAAGTCTCACTTGCTTCCCTAATTGACAAGATTCACATAAAAATGCTTGCTTCATACCTTGTCCTTGGAAGTTGGGAAGACCTTCAACCAGCCTCTTGAATTGTAGTTCGTTCATTCTTTGTATGTTGATGTGACTTATCCTTTTGTGGCATAAGTCCAACTCCAAAATCTTCTTGTTTCCATATGTGAAGTAGACATGTTGAGTGGAATGAGAATGTACCTTCAAAGTGAAGAGTCTCCCTTGCTTCTTTCCTCTTGTTATGACCTTGTATCCTTGCTTGGGGTTCTCCAGAAAGCATCCACATTTGTTGAACCTTACTTGATAGCCTATTTCAACCATTTTCCCTACGGACACCAAGTTCTTTGTGATGGTAGGGACATGCAATACATTCTTAAGACATCTTCCTTCCTCCTTGTCATCCAAAGTTACATCTCCAACATGGGTGATCTCTTGGTCTCTATCATCAACTATTTCTACATGTCCTTTAGCTTTGGGAGCATGTATATTGGTAAACCAAGAAGCATTGCAACTCATATGGTTGTTTCATCTACTATCAATATACCAAGTATTATCTACTTTGCTTGAATTCCCATTCATGTGCATCATGAAGAGATTTTCATTTTATGATATTGTAGAGGCATAATTACCTTGGCCTTTCCATGAAGAGCCTTGATTATAGCTCCTTGGTTTCTTCCTTGGTAGCAATCTCTAAAATAGTGGCCAAACACGCCACATATATAACATCCTTCTCCATGTTGATTCCTGTTTTGTCGATGCTTTGCTCCTCTTCCTCTTGTTGTTTCTCTACCTCTTTGTCATGAGGTGCCTTGGTCATGTCCTTGATTTCATGAGTGGCCTTTCCTTCCTCCAAACCTTCCTTTTTCCCTACCTTTTCCTCGTCTTCCTTTGGCCCTTTGATTGCCTACATAAAACATTTTTCCATCCTTGCTTTAAGTTGAACTTCCACCTATGTTCATCTCTTCGGTGACCATCAGAGCAACCAATTGCTCAAAATCGTGAAGTTTATCCATTACATATACTGAAGTGGTAAAGGGTTTCTACTTCTCATCATCCCTCAAACCATTGAGAGTATAAGCCACAAGATCGTCATCGTCTACATGGCTTCCAATGGATCCCAATGCATCTGACATATCCTTTACCTTAAGTATGTAGTCATTTATGCTACTCCATGATCTCTTACTTATGTTGTTGAGCTCATTCTTGAGTTGTATCTTCCTTGTTTGGTGCTTGTTGAATAAAGGCTCTCAAGTGTCTCCCATACCTTCATGATTGAATCCAAGTCTTGGATATGGCTGATCATGCTATTGCTAATGTGTTGGGTAATGATAAAGATAACCCTCTTTTATCTTTCATTCCATTCCCTAAACGCCTTTCTCTGGTCATTGGTTGGATTTTCATCCAACTAAGGCCTTGGTTCACTTCCACTAATCAATCCCCAAAGGCGCTTTCCCATAAGGTAGTTGGAGACCCTAAATCTCCATTCTTGATAGTTCCCCTTAATCCAAAGCCTTCCTTAGATGGACACCTTGCGCTTTTGAAAATTTGAGTAAAGTCGCTCCCCCTTGATGTGAGCTACCTCCAACAAGCTTTTGTTGAAAATTTCACTAGAATCCCTCCCTCTTGGTGATTTTATTTGATACCCCCAAGATGCCAAAATGCTTTGATACCACTTATGGGAGAAGTTTCTCAACCCCTATGCAAGGACAAAGCATGATGACCTCCATAGTTACCCTTCTTTGCCCTAGTTGCTGGTCAAACAGAGACCTCACTTCACTCCAGCAAACTTTGCTCATAGAGTATGGGTCAACTTTAGTAAAACCTAGTAGATACCCAAGGACCAAACAATCATAGAAATTGGATAAATAGATAAGCAGAGATAACCCTTACAACTGAGAACAAAATATTTCCGAGAGAGCTTACACACAGAGAGATATAAAAGAATGTTGCTTCAAGACTAATCAAAGTCTGCTCGAGAGACTTGGTGAGCATAAAAGAGACTCTAATTGTTATCCAATGAGACAAGCATTACATCAAATGGATATCTAAGGAGGGAGAACCAATGCTAACAGCTTAGGGGTAGAGAGTTGCAACATTGCCTATGCACACAAACAGATATGCCTACTCAAAGTAAACAAAGAAGCTAGCAAGGGGCTAGCTTAAGCAAGGAACTTGCTTATTGCAACACCAACACTTAGTCCTCACATTACATGAACTAAAAATCCAAGAATATGGCACAAAAGAAGTTAAGATACATGCTCCTGTTATAGTGAGAAGTGTGCCCCTAAAATCTAGGAACTATCTTTCAAAATCAGCCCCCTAACTTGGAGGACTTAGTTGAGATGACTTGGGGAGTGGTTCAATGACTTTTCTTGATGGAATCTTGTCCCTTTTGGCTTCATGTAATTGGTTCACATGTCCATAAATCCTTTTCCATGAATTTTTAGCTACAAGCTTGACTTTTAACATAGTGCACATCCTTCTATAACTGGTCAATCTATTTGTGCTTATTTAACCTATGAACTCAAATCCAACTCACCTAAGGTTTATGCCACATGGATTAGATGTAAGTAGCTTCAATGTTATTGAAAATAAAAAAGAGAAAGCTTAGAGAATTACTTAGGTACCCAAAAAATGAGTCCAAGTGTGGATAATTCAAAATCCATCACTACTTATCCATTTGAAGTGAAAGGAAACACCAAAGAACCCACAAGAGAGCTGAAAGATAAAAAAGAGGTAATGGAAAGCAAAGCATCATGCAAGGGGTAGGTGAAGAGTGACACACTAACCTATACATGAAGGAAAGGCACATTCATGGGCCTATCTATTGAAATGAAGGACCTAGCAAGTGTCCATGGACCAAGGGAGCATTCGTAAGTAGTGTCGACCCATTTTCATCTCTCTTAAGGAGCTTTTCCATAAGCTTCTTGCACTACCCCCTCTCTCTCTAGTGTATTATGTTAGACATATTTAACTTATAAAAGTTGTTTCTTTCTCTTTATACATCCTCTTTTAGTGAGCTTACACTAGAATGAAACCATATCTCTTCTAGTTTATGTGTACCAAATATCTGAGTCTGCGTTGTCATGAAGATTTGATCTCCACAACGATAATGGTTCATGGAAACGTCTTGAAAGAATATATATAATAAGGTGCATAAAACTACTTGTTTTGGTCAATATGCTCTTTGCTAAATGGGTTTTCAATTGCTTCTCAAAAGGTAGTTCTTGCTTTAGTTTTATTTGCATAGATTCTGCTATTTGAACGGCCACGAATGGGGGTCCGAAGGGGAAAGTTGCACGGCCTAGAAGAGGGCATGCAAAGAGATTTTATCCACGGATTATATTCTTCAAGGGATCTTAATCCCTCTACAAACAACTCCACAAGTTCATTTACAAAAATTTAAAACAAAAGAAGATTGTTGCGAAACAATGTGGGCCACTTGGATTGATATATGTGCACCGTGTAGAAGAGAAGTTAGGAGAAAAGCCTACGGATTATAAATTGGATGTCCATCTTTAAGATTGGAATGGCTACGCAAAAATGTTATGCGTTAACTATGAGGTGCCCAGTGATTTAATATAGATTAATTATCTGCTTCAAGTAGATATCAACATGTCACGAGGAAGGAGATAAGGAAGAGAGCTCACACACACACTCTCACTCTCAAGGAAAAGCAAACACACAGATTGAGGCAAGGAAGAATGATCTTCTTCTTCTTCTTCTTCTATTACATAAATGGAATGTACAAGAATAACCTAAAAACAAGAATACAACAAATGCAATATATAAGGATCAGTACATAAGGAAAAAACTAATGTCTGCGAATGAGTAAGCTGGCAAGAAACAAATGTTCCATCACTCCCGGTAGATAAATTTAATAAAGGTCAATGAAGTATCCCTAACATATACTGGCGTGACCACTATACATGGCAGAGAAACAAAAAACTGGTACGTGTCATCTTGGATCATCACATGTTGAGCTTGATATTTCAACACTCACCCTCAAGCTCAACGCCATATCCTGTAATCCAAGCATTTCCCGAAACTTCTTCAACTTCTCAGCTCCAAGTGCTTTGGTGAAAATATCAGTGTTAAACGCTGTTTATTCTCCTAACTGTCAGAAGTGCGTTTAAGTGATTCTTGGGTTCATGGGAGTGGGAGGGGTCTGTTAGACAGACGCCCTGTACTTAGTTCCGAATCTCACTACTCGCACCCAGCAATATACTAATGCTGAGACTTTATCAATCGGCTGTACTTAGACATTACAGTTCACGATCTTAGCTCAACCACGTGTACCGAATACACTAAGATGCTATGTTGCATCTGCACATAACTTACTGAACATACCAGAACAAGGGTATTCGTTCAGCCTTCACAGAATGGACACCACACTCCTTCCAATATCCAGACACACAAAGAATCCCAGTGTTCAGATACACCGTACTGAAGATTCAGTACGCAATCTAGGGAATCTTTACTGTAGTTTAAACTTTACCGTATGGAACCTGAACCTAGATACTACAGACAACTTAACACAACACAGATACCAGAAGAGTTATCACGATTGCACAGACTTCGCCACATATTTGCAGAACATTTCAAGAAAAGAAACAACCTGCTGCGCGAACTAGTTGAGACTCACAACCGCAATGAATACCATCAGACAACCTGTTGTCAGGATCTTGCTCACGCTCAAACAGAAGTTACGAACACAGAAAAACACACAGAAGAATAAACGCAACAAGAGACGAGAAAGTACGCAGATTGGGTGCAATCTCCCCCCATGCACTCTATTTCGACAGTCCACATAGTGCATGTATTTATAGGAATTTTGATTACGTCGAAAAGAGTGGTTACAAGAGGGCGGCTTTGAAAAGCAAGCGTGAAACTAAAAGTTGATAACTTTTACAGAAAGCCATTGCTTTCAATAACAAAAACTACGGTCTACAATGACCCTTATGCTAACCATTACTTTTCTAACAATAGAGCCTTCTACACAGGTTTATTTACAAGCTAAATAATAATTATTTGGATTATTGATGTCCGCCCTTTCACGCCTTGCACGCTCCTCACGAACCTTCAACTGCTATATCAGAAACATCAAAAACATATTAATACATTAATAATATAACACTTTAACAATGCATTGTTCAATAATATACAACATGCCTCTCAGTTGACAAGCAACTGACCTCAATTGATAAAATAAGTTAACACTCTAACAATAACAATGCATTGTTCAATATATTTCATGTTACATTCCAACAATAACAATGCATTGTTCAACATATTCCATGTTCCACTCCAACAATGCATTGTTCAACATATTCCATAAGTTATAACATGCCCCGCAGTTGAACAAGCAACTGACCTCAGTGGATAAAATAATAAACATGGATGGCCAGTCACATGTTTCATCACTGAATAAAGAAAATTGGCATGTGCCATGTAAAAATACATGCATGGAAATGTTCATGGAGCTGTTACATTAATGTGTTTGTGTATGATATGCAAAAATTCAATGGTCATAATGAGGTGTTAATTGTGTTTTATGTATCCATTGACATTCTTCAATAGAGTGATTTTTGTACTTAACCAAATATCGATGATATTGAGTACCTGTGCGTGTAGTGGTGACATCATGATCAATGATTTTCTCAGGAACTAAGATTTCAAATTGTTCTTCAATCAAAGGAGGGTCATCAAGAAGTGGAGCAAGTGGTAAAGTTCCTTTAAAGGGTTTCAGTAAACTAATATGAAAAGAATTATGTATAGTCCAATGAGATGGAATATCTAACCTAAATGAATTATCATTAATTTTTTCTTTAATGCGAAACGGTCCATAATAGCGTGGTCCAAGTTTAATTTTAGGATGCTGCAAAATATTTTTGAGACATCTTTTAATGATACGCAACCATACAAAATCATTTTCCCTGAATTCTTTGGCTACTCGTTTAGTATTGATATTACGTGTATAGCGCTCTTGACTTTTCCTAATGTGCTTGTGAACATCATGAAGCATAGAAACGTGATCATGAGCAATAGAGTCAGCCATCGGAATGTCGGTTTGGGTGAGGGACATGGGAGTGGGAAGCTTTTTACCAAAAACAATTTCAAAAGGTGCACGACTAGTAGTGGTGTGTGCAGTGTTATTGTAAGCAAATTGAAGCAATGGCAACTTTTCATCCCAGTTATTAGGATTATCTAATGAATAACAACGCAATAAATCAAGAATAGTACTATTTGTAGCCTCACTCTGTCCATTACTTTCAGGATGAAATGCAGAACTAAAATCTATTTTAGAACCAAAATGTTGAAATAAGGCAACCCAAAAATGATTACAAAACCTAACATCACGATCAGATAACATTACTTTAGGAAATTCATGATGTGGGAATATGCATTTAATGAATAATTTTGCAGCTTGAGGTGCAGTCAAAGTTTTTCTGCATGGAATGAAATATGCATATTTACTAAACCTACCAACTATTGTCCAAATCATATCATTATGTGATGAAGTGATGGGAAGACCTGTGATAAAATCCATAGAGATTTGTTCCCATGGTTCATTTGGAATGGAAAGTGGCATTAATAATCCAAATGGTTTACCATGATGACATTTGACACGCTGACATACAATGCATTGAGAAACATAATGTGCAATATCTTTTTCCATGTGTGGCCAAAAGAAGAAATCTTTGCAAGCAGAAATGGTGCTTTGTATGCCTCTATGACCCATGTAAGATGGTTCATGCATTTCTTTAATGACAAAATCTTTATAAGCTTGGGTTATGCACAATCTATGTTGAAAATAGAGAAAACCATTATGAAATGTATAATGTTCATCAGATAAAGATGTAGCATTGTTGAAGTCATGCCATGCACGTGAAAAATACAAATCAGATGCATAAGTGTAAACCATTTCTTGAAAAGAATGAATTTGGATGGCAGAAATATTATTCAAAACAACAGAATGCGAAGGAAACCAGCTAAGAGCATCCACTACAACATTAGCTTTACCAGGCTGATATTGTATCATGGGTTGGAAATTTTGAATGAATGATGCCCATTTAAGATGCCTATCAGAGATTAAGGGCTGATTCTATAAATGTTTAATAGCCTGTTGATTGGTTTTGATTAAGACCTCAGAGCCCATAAGATAGTGTTTCCAAATTCGCAAAGCATGCACAACTGCTAACAATTCTTTATCATACGTACTATAATTCTGCTCTGAGGGTTTAAGCTTCCTACTCTCAAATGCAATGGGATGGTCATTTTGCATCAGAACAGCACCTATTCCTGAACCACTAGCATCAGTAACAACATGAAAGGGTTGTGAAAAATCAGGTAATTGTAAAACAGGTGCATGTGAAAGTGCATGTTTAAGTTTGTCAAAGGACTATTGTTGGGTAATTCCCCATGCAAATTTTATTTTCTTTTTCAACAACAAGATAAGAGGCAATGCTAAATAAGAAAAATTTTGAACAAACTTCCTATAGAAACTAGCCAACCCAAGAAAAGAACGAACATCATTGACTGATTGTGGTGTTGGCCATTCTACTATAACTCTAATCTTTTTCGGATCCACATGCACACCTTCACTTGAAATAATATGTCCTAAATATTCTAGCTTACATTGAAAGAAGTAACTCTTTTCAAGATTAGCATATAATGTGTTCTCTCGTAACAAATGGAAAACTGTTTCAAGATGCTTTTCATGTTCACTATCATTCTTACTATAAACAAGTATGTCATCAAAGAATACAAGAACAGAAGCTTGGTAATCAAGAAAAATATTGTTCATCATTCGCGCAAATGTAGCAGGGGCATTAGTAAGTCTAAAGGGCATTACCATAAATTCATAATGGCCATTTTGAGTTCTAAATGCAGTCTTAAAAATATCACTTTGTGTCATACGAATCTGATGGTAACCCGATTTAAGATCAATTTTACTAAAGACACGAGCTCCTCGTAACTTATCTAAGAGATCATCTATTCGAGGAATAGGGTATCTATTCTTGATCGTGATCTTGTTAAGGGCTCTATAATCAATGCACATTCGATAAGTTTTATTCTTCTTCTCTACTAAGAGAGCTGGTGCTCCAAATGGGGAAGAACTAGGCCTTATAAGTCCTTTTTGTAGTAAGTCTTTTACTTGGTTTTCTATTTCCTTTTGATGTAGTGGGCCATGTCTATAAGGTGCTTTATGAGGAGGAGAACTACCAGGGACTAAGTCTATGCTATGGTCAAAGGATCCTCGAGATGGTGGTAGTTCAGAGGGATACTCAGACATAAAACAATCTTTATAAGTACTCATGAAAGGTTTATATGCATCAGGAAGTGTATGAGTATAATCATTGATGACATTGAGAAAAACAATGCATGAGTTGAATCCTTTCCTAAATGCACGCTTTACTTGACTGTGACTAATCAATGGAAATGGCCGGAAATCATGTCGTGTAGACAAAGTAATGATTTGACCTTTGAATTCAAAGTTAAAGGTATGAGTATGGTAGTCAATATGTGGGTTATAACGGTGACGAAAAGGCATACCTAGTATAACATCATAAGATTGCAAAGGTGCAATTAAAAATGTCCCTGAATCAACATATGGGCCTATGCTAATCGTAACATCTTGCACTTCTCGTGTTACATTATAACGACTACCTTGAAATGCAGCTTTCACTTTCTACAAGGAAGGAAATGTTTGTAATTTAAGTTCTTATACTAATGAATGTGAAATGAAGTCATGTGAACTACCATCGTCATGTAGAATTTTAACTAGTTTGTTATTTATTATACCCTGCATGCAAAGAAGAGAGTGGAGAGAGATATCGTTACCCAAGGTACTTAAGTCCTTCTCCAATGATTCCTCTGTCCAAACAGGAGGAATTTCTTCATTATTGACCTCCATGTTGTGCAAGTGAGCTGTAGCCTGTTTCATGTGAAGAGGTCGCGATCTGCACTTTATTTTTGTATGTCCAGTTTTACCACAATTCCAGCAAGTGATTCGTGGTCGCTTCTGTTGGGCATCCACCACTGAAGTTTGAAGGGTAGGTGGTTTGGTGGGTTGGAGAGATGAAGCAACAGGTGGAGTTGAGTAATTGGATTGTGGAGGACGAAGAAAACTAGGGTAGGATGGGGTATTAAAATTACGCTTCAGAGGAAGATGTGGTCTAACAAAAAATGGTCGTTGACGTGGTTGTTGGAGTCAAAGTGACTTGGTTATGGACTGGAATTCTTTTTCTGCATCATAGGCGAAAGATATAGCCTCGTTGAGGGTTGTAGGTCGTAGGGTGTGAAGCTTAGCTTGGATTCCCGCCTCCAAACCATCTTCGTATTTCTGCTGCAAGATATCCTCTAATACATTTTCAAGCATTCGAACAAGTAGTAAATTTTGCCAGAACCGCTCCGTGTAAGTAGTAACCGTATCACCCTCCTTCCATGGAAGAGTCGTCCATGCACGTCGAACATGCAAATGGTATTGAGGAGGAAGAAAAGAATCCTTCACTTTTTCTTAGAAAGCCTTCCACGTTGTTGGACGCTCAGTACTGTGCCGCAGGACATTCCACCAGAGTTGAGCTTTACCTACTAAATAGTTAGTGGCAAATTTAACTTTTTCACTTTCAGCATACATCTCGTCAGTATAAAAATCATCAAACTGTGACAACCAAGAAAGGACTAAAGGCCCATCCTTTCGGCCATCAAATCATAGAAACTGGTAGTTTCTATTACCAATCTTTGAATGAGTAACATCAGATTGGGCAGAAACAATAGCTTTTACTACTCTCGTAAGGTTGTCTTCCTCAGCTTGTATCTTTTCGAGGACTTTATCACGTTGTCGTATCTCATTTTGAGCTCCTCGAAGCTCATGCCGCAAAAGCTCTAGTTGTTGTTCAAGTGTTGCCTCAGGTAGAGGTGAATTACTGTAATCCTCCATGGTGCTCTTGGACCCTTAAGCTAGTGCTTTCCTCTCGGGATGTACCCTCAGGAAATGTACCTTGAGATGCGCCACGTCGCGCCGCACCGTGCCGCCTTGAAAAGTGAGAAAAACTGCAAGTTATGTTAAATTTATGAGGAAAGAACTTGAGTGACAACTCCAAGAGAGAGTGTAGTGGTAAAGCATTTCCCTTGAAAGTAGGAGGTTGTGGGTTCAAATCCTCCTACCTTAGGGAATCTAAACCACTCTATTGCCACTCAAAAATTAAAATTGCCTCGCGCGTAGCCAACGGTCGCCAAGGGAGCCTTGGGTGCCAATGTTGCCAATGTATTGCCTAAGTTCTTTGCCTTAGTCGACGCCTTGGAGTAAGTCGAAGGAGTAAGCCGAAGGAGTAAACGTAGGAGCAAATGTAGGTGAAAACGTAGGTTCTGGTTCTGGAACTGGAACTAGAACTGAAACAGGAATAGGAACAGGAACAGGAACCGAAACCGGAGACGGAGACGGAAACGAAAACGGAGACGGAGACGGAGACGGAGACGGAATCGAAATCGGAATCGCGAACAGAGAACCCTCTGTATTGATGCGTGCAGAGCTCTGATACCACTGTTGTCAGGATCTTGCTCACGCTCAAACAGAAGTTACGAACACAGAAAAACACACAGAAGAATAAACACAACAAGAGACGAGAAAGTACGCAGATTGGGTGCAATCTCCCCCCATGCACTCTGTTTCGACAGTCCACAGAGTGCATGTATTTATAGGAATTTTGATTACGTCGAAAAGAGTGGTTACAAGAGGGCGGCTTCGAAAAGCAAGCGTGAAACTAAAAGTTGATAACTTTTACAGAAAGCCATTGCTTTCAATAACAGAAACTACGGTTTACAATGACCCTTATGCTAACCATTACTTTTCTAACAATAGAGCCTTCTACGCACGTTTATTTACAAGCTAAATAATAATTATTCCGATTATTGATGTCTGCCCTTTCACGCCTTGCACGCTCCTCACGAACCTTCAGCTGCTATATCAGAAACATCAAAAACATATTAATACATTAATAATATAACACTTTAACAATGCATTGTTCAATAATATACAACACAACCGTTAAGCCGGAACACAAATACACACAAAACACTCAGAAAGTTGCCAAGATACGCTGATTTACTCAACTCAACACACAAAAATGCTACAGACCAATCACTCAGACAGATAGTCTGGTGATCTTCCGAACGTCTATGTAGTTAACAACACAAACAGATATTGACGGCAGACAAGACAAGAGACGAACATGAACTCAGAATATTAGAGATTAAGCAAACCGACACTACAATAAGGACCCGTTCAGTCACACAGACAGACAGTCTGGTGATCCCTCACGGAACCGTCACTGGCGCGCCTTTCTTTGATTTATATAACTTTTTTACAAACTGTTTGTAACAGCTTTTCACTCGTGCGAACAAGATTCAGTTACATATTCCCAATCTGGCGGCCGCTAACACTCTGGCATGCACGGTCGACTCGAACCCGTAGGTTTTACAAAACTAATGTTCATCGATAATACCTTCTAAGTACATATTCCTAGCTAATCTAAAGGTTCGGGCGATCTTTTTCTTTAGAGTTTCTAATAACTGTTTTAGGGTGTCTGGTTCTATTAACTGTGCATCTATTTGTACTGAACTTAGGGCTATGGCTTCATTTAGCAAAATTTTTGCTTGGGTCTGCAGAAAGGCTTCCTGTAAGTAAAATTCGTTTGCCAGCGCCGCATCTCTGGATGTCTTCATTTCGGCAATCTGTTGCTCCATCTTCTGTACTCTTTCCTTCTGATTTTCCACTTGATTCTCTCTTCTTTCGATTTCTTGAAACTAAAAGTTTACTGTTCTTGCATATGATTCTTTTTCGTGTCTGAGATCTGCAATTAGCTTCTGTGTCTGCACTTTGTTGGTCAAATAATGCTTGAGCATATTGTTGACATCTGATAGATTTTCTTTTGTCCTTTGGAGTTCTTCTTTTGTTAGCTTAGCTTGCGTCTGTTGTTCTTTGTTTTGCTGCACCAGTTCGTTGAGTTGGACTCTGGTCTCTTCCAATAGATTTCCTAATGCTATTCGGGCATCTTCTTTATCCTTTAGCTCGATCTTCAACTAACTTTTTTCGGCCTATGCTTCACTTAATAGCTTGTCCTTTTGGTTGAGATCTACTAGTGCGGCATCTCTTTGTTCACTAATTTTCTGTTGTTCTGCAAGTTGAGCTTGGAGTTGAGTTATTTGTGAATGGAGCTAATGATTTTTGGCTTTAACTGCATCTATCTCTTCTTGCAGGGGCGTGATGTTTGCTTCCAGGATGTCCACCTTGTGTTGTAGCTCATTCCGGATGCTATCTGTGACTTCTCTCATTTGGATTGGTAGTTGCTGTGATAGGTTGATTAGCAATTGACCCATGGTTGCCAAATCAGAGATTACGGGAATCGAAGGAAGTGGGAGATGTTGGCGAGGTGGAGATGGGGACGTGGTGAGGAGTTGTTGTGAGCTGGGTGGTGAGTAGTTCAGGGATGAGGAAGAGGAATCAGCCGTTTCGGCAGGGTGAATGGGTTGGATGGGGATAATGGTCTCTATTGGCGGCTCCGGTGGGGGAGTGGGAAGAACAGAATTGGATTGTATTACCTTGGTGTGTTGTGTAGTGTCTTCGGCTGTGGAGTCAACTGCCTTAAGCAGCTCTTCGAGTACTTCTTTAGCAACTTGTTCTTGATCTGCCTACTGTTCTCTTTTAGACCGTTGCTGGGATGCTTCTTCTGTAGAAGTTGTATCGGCTTTAGTGTGATTTTCCTATTCTTGTTGCTCCTAGGAAGATGATTGTGCAGAGGATTCATGCTGCATCGAAGTTGCGGTGTGGTGGAATGTTTCTTCGTCATGTTTTGCTTCTTCTTCATCTTTGTTTTCTTTGGCTGATCCTTGTGCTTCGCTCTTAGAAGAACTAATTCTGATCCTTTTTCTGCGGAAGAGTTGGTTTAGCTCCTCTTCATCTTCTTCCTCATCGTCCCATAATTGTACAGATTCCTCATGCCTTAGGACAGGCCCTCGGGGTGGTGGTTGTGCTGCGAGTATTGCCGAAAAAAGAAAAGACAGAATGTGCGGCAACCTGGACCTTGGCATGCCTCCTTTGTTCACCTATTTAATTATGGATACACACTCTCGGTGAATGCGGTGGAAGAAAAATGATGAGAACTTTACTCGTTCTTGTGCAGCTAAATCTATGGCGGAGTAGAAGGGACGGGATGTTCCATATGTGCGTTTCTGTAGATTGAGAATAGTCACTAAGAATTGGAGGGCTGATCTTTCTGGTTCCGGTTGACACAAACTTGCATACTCGTTTGAGAAATACCTAGGAAATAGTTCTATCATTCGTGCAACTGGTAGACTTGGGCCATTTTCCCGACCTTGCAAAGGAAGTCTAAATGCTTCTGCAAAAGCTTGGAAGGTGATCAGTGTACGGGAGGGGAGGGAGGTGATCGGCCAACTCTGCTCGGTGGCAGGTGTGTTGGCAATGGCAGAAATGATGTGGGCAAAGAATGGGTGGGACTCCACTGAATGTCAAGGCAGTTCAGCAAAGTTGTTAAGCCCAGGAATGCGCAGGAACTCTCCTACGTCGGTAGGGAGTCCATCACGGAAGGCGGCCTAGTTAGCCAAAGCTTCCATGGCGCACACAAAGACTGTAAGCACAAGCACGAAAAGCACAGGGTAAGCACATAGAGCACAAATCACACAAACACAATAGCGATTTTTGGCAAAACAAAATAGGTTAAGTAGATGCGTTGTAGTGGAAAAGCAATCAAGGGTGACTAATCATCACACGGTATTGAAATGATAATTCTTAACTACGGTGTTCATGCGTGAGTAGTTGGCAAGGGCAGGGCGGCTGTGGACATAATTAGTTAACAAAACGCGGATATTTACAGACTTATTTTATTAAGCATGCCAAAAAAGAAAAGAAAATAAAGAAAAGAGAACGCCAAAAAAAATGCGGCTAAGTGAAACGTTTCAGTGTGGGTTAGATTTGTGTTGATACGGCCGCAGCTTCGAACCGTTGATGACTTTCGGAAGAGGAATTCCGGTCAACGTAGTCAACCGAAAAGTTGCTGGGCCCACTTGTTCAGAAATCCGGTAGGGACCAAACCATCGTAACTTGAATTTGCCAGTAGAGCGATTCGACTTTGCATTGTAAAAGAGTACAAGTTGTCCCACCGAAAAAATTAGAGTCTTTAGATATCGATCAT
This sequence comes from Ceratopteris richardii, assembly GCA_020310875.1. NCBI lineage: Eukaryota > Viridiplantae > Streptophyta > Polypodiopsida > Polypodiales > Pteridaceae > Ceratopteris > Ceratopteris richardii. Next base: position 80,513,044 of record CM035419.1, on the reverse strand, counting down.
GTGTTCGAGCTTGTCTTAGCTGTACTTCCTACATAGTCAAAAAAACTGTGCCATCGATGCTCGTCTAATTCTCTGAGTGTATCCAACCGAAATGACAGTGATTCTTTAGGTAGTAGTTTCTGAGTGATTGCTACTCGTAAACTTGGTATAATTATCTCCATCGGTGCTATTGCTTCTAATCCATAAGCTAGTTTGAAAGGGGTTAATCCTGTTGTTACCTTGTATGTAGTCCGATATGCCCATAATACTATAGGTAGCAATTGATGCCATCTTTCCGGTGCTTCTAAAATGAGTTTTTGAAGCATATTCAATAGAGTTTTGTTTGTACTCTCAGCCAAACCATTTGCACGAGGATAATATGGTGAACTAAATTTATGTGTGACCTGAAACGAATGTGTGAGTACTTTCATTAGATTGTTGACAAAATGAGTGCCTTGATCTGTAACAAGTTCCAGCGGTAAGCCAAAACGTGGAAAGACATCCTTCAGTAGACACTTAGCTACTGCAACAGCTGTGGCAGATCGTAAAGCCCAGGCTTCTACCCATCTGGTAGCATAATCAGTACATGTCAAAATATAACGATTGTTACTGAGGATTGCTGGTGGTGTAATAGGGCCAATGAAATCTAGACCCCACTTCTGAAAAGGCTCTAATGGCAAGACAGGTTGTAGAGGAAAAAGATGATGTTGCAGGGGCTGTCCAGATCTTTGACAATTATCACATTGTTTCACAAACTGTGATACATCCCTGTACATAGTAGGCCACCAGTGACCACTTTGCAGAATTTTCCGGTGTGTTAAGTCTACAGCAAAATGGCCACCGGAAGGAATTGAGTGAGCCAAATTAATGACTGAGTTAACTTCATGTGGTGCAATACAACGAAGTAAAACTCGTGTGATCTATATAGTATAATTCCCCAGCAATCAACCGGAATCGGCGACTGAAGACTGAAATTTTCCTTCGTATTACAGGAGAAATCTGAGTAGGAAGGTATCCATCAGTGAGGAAGGTTAAGATCTGATCATAATATGTAGATGGCATAGGTGGGACTGTAATTTCATCATTAGTTGGTTCAGAGACATAAATTGCCGGTGTTGTGTCATCTATACCGACCGGAGCTTCACCGGAATCTAAGCGAAACAGAAAATCTGCTAAGGCATGTGAACTGCCTGGCCGATGAATAACTTCGTAGTCAAGCTCTTGTAATAGTAGAACCCATCGAGGTAATCGACCACCTAGATGCTGTTGCTGAACTAGATAGACAAGTGCAGCATGATCTACATGAAAAGTAAATCTACGGCCCAACAAATAATGTCTGAATTTCTTGATAGAATATACTAGACCTAGACATTCTCTCTCTATTACAGAGTAATTCTTTTCGGTAGGGGCTAATCTTCGACTTGCATAGTACACTGGTCTGAACCACTTATCGGTTTGTTGCATTAGAACGCTTCCTATTGCTATATCTGAAGCATCAACAGATACATGAAATGGGCGATCCCAGTCAGGAGGCTGTAAGATTGGAACGTGTGTTAGTAATCCCTTTAGACGATCAAAAGAAATTTGACAGTCCGGGGTCCAGTCCAAATGGTCGAGGGGTCTTGGTTATCAATCGGTTCAGTGGTATTGCCAAATGAGCAAGCCACCGTAGGTGCCGACTATGCCATCTTACTTGGCCCATAAAGCGCATTACTTCCTTAGGTGTAGTGGGTATAGGTGCTTCTAACACAGTTGTGATTTTATCTGGATCCACCTGTATGCCCTGTGCAGCTACAATGTGGCCAAGTAGCTTTCCACATGAAACCGCAAACACGGATTTGTTTGGGTTTAAATAGAGTCTGTATTCTCTGCACTTTTCAAAGCAGTACCGTAAATGGAACAGGTGTGCTATCATCTTACTGAAAATTGAAAAATCGTCAAGATATACTTGCATAAAAGAGGTAAGGTAAGGAGAAAATATTTCCTACATACACCTTTGGAACGTACTTGGGGCATTCCTTAATCCAAACCACATAACAGTACATGCGAAAACACCCGAGTTGGTAATGAAGGTGGTCTTCGGTATATCCTGTTCAGCCATTCTAACTTGATTATACCCACTGTACCCATCTAAGAATGAATACATTTCATGTCCTGCTACTCTATCAAGCATTGTGTCAAGAAAAGGGAGCGGAAATGGATCAGGCACTGTAGCTGCGTTCAGTTTCCGGTAATCTACACATATTCGTAACAGCTTATTCTTTTTAGGGACAATAACAATTGGTGAGATCCATTCAGCATGTTCTACTGGTACAATAAATCCGACTTTGAGTAGCCTATCAAGTTCTGCGTTTACTTATGATGCGTGGTTTGGATTCATCGGGTAGCTGGGTTGCTTAAGTGGTTTTGCTTCTGGCTTCAGCATGACCCTGTGTTGATAGATGCGCGGATCGAAACCCTTCATATCTTTGTAATCCCATGCAAATACATCAGAAAATTCTCGAAGTAGTTGGATTAGATCTGCTTGAAATAATTCTGGTAAGCTTTCTTTTATCTTAACAGGTCGTGGATTTTCTTCATCACCTAAATTGTAAGTGGTCTGTTGATCTTCTGGAACATAAAATTGTCGAGGCTTCTCTGTATTCTGAGCTGGCTTAAACAGTTGTTGTAGATCAGCGTCATCTATGGTAGCCTTATCTTCTTTCATATCTTTTTCTGTTACAGTCATCACCGTACAAACTGAAGGATTCCAATTATCTACAAGAGATTGTAGACCAACAGTTCCTAGGGAGATCAAGTCAATGTTATTTTTCGGAAACTCTTCTTCTTCATCATCTGACAACCCATCTAGCATATGGACTCGTTCCGCAAAATACGGTCTAGCATGCAACTCGCAAGGTTGTATAGCATCTAATTTTACAACGTATTTACGATTATTATCTTTGAAAGTGAGTTCTTGTGCAGACCAATCTTGTATCACCTTGGCGTGCTTCAGCCAAGGTCAGTCGAAAAGGAGATTATAATCAAGGGTGGATTCCGGTAATTCTAGTATGACAAAGGTCATTTTAAAAGTTGTACCTTGTAAAGTTATTGGTACATTTCGTACAAGTCCTACGGGATGGACTCTTGATTGGTCGGCCATTTTGACAAAAAACTGAACTCGTTCGATGTTGGTCCACCCTAACTTTTTACACAATGCAGCAGTAGCAATGTTGACACGAGATCCTCCATCAATTAGTACCTGTTTGATTTTATGATTTTTATACCATACCGTGATTAAAGGAACTGAACGATCGACCGTAGAATCAGGTTTCGGTTGCACTGTTGTTGTTGCTGGAATACAAGAAGGCATAGGACTGAACTGCTGTTGGAATTGTTGTCGAACTCCCGGTACTAGTGCAAGTAATTGGCCCAGAGAAAGAGTGATGGATGCTTTCGATAAAATTTCCCAGGCCTTTTGTGATTGGGTTGTATTTTCCACAGATTCTGAAGATGATGCGCCTGCTGAAGATGATGTGCCTGCTACTGAATTAAAATCCTGTTGTTGTGTTCCTTCCTTGGTTAACGGAGTCTGGGTCACCGGAATATGATCTTGGAAGACTGGAGGTTCTGTAGTGGTCCATTGACTAGCTTTATCGTACATCCTTTGTTGTTCGCGTATGCCTGGTTCAAATATTTCTGCTGCTGGTTGTAGTTGTTTACCGGATCGGGTCTGCATTATTGCAGCGTGCATTTGTACTGGTGTGATTTGTACCATATTAGCCATTGGGTTTTGACGTTCTTTCTTCCTCTGATCATACTCTGTTGCATCCTTACAAAATCTTCTAATGTGACCAAATTCACCACAGAAATGACAGTGCGGTGGTGGCAAATTGGGAGTTTTCGGTGCTGGTCCGGCCTGCCAGCGGTTTGCATTGTAGTTATTATTTCTCTCTCCTCTCTAATTTCGATATCCTTGTTGCTGGTTTTTTCTCATATGCGGAGGTACATAGTGATTGGTTGGTTGCCCTGGTTCCTTTATAATTGCATTGACAGTTGCTGTTCCCTGCACTTTGGCGTTATATGCGAGAGTTTTTGGTGGTGTGTCCGGTAGTGTTACAGATAGCATAAAACAACTGATTAAGTGCACAAGTGGCACTAGTATGGCCTGAATTCTTGCATATAGTGCAGTACATCTGTCTGGTCGGGTCTTCGGCGATATTTCTATTTGCTTTTAACCACTCGAGATCTTCTGTAAATCCTCCAACCTTGTTTTCCAACTACAAAGCCATTGCAATCACTGCATCTAGCATCATAGCTCCTACACAGTGTATGATCATAATCTGTTTAAGTTGTGGAGTCAAGCCATTGATGAACCATTGAGTAATAACGTCATCCGGTAGGTTAGCATGTGCTGGTGGTAACTGCCTCAAATGAGTCCTGAATAGCGTGGCGTATTCCTGTACTATTTGATTTATCTTCTATCTATTGTTTTGCAGGTAGTCAAAAATTTCGGCTGGATTCTTCTTTAGCCTGAATCTCTGCAAAAAGGCATCTCTTACTGCTTCATAAGTGCCGAAATGGTTAATATCATATTCTGTAAGCCATCTAGCTGCTTCGTTGACCAATGTCGATTGGAAAACAATAGCCTTATACGCCAGATCAGGTGGATGATTGAGCACTGTGTAACTTATCTCAAACGTGCGTACATGAGCATCCGGGTCATCTCCTGGGAATCCACCAAATTTGGTGTACGTTACTCCCGTTGGAGTCGGCCTTGGTGGGCATAGTTGTTGTTGTTGTTGTTGTTGTTGTTGCTGTTGTTGTTGTTGTTGCTGTTGTTGTTGTTGTTGCTATTGTTGTTGTTGTTGCCCGTTCATGATTCTGGTGGTTGTATTGTGTCAATCTTCTGTATGTCGGGGCTCAATATCTGAACTATTGGAGTCTGTATCATCGGCCTATGCACTTTCTGGTTCGATAATCTTGTTCAATATGTTTTGAATCTTGGTTTCGAACAGGCTACCTTCCTTCTTGATGTCGAATGTAGGGAAACATACTCCCAATAGCAGTGACTAGGCTGAAGATTCACCGAGAAAGGGTAAACCGTCGCCGGAAAACTGTGATTTTTCAGCAACTGTTACCGAAATATCACCGAAATGTGTCGAATCTTCGTCAAAACAAGGTGTTTTTTCTCCTTCACTAATTGCCTTGGCTAAAGTGTTTCTAGTCGTAAACACATTTGAATCTTTATCCAATGTTGTTAAACTAACTTCAGGCTGCGTCCTGGTAGATTTTGGAGTTACTATATCTTCGACAGACTGTGCCAAAATAGTACTGGAATTTACTAGAGGCGTAACACGTTCCACCGGAATATGACTGGAATCACTACTAACGTTCTTTACTTTCTTGACAACTGGGTTAGACCTAGTTGTACTTCTACCTCCCGGAGTTGTTCTTAGTAAATTAAGTACCCCAGGCTGGTGGTTCTTTGGATACGTTTCACCGGATCGAGTAACCGGCATGTATCATCTTTTGTACTAATCGCATACTGTTACTATCGATTAAAAATTTACAGTCACGTTTTCACAACAGGTTTGCAACAATCTGATCTGTTGCCACCTTCCCAAAGATGGCGCCAGCGTTAAACGCTGTTTATTCTCCTAACTGTCAGAAGTGCGTTTAAGTGATTCTTGGGTTCTTGGGAGTGGAAGGGGTCTGTTAGACAGAGGCCCTGTACTTAGTTCCCAAACTCACTACTCGCACCCAACAATATACTAATGCTGAGACTTTATCAATCGGCTATACTTAGACATTAAAGTTCACGGTCTTAGCTCAACCACGTGTACCAAATACACTAAGATGCTATGTTGCATCTGCACATAACTTCTGAACATACCAGAACAAGGGTATTCGTTCAGCCTTCACAGAATGGACACCACACTCCTTCCAATATCCAGAAACACAAAGAATCCTAGTGTTCAGATACACCGTACTGAAGATTCAGTACGCAATCCAGGGAACCTTTACTGTAGTTTAGACTTTACCGTATGGAACCTGAACCTAGATACTAGAGACAACTTAACACAACACGGATACCAGAAGAGTTATCACGATTGCACAGACTTCGCCACATATTTGCAGAACATTTCAAGAAAAGAAACAACCTGCTGCGCGAACTAGTTGAGACTCACAACCGCAATGAATACCATCAGACAACCGTTAAGCCGAAACACAAATACACACAGAACACTCAAAAAGTCGCCAAGATACTCTAACTTACTCAACTCAACACACAGAAATGGTACAGACCAATCACTCAGATAGAGAGTCTGGTGATCTTCCGAACGTCTATGTAGTTAACAACAGAAACAGATATGGACGGCAGACAAGACAAGAGACGAACATGAACTCAAAATATTAGAGATTAAGCAAACCGACACTACAGTAATGACTCGTTAAATCACACAGACAGACAGTCCGGTGATCCCTCACGGAACCGTCACTGGCGGGTCTTTCTTTGATTTATATAACTTTTTACAAACTGTTTGTAACAACTTTTCACTCGTGCGAACAAGATTCAGTTACATATTCCCAATCCGGCGGCCGCTAACACTCAGCAACCTGCTCATCTTTTCTCACATAAAAAGGATCAATATCACGTGCTAATACCTTCTCTCTGATGAAGTGATAATGTACCTCGATATGCTTTGTTCTAGCATGGAAAACATGATTCCGTGCTAACTCTATGCTGCATGAGCTAAAACGCCAAGAAGATGAGCTAACTCTTAGTGCTAACTCTTAGTTCTAACTCTTAGTGCTCATGTTACATGAGCTAAAACGCCAAGAAGATGGCACAAAAAAAGTCAAGATACATGCTCCTATTATAGTGAGAAGGGTGTCCCCAAAATGTGGGAACTACCTTTCCAAATCAGCTTGCTAACTTGGAGGACTTAGTTAAGATGACTTGGGGAGTGGTTCACTGATTTTTCTTGATGGAATCTCGTCGCTTTTGGCTTCATGTAATTGCTTCACATGTCCATAAATGATTTCCCATGAATTTCTAGCTAGAAGCTTGACTTTTAACATAGTGCACATCCTTCTATAACTGGTAAATGTATTTGTGCTTATTTAACCTATGAACTCAGATCCAATTCACCTAAGGTTTATTCCACATGGATTTAATATAGATTAATTATCTGCTTCAAGTAGATATCAACTATTGATAACTTCGATTGAGAGTATGATTATAACTCTTCTCTTCGTTTCAATCGTCAATTGGTGTCTTTATGATGAAGTTCTGTGAATCAAGTTTTGTTTGATGTGCTTATTTGTCTTAGCAAAATGATTTACTCCTTAAATTACGGTCTCATGAAATAATTACTATTTAATGGATGACTATTTGTTGACATAGTAACTTGCATTAACGAAGAATTTGTTGACATAGTAACTCGCCTTAACGAAGACTAGCTAATAAATGTCGCGCTATGAGTCATGTTGATTTGTGTTGACTTAAGGAACTTGCAACCACTGCCTTCATCTCGTTGAGCATTGACCTTGCAACTTTTGTGATATGTCTATTTTTCCTTTCAGCTATTCCATTTTGTCGAGGCGTGTACCTACATGTAAAGTGTCGCTTGATGCCATTTTCATAAAGAAAATATGAAAATTCTTTGGAGAAATATTCTCCTCCTCCATCGGACCTCAAGGTCTTTATGTAGTGTCCTGTTTTCTTTTCTACCTATGCTTTAAATCTCTTGAACATGGAGAACACATCTGATTTTTGTTTTATGCAAAACATCCATACTTTTCTTGAATGATCATCAATAAAAGTGACAAAATATCTATTACCAGCCACTGAAGGTTGTTGTGATGGTCCCCACACATCCATATGTTTCAAGTCGATGACATTTCTTGCCACATAGTTGCTCTTCTTGAATAGTTGTCGAGTTTGTTTTCCTAGTTGGCATGCTTCACAAAACTCATGTAGTCCAACATCATTGAATCTTGGAAGACCTCTTACCACTTCATGGTTGCTCATGTCCTTGAGCTTGGGAATGTTGATATGTCCAAACCTTTTGTGCCACAAATCGATTTCAGCAATCTTTTTGTTTCCAAATAGAATATACATCACCTTTCCATGTGGTTGCTGAATGTCCAAAGTGAACATCCTTCCTTCTTTCCTTCCTTTAGCAATGACCTTGAATCTTTCTTTTGGATTCTTTATAAAGCACCCTTTTTCATTCAAGATAACATGATATCCTTTATCTACCATTTTTCCTACTAAAATCAAATTCTTTGCAATAGTAGGAACATGAAGAACATCAGCCAATACCTTCTTGTCTCCAAGCTTGATGTCTCCAACATGCTCAATTGCGTGTTGAGTTTCATCCCTCATCTCCATACATCCTTTTCCACTTGGAGCTTGTAGCTTTGTGAATAAGTCTCCTTGGCATATCATATGGTTGCTGCAACCTGAATCTATAAACCATTTTTGATCATCACTTCTCGCGTTGTTGTAGTCATGCTTCATGGCAAGCATGGTTTGCTTGTCTCCTTCACTTGATGCACTCGCATAATTATTTTGGCTCCTTTGGTTACGTCCATTCACCCTTCCATTCTTTTTCCAACAATCATTTGCATAATGTCCTAGTTTACCACACTGATAACATGTTATACCTTTATGAGGACTGTATGAACCTCGACCTCTTCCTCTATTTCTTCCTCGACCTCTTCCATGTGTGTTTTCATTTGAGTTATTCTGGTTGTCCTCCGAGTTGTGTTGGCTGAAATTTGTGTTGTTGTAGCTTCTTCCTCTTCCTCTCAAGCCTCCTCTTGAGTTCCTTCCTCTACCTCGTCCTGCATATAACATTTGACTATGGCTGTCCTTACCTTTGTTGCCTTCTCCTTGTTGAGCAACCTCTTCAACCACAAGATTTGGTATAATCTCATCGAAGGTTGGTAGAGGGTCTCTATAAAGAATGTGTGTGATGAGGGGCTTCCATTTTTCATTTTTGTATTTTCCTTCTCCTTGAAGAAAATCCTTTTTGCAAAAATATATACGACCTTACTTCTTTATTTTTAACATTAACTACGAGGTGCGCAGTGATTTAATATAGATTAATTATCTACTTCAAGTAGATATCAACTATTGATAACTTTGATTGAGAGTATGGTTATAAGTCTTCTTTTCATTTCAATCGTCAATTGGTGTCTTCATTTCAATCGTCAAGTCTTGGATATGGCCGATCATGATATTGCTAATGTCTTGGGTAAGGATAAAGATAGCCCTCTTTTCTCTTTCATTCCATTCCCTAAAGTCCTTTCTCTGGTCATTGGTTGGATTTTCATCCAACCTAGGTCTTGGTTGACGTCCACTAACCAACCCCCAAACGCCATTGCCCATAAGTTAGTTGGAGACCCTAAATCTCCATTGTTGGTAGTTCCCCTTATCTAGCTTTTCAATTGGAGTGTTGAAGTCACCCATCTTTGGTTTTTGCTAATTGATCTAGCCCTTGGCTAAATCTCCAATGATTGTGAAATGCAAATGAGGCTCTAAAGTTACCATAATCCAAAGGCTTCCTTAGATAGACATCTTCCGCTCTTGAAAAGTTGAGTAAAATCGCTCCCCCTTGATGTGAGCTACCTCCAACAAGCTTTTGTTGAGAATTTCAATAGGATCCCTCCCTCTTGCTGATTGTATTTGATTCCCCCAAGATGCCAAAATGCTTTGATACCACTGATGGGACAAGTATCTGAACCCCTATGCAAGGACAAAGCACGAATGACCTCCACATGTACCCTTCTTTGCCCCAGTTGCTGGTCAAACAGAGACCTCACTTCACTCGAGCAAACTTTTCTCAGAGAGTATGGGTCAACTTTAGTAAAATCTAGTAGCTACCCAATGACCAAACAATCATAGAAATTGGATAAATAGATAAGGAGAGACATCCCTTACAACTGAGAACAAAATATTTCCAATAGAGCTTACACATAGAGAGAGGTAAAAGAATGTTGCTTCGAGACTACTCAAAATCTGCTCCAAAGACTTGGTGAGCATAAAATAGACTCTAATTTCTATCCAATGAGACAAGCATTACATCAAATGGATAGCTAAGGAGGGAGAACAATGCTAACAACTTAGGGGTAGAGAGTTGCAACATTGCCTATGCACACAAACAGATATGCTTACTCAAAGAAAGCAAAGAAGCAAGCAAGGGGCTAGCTTAAGCAAGGGTCTTGCTTATTACAACACCAACACTTAGTGCTCATGTTACATGAGCTAAAACACCAAGAAGATGGCACAAACAAAGTCAAGATATATGCTCCTATTATAGTGAGAAGTGTGCCGCCAAAATGTGGGAACTACCTTTCCAAATCAGCCTGCTAACTTGGAGGACTTAGTTAAGATGACTTGGGGAGTGGTTCAGTGATTTTTCTTGATGGAATCTCGTCGCTTTTGGCTTCATGTAATTGTTTAACATGTCCATAAATGATTTCCCATGAATTTGTAGCTAGAAGCTTGAGTTTTAACATAGTGCATATCCTTCTATAACTGGTAAATCTATTTGTGCTTATTTAACCTATGAACTCAGATCCAATTCACCTAAGGTTTATTCCACATGGATTTAATATAGATTAATTATCTGCTTCAAGTAGATATCAACTATTGATAACTTCGATTGAGAGTATGATTATAACTCTTCTCTTCGTTTCAATCGTCAATTGGTGTCTTTACGATGAAATTCTGTGAATCAAGTTTTGTTTGATGTGCTTATTTATGTGAACATGTCTTAGCAAAATGATTTACTCCTTAGATTACGGTCTCATGAAATAATTACGATTTAATGGATGACTATTTGTTGACATAGTAACTCGCCTTAACGAAGAATTTGTTGACATAGTAACTCGCCTTAACGAAGACTAGCTAATAAATGTCGCGCTATGAGTCATGTTGATTTGTGTTGACTTAAGGAACTTGCAACCAATGCTTTCTGAGACATAATAGACAAGAAAATACAAGCTTGATTATTTCCACACCAGTTCTTAGGTGTCCTTAAAGTTTAGAGAAAAGACTTAACTTATTTGCACGTCTTTTGGATTTTGCCAACGGCAAGGGTAACTATATGCTGCTCTCTAAAGAGTATGAACATTCTTGTGTAAAGGGTCCGCCTTACCTGAATTGCAATCACGATCGTCAAAAGTTTCCACGTTAGAAAGAAAGAGGGAGAAATGGAAATTCTACTCTCTTTATTCACATGTGCATATTGGGAAAATCCATTAGCAATGCCTTTGCATTGCATTTCTCTTTTGCCTCCCCATGTGTAAACGTTTGTCCTATGTGCTCATGACAAGCATGAACCCGACAGGAAATGCATAGGGGAATCGATATTCAATTTGAGTTGATCTTGAGATAACTTTAAAGTTGACCTTGTGATGACCTTGACTTGATCATCAAAGTGAGAGACTTAAGGATGAGAGGTTGACAGCTTGAGTGTTAATTTTGATTCATACTGTCATCGTGACCAAGAGTTGACCATTGTGGAGGCGTTAAGGTTAGATGTGAGAGCCTTTGAGCAACCGACTTCAAGGGTTTTGCTCCATCCTAGAGGTCAGTTGTAAATACTGCTGAGGTGATGCGAGTCTATGACACTAAATTGGACGTCTATGGTGTCTCTTGTTCTATGACGTTCATAAAAGTTGCAAGAACTGCAATGCCCAATGTCCAACCTAGCATTCATAGCTTTCAAGAGTGACCCCAAATATGGAGTAAAGTTAAGAATGTACTTACAGAAGAGTATTACCTAGAGGACATAGCCGTGCCCATAGAACATGCATTTAGAGAGCGGATGGCTAGTTCAAATAAAGTCCATGAGGTGATTCATCTACTTCCAAACTTTGAAGAGTGATTTGAAAAATTGAGCCATCGAGATCAGATGTCTTTGGAACATGAAGAACAAGAGCTTCTCAGTAAGAGTGTAGACCCTGATTTGGCCTTCAAGCTAGGTGATGTATCAGAGGATATAGCGATCCATGAGGATTGGAGTAGAGTGCATAAGGTCATATTGATCCTCGTGAGAAGCAAGAAATGGGGGTCACATGTAGTGCAAGATAGAGTGTAATATACCTAAACTATACATGCATTGGAAACCATGAAATGGGGGTCACATGTAGTGCAAGGTAGAGTGTAATATACCTAAACTATACATGCATTGGAAACCATTTGCAAGAGTGGCACAAATAGTGGCACAAGTGGAACCAAGGGAGATAATGAGAAACAGACATTATGCACAGAAGTCCTTTCAAGCTCATTCTCTTCAGTCCCCAATGGAAATAAAGTCCTTGGGGTGATTCATCTACTTCCAAACTTTGAAGAGTGATTTGAACAATTGGGCCATAGAGATTAGGTGCTTTTGGAACATGAAAGAGTAGAGCTTCTCTTTAAGAGTGTAGAGACCCTGATTTGGTCTTCAAGCTAGTTGACGTATTCGAGGATATGGCAATCCATGAGGATGGACTAAAGAATGGAGTAGAGTGCATGTATCTAATGTAAGAGGGCAATTCACATAAACGCATGTTGACGAAAATAGGGAAATAAGCCCATCAAGAGAGAAGAATAAGAGACAAGTACATGCAATTCAAAGGCTGAGTAGATTGATGGCCGGCAACAATGAAAGATTCGATTACGTCTGTTTCTGGACTTGTCGAACCTCGGCTTACATACATGTATGCGTTGCAAGAAGTGTATCGTGACAATTATATAGGAAGAAGTGTAAATATCAATGTCTCTTTCAAGGATTTAAACAGGACAGAGCTTCCATGGTGTATACGATCAATAAAGAAAGACTTGAAAGAGCCATAAAAGCTGGTCGTCGCATGTAATCCATTAGAGTCATACGGGAAAATCTATATGCCTCTTTCTCGAATGGGAAAGAGAGTGTGGAACAGTGTGGGCTAAGGCCAGTGTAGATCATGCAACTTTGTACCCTTTTCTTTTTAATATAAAAGAAGTTTGGCCTTAGTCAATTTGCATTACATAAAAATAAAAGAAAAGTACAAGTGAAGTGAAGGTGATTGCCCACGCGTGAAGCTGATCGTCGCATGTAATCCACTCGAGTCTCTTTCTCGAATGTCCACTTTTTGCCGAGGGAGAAAGCGCATGGGAAAGAGAGTGTGGAAGAGTGTGGGCTGTAAATCATGTAGCCTTGCATTTTTTTTTTAATATAAAAGAAGTTTGGTCTTAGCCAACTCTTCCCAAATTGCATTACATCAAAATAAAAGAAAAGTACAAGTGAAGTGGAGGTGAGTAGTGCCCACGCGACACCTCAAGTCGCAGAGAGCAACCTTGTAGACTGTAAATGATTGATGGTCGATTGCTGATCATTTAATATCGCGTGCACAGAGCAAGTCGTACGCACACCCCACCAAAACATACATGAAAACACGTATGCACTATAATAAAAAAATTCAAATAAGAATAGAAAATCCAAATGTTTGAAAATCGGAACTGTTTTGAGCACTGTAAATCAAAATCCATGTGAAATTAGGTACATATTTATTAATTAGCTACATATTTATTAATTAAGCTAATAAAAAAATAGATGTTGGACATTTAAATGTTAAGGTAATTCCAAAAAGAAAAGAAAGACATCCAATCTTTTTCAAAACTTTAAAAGGTCTTTGATTCTTCCTTATATACAAGTTAGATAGCTAAGGGTTGACATTAATAAATATCATATTACTTCCTTTGAAATTCAAGTGGTCCTCTCAAATTGTAGATATAGGAAGAAATAATCAATAAGTGAATGCACTCTAAGAATGGAAAATTATGTGTCCATCACTTCCATCCAAAAGTCTTATTAAAGATGATGATGATGAAGATTTTGATTTCTCTTCATACAAACAATAATCCCCTAACATACATACAAACAAGGAAGAAAAAATGGTGAGGCTAATGGAGTCTAAATTACATGTTACGAAATTCGTGGTCTTTAACATTGGATAAATGCGAAAATAGTTCAAACATATTTTGTTTTTTTTTTGGTGGGCATCCAAGAGCATTAATCTACTAAATAAGAATGTAAATATAAATGTGTTAGAGCTAGTACATAGGGATGCGTTTTTGGGATCACATCATCACTACATCTATGGGAAGCTTATCCTCTTTCGTTGCAATCATAGATGACTATAAAATAAAGTTGTGAGTTTAATGATCTATAATCATGTAGGCATAGGCCATAAGGAATTGGTGTTTTTGAATGGAAGAACAACCCTATTGAAAACAAAAGATTAAGGATTTATGTTTAGGAACAATATGCAAAAAATTATTAGATTGAGGATATATTATATTAGAAAGGAAACTCTAGTTTTTAATGTACGAAAAGCCCAAAAAAAAAAAAAGTTTATAATTGAGAATCTTGAACTATCAAATATGAGATCAAATTGATGTTTTAAATAGGCACATCTTTTAGATGTGTAGAGAACAAAGCTTGACCCAAAAGCAAATATATACATTCTTTAGTTTCCTTGAAATAGAAAGATATACATTTTACGATTTACTCATGCTCCAAGTAAGAATAGTGGATATGGAGTGAGATCGGAAATAGAAAGATATACATTTTACGATTTACTCATGCTCCAAGTAAGAATAGTGTTTGGTGAGATCGGAAGTTCATATACAAATGTACAAGATGGATTTGGCATTGCTCCGAGTGAAAATGTAAACTTTGAAAATGCAACTATAAAATAAGACGTTTTGAGTAGCCTAGATGTGTCTCATAATAACATCTTTTGTAGAAATTCATCACTTTGAAGACTTCTTTGTGTTTGAGTTCAAGCACTCGGGAAGAATGCAAACAACAAAAGCAGGAAGAAGAATCTTAGAGCACAACATTGAGTGTATTATTGATTCAGTATACAAAATTCAAGGTAAAAGCCTCATAAAGAGCAAAGAGAACTAACCCGGTACTCCTAAGTGTTTTGATACAAATCACCATTGAAATATACCAAAACCTTCTGTTTCGGTGTAATGCACAAAAAAAGGGGATGGCACTCGTGTATGATGAAGTGTTAACCAATGTCATTAGTGTGTAAGACGAAAGATTTGCGAAAATATTTCAACTTCTCAAGAGATAGAGCCTTAGTAAAAACGTCTACAACATTATTATATGCGGCATATTATGCCAAATATTTGTCTCAAACAGAGAGTCATGTTACGAGGAAGGAGATAAGGAGGAGAGCTCACACACACTCTCACTCTCAAGGAGAAGCACACACAGAGATTAAGGCAAGGAAGAAGGATTTCTTCGTCCATTATATAAGAAGGAATGTACAAGAATGACCTAAAAAACAAGAATAGAACAAGTGCAATATATAAAGATCAGTACATAAGGAAAAAGCTAATGTCCGCGAATGAGTGAGCTGGCAAGGAAAAAATGTGCCATCACTCTCGGTAGATAAATGTAATGAAGCTCAATGAAGTATCCCTCACATATACTAACATGACCACTATACATGTGAGAGAAACGAAAAACTCGTACGTGTCATCCTGGATCATCACATGTTGAGCTTGATATCTCAACATTCCCCCTCAAGCTGAGCGCGATATGGTGTAATCCAAGCATGTCCCAAAACTTCTTCAACTTCTCAGCTCCAAGTGGTTTGGTGAAAATATCAACAACCTATTCTCACATAAACAAGATCAATATCACGTGCTAATACCTTCTCTCTGATGAAGTGATAATGTACCTCGATATGCTTTGATCTAGCATGGAAAACACGATTCCGCGCTAACTCTATGTTGCTAAGATTATCACTATAAATAGTGATAGGCTTTCCCACTTCCACACCTAAATCTGCAAGTAGCATTTCTAGCCATGATGCCTCACATGCTGCCATTGAAGCACCTCTCTACTCAACCTTTGTACTGGACAAAGCAACAGTGGGTTGCTTCTTGTTGCTCCATGTAATAGTTGCACTCCCAAGTGAGAATAGAAAACCAGTAGTAGATCTTCTATCTAGAATTCTACCAGCCCAATCTGCATTGGTGTATCCATAAACCTGCAAATCTACACCAGCCTCATAAAGCAATGCATAATCCAAAGTAGCATCCACCTAATGTAGAGTGCAGAACATGCATGAACTGACTTCCAAGTCCAAGAGTATAACTTAGATGAGACCTTGTAATTGTCAGATATATAAGACTTCCCACAATTTTCTTGTACATAGTGATGTAGTATCTAACTTCAAATTCTGATCTAATGGCATAGAAATTGTCTTAGAATAAGCAATACCATACTTTTAGAGCATATTCAAGGAATATTGCCTTTGCGACATCCATATACGTGTTTCTGTATGTATAAACTCAATGCCCAAGAAATAGCACAACACACTAAGATCTTTCAGGTCAAATTCTTGCATAAGAAGTTGCTTTACCTGTTTGATGCTTCCTTTATTATCACCACCTACAATCAGGTCATCAACATAAATAGACACAATAGTGATGCCATCATCAACCTTCCTTGCATATGGTGAGTGATCTGCATCACACATAGAAAACCCAATGTTGGTTAAGTAACCAGTAATCCTTGCATGCTATGCACAAGCGGCTTGCTTCAGCCCATACGAAGCGTTTTGGAACCTGCAAACATATTCTGGATGCTTTGAATCTTCATATCCTTGTGGGTGGTCCATATATACTTCTTCCTATAACTCACCATGTAGGAAACCATTCTTCACATCAATGTGATGCAAATTCCATCATTTTGCTATAGCTTATGCAACAAGTGTTCTGATAGTAGACATTTAAACTACAGGGCTGAATGTTTCCTCATAATCAATGCTATATGTCTGTGCATATCCTTTAGCGGCCAATCGTGCTTTATACATGCTTATGCTACCATCAGCATTATGCTTTACCTTGTAAACCCATTTGCAGCCTATGGGTTTCTTTCCTTGCGGCAATGGAACCAGCTTCCATGTACCATTTCCATAAAGTGTACCATCTCCTCATCCATAGCTTTTTCCCAACCTGCAATTCCAATTGCATCTTCAAAGCAAGAAGGTTCAGCATCTTGTAATATCTTTTTCATGTAGGCAGAGTGACGAGCCATATAACTGTCATACGTCAATGGTTGCACTAAATTCCGCATCCTCCCAGATCTTGTTGGTGTTGGGTCACTTCTCCTTGTATCATCTACATGTTCCCTTCTTACTCCTGAGTCTTCACAGAGTGGAAATCCAAGTTCCTCATCAAGAGTCTTTTTTGAGCCGCTTGAATCTCCATCAAAATCTTCAAAGCCTGCACATGTTTTGTGACCTCTAGAAAGCTTTTCTTTACCGTTGTTAGATGTATTTGATGAATATGCTGGACTGAAATTTCCAAGCAATCTTCCACTCCATGGATTTGAGTTGGAACTATTGCTTGGTGATGCATCCGGTCCACTCAAAACTTGAGATTCTGCACTTGATTTTTCAGCATTTTCTTTGTCATTTGGTTCAAGATTCAGTCCTTCTTTGGCATTTGCATAAAAGCTTGTCATTTCATCAAATACCATATCTCTGCTCACTTTTACTTGTCGTGTGCGTGGGTTATAACATTTATATCCCTTTTGCTCAAGGGAGTATCCAATGAAGACACACTTTCCTTATTTTGGATCAAGCTTCATCCTCAATTCATTTGGGACATGTACATATGCAATACAACCAAAAACTTTCAGATGTGATAAGTTTGGCCTTTTACCTGTAAAATTCTCTTCAGGTGTAACTTGATGTACAACAAAAGTCGCAATATGCAAAACTTCTACCCAATAACAATGAGGAATATTCTTCTCAGCCATCATGGCTCTTGCTATTTGTACAATATGTCTATTTTTGCATTCAGCAATGCCATTTTGTTGTGGTGTGTACCTGCATGAAAACTGATGCCAAATTCCATGATTTCTTAGTAAACTGTTGAACTCATTTGACATGTATTCACCTCCTCCATCAAATCTAAATGTTTGAATGTACTTTCCTTTCTATTTTTCCACCATAGCTTTAAATTTTGGAAGTGAGTGACCACCTCGCTCTTCTCTTTCATGAAATATACACATACTTTGTGTGTATGGTCATCAATGAAAGTAACATAAAACCTACAACCGCCCATAGATGTGGTCTTTGTAGGACCCAAACATCGGTACATTCTAGTACATTCTCACTAACATGCTTGTCATGTGGAAATAATGCTCTTGACTATTCTAGTACAAACATCTTTGCAGGTGTGTACTACTTTTAGTACATTCTCACTAACATGCTTGTCATGTGGAAATGATGCTCTTGACTATTTACCAAATTGACATGCTTCACATACCTTTTGCATTTCTATAAATTTGAAATTTTCTAGTCCATGGACAATCTCCTTTGATTGCATCAATTTCAGCCTTTGCAAGTTTGCATGTCCAATCGGTTTGTGCCACATCTTTATATGTGCAATAACTCCTACACCTTTTGCAAACATGGCTGCATTCATTTCAAGAATCTTCACATTTAAGGTGAACATCCTACCCACTTTGTTTCCTTTGGCAACCAATCCTCCATCCTGCTTGTACTCTTCTACATATAATCCATCAGCATTGAACCTAACTTGTAATCCCTAGTCAACCATTTGTCCAACAGAAACCAGATTCTTTGTTATATTTGGAACATGCATCACATCAACAAGATGTTTTACCTCTCCATCCTCCATCGATAGTGCTATGTTTTCTGTATGCTCAATAGGATGTAATGTGTCATCACCTCTTTCAACATATCTAGGAACTGGCAATTTCTGCAAAGTACTAAACCATTCCGCATGACTCTTCATGTGATTTGAAGCACCTGAATCAACATACCAGACATTATCATTTGATTTTGAAACACCATTAGACATCGTATTCATCATGTGATGTTGAATCATGAAAAGCTTCTCAGAATCATCTGTACTTGTGGATGCATAGTTATTTTGCTACCTTCTGTTAGTTTGATTCTCCAACCTTCAATCACGTTCAAAGTGTCCAGGTTTACCACAATTCTAGCATCCTTGACTATCATTATCTGAATCATTTTTTTGGAAATTTATGCGGCCTCTTCGGCTCCCCCTGCCTCAAAACTATCATGTTCCTCCTACATGACTCTTTTGTTGAGTTTGGCCTTGGTTACTATTTCCTCTTCCACTTCCAAAACCTCTACCTCTTCCTCTTCCTCTACCAGAGTAGAATACCTACTTAGAACTAGATTTTCCTTGGGAGTTAGAATCCTCAACAAGACTCTTTTCTTCAATAATCAGCATAGATACCATATCAACAAAATTCGGAATATTTTTCCTGGTCTTTATAGAAGTTCTGGACTGCTTATATGCAGCTCCTAAACCACAAAGACACAATTCCACCTTATCATCATCATCTACATTCATGCCAATAGATGCAAGTGACTCACATATTCTTTTGATTTTCAAGGTGTAGTCACTTACCCACACACTCTTCTTCTCTAATGTATGCATCTTGTCCTTGAGTTGCAATTTCTGTGCGTTTGTGTTGGTCTCATACGATGTGACCAAAGTGTTCCAAGCATCTTTTGGAGTCTTGGCATCCTGTATGTGTCCAATCATGATATCCTGTATGCTAACAGATAGCCACTACATTACCTTTCGTGCTCCTTGATTCCATTCCTCATATGCTCTTAACTGATCTGCAGTCCGATTCCTTTCTGGTAAATGCTGAGCATTTTCATTCTCTCCTTCGATGTACTTCTAGTAGCCTTTTCCCATCAGGAAATTCGTCATTTTGAATCTCCAAGCATGGAAGTTGTTTTTGTCCAGCTTATCGCTCATAAGCTGACTCATTCCATCAGCATTTGCCATTTCTTCAACAATTCACAACACTGCAAAACACTACAAGCATCACTTCTGCTTGAACACTATCGCACTATGACGTGATAGTTCGGTCTCAGAAAAACACACTTTTCATATATCAATAGTGCACGGAATCACTTGAAATTCTGGGTCTTGAATGTATAAGTATTATCGAGCACAACGCAATTTACAATTTTTGAAAATGACCTAGTTCTTTTGTGGGCCCCACCTTGCAGGCTCAAAACAGAGGTCGGGATGTCTCTCGAAAATATTTTGAGGTCTTCTACCTTCATGCCGATTTTTGTAGATAGCGGAGGTCATTTGTGAATCACGTTTTCTCCACGCCTTGCTGCATACTCTTCACTCTTGTGTTCTCCACAAGCTCTAAAATGACGCTGGCCCTAATACCATGTCATGAGGAAGGAGATAAGGAAGAGAGCTCACACACACACACTCTCACTCTCAAGGAGAAGCATACACAGAGATTGAGGTAAGGAAGAAGGATCTTTTTCTTCTTCTTCTATTACATAAAAAGTAATGTACAAGAATGACCTAAAAAACAAGAATACAATAAGTGCAATATATAAAAATGAGTACATAAGGAAAAACCTAATGTCCGTGAATGGGTGAGCTGGCAAGGAACAAATGCGCCATCACTCTCGGTAGATAAATCTAATAAAGCTCAATGAAGTATCCCTGACATATACCAGCGTGACCACTATACATGTTAGAGAAACGAAAAGTGGTACGTGTCATCCTGGATCATCACATGTTGAGCTTGATATCTCAACAAGTCACACTCTAACATTCTAGCTTGGTGAAGGATTGATCACCATATTCATCATTACTCTCAATGAACTATCACTTTCACCAAATATGGTAATTAAAAAGTTTGATAAACAACTAGGTCATATATAAGGTATCTCATCCAAACACACTAAACAATAGCTATGAAAGCTTCCCTATACATAAGATCACAATTGGAAGTGGCCTTAGAATATTGCTATTTTGCTGAATGAAGATATGCATGGGATACCAATCATTAAGAAAAAAGCACTTCTGGACACATGAGTGTCATAACAACAAGCTCAATACTTTGAGAGAGCAAGTTCAACATATGATGATGAAGGATGATGCATAATCTTTTTATTCTTTTGTATTTATATGGTTACATCGATATAATGCTAGGGATATTCATACTGAGCATCTCTAGAGTTTTTTAGAAACAATGTTGGCACATTTGTTCTTTTTCCAACTCACTAATTCAAAGACATTACATTTTTCTTCATATGCTTCTCTTTATAAACTCTCTTTATGTAAACAAAGAAGTACATAAATATCAATTCCTCTTAGCATCATCTGTATTTGCTCTTTTCCTTGTGTGTGCGAGTATGTGAGAGCTCTCTTAGCTCGTTTTTCTTAACATTGTTGGTGTAATTTGCAAGCCTACACATTTGGCTTGGATACCTACAAGAAGATTCCTATATGTGAGAAGAAGCATAGGAACTTATGCTTGTGGTTTATTACCACTTTACCCATGTAAAAGTCTAAATGACTTGGAATCTTTTGTTTACACCTACTTGATTGAGTCGTGGAAAAGTAGGACATGTGATTGAGGGAATCTCTCCATACTTTTAGAGGCTTGATTATAGGGAGTCAAGGATTTGAATTTGAATTCAAATTCTTGCTCACTTCATATATAAGATGTACTTGAAACGTCGCGGATAGTGTGTCACCATTCCCAAGGCTTAGACTACTGATCATTGAGTGTGTGAGGTCTATTCCATAGCTTACACCTCTGAGTACCATTTGGCAATGTTAATCATGCCAATGGGAATGTACATCAATGTGAATTAATACATACATTTGCATATATCACTTCTGTGTTCTCTGAGTTTTCTACCTTCAAGTCTGTCAACTTCAAAGAGGCATATCTCAATGCCTACTTCACCAAATCAAGTGATTCAAAGCTTGTTGGATCCAGCTCAAAGCATACTACAAGCATATAAAGTTTGAAGCAACTTGTTTCAGTGAATCTCGAGAAATCGCGGTCGAATTGCTCACTGGTATTTGTCTGTATACTTCCTAAAAAGTCGGGAGTCCATAAATTTGCTAAAGTTATTTCTCCCTGTATAGTTTATCATTCTGAATGATTCCACTTGCAAATGGTAGCTTACTAAGCTAATAGAATACCTCTAGAAGGAATTTTGCCAATTGTAAGTGTATTGGTCATACAGAGTAAAAGACTGAGTAGGTATCAACACCAAAATAGAAAGTTTTCTAGTTTTGTGATTCACAAACTCATCTGTTTTGATCAAGTCATTACTCAAACCATTTCCAAAGTACATATAGTATTTCTTGGTATCATTTGGAAGCTAAGGGAGTCTATCAAACATATCTGGAGTCACTGAGGGCTGGTGCAAAGCAGGATTAGCAGCACCTACTTAATCTTCTGGAGGATCCATCCATCTTTCCCAACAGTGGTATCAGAGCAAACAAGGTAACATGGGAGATGGTTTTCCTTCATTCATTGATAAATTGGACAGGAACAATTATCAAGCTTGGTGTCTACGGATGAAGACCTATCTACAAGGAAGAAGTCTATTTGGATTCATCTCAGGAGATGAGGAATTGCCCTCATTCAAAGCAAGGGGTCTACCCACCAAGGAAGAACAAGAAAGGCTTAATACATGGTGTGCAAAAGATGCATTGGCAAGGTCTTAAATTCTTAACTCTATATCTGATTTCCTTTTACCTCACATCAAGAATTGTAAGACTTCCCAAGAAACTTGGGAAACCTTGTCATCATACTTTTTATCTAATACAAGGGCCAGGAAGAATCAATTGTGGATTGAATTCACAACCCTTAGGAAGCAACCAAAGCAATCAGTCTCAGAATTTGTGACCAAGATCAAGGATGTGACAGACCAATTAGCAAGCATAGGAGAGGAGATTGAAGAGGAACAAATAGTAAGGCAAGTAACCAATGGACTAAAGGCAGATGATAAGTGGGAAAGCTTCACCACTGCAATGGATCTCTACATGGACATACATACCCCAGATCTCACAACTCTGATGGGCCAACTATTCACACATGAAGCAAAGTTACAAAGGTTGGAGAAACATCTAAAGGTAACACTCCTTCTGCCCTATATACTGATAAAAAGATTAAAGACAAAGGTAAAGGTAAAAAGCAAGAAGATGAAGGTTCTACCTCCCAAGCCAACTATGCAGGGAGAGGTAGAT
This sequence comes from Ceratopteris richardii, assembly GCA_020310875.1. Taxonomy (NCBI): domain Eukaryota; kingdom Viridiplantae; phylum Streptophyta; class Polypodiopsida; order Polypodiales; family Pteridaceae; genus Ceratopteris; species Ceratopteris richardii. The sequence continues at coordinate 80,489,976 of CM035419.1, read as the reverse complement.
CTTCAAGAGGCAAGGGCAGAGGAGGTATGCAAGGTAGGGGGAGACCCTACAATTCATCACCATGCAATATCTGTGGATTGTCTAACCACACCACAGATGAGTGCTACAGAAACTACAAAAATCAGAGAGGAAGAGGCTATCAAAGAGGTGGATACTCTCAAGGCAGAGGAAGGTTCAACCAACACCAAGGCTACAATGGCTACAACAATAACTACAACAACAATTACAACAACAACCATAATGGTAACTACCAAGGAGGATTCAGAAATAGGAAAGACTACAACAACTACACAGAGGAGCAAGATGACTCCCTATTAATCATGAATATGACTTCCAAATCAGGTATCAATGATGATCATCTGTTTTATATTGATTCAGGGTGTTCTAATCATGTAGCTGGCAATGTGGCACTACTCTCTGATCTTGAGGAACCAAAGGGAAAACATCAAGTACAGACAGGTGATGATAGTAAGCATTCTGTAGTAAAGATTGGAAATGTAAAAACTTGTGATGGTAACCAAAACCTATTGAGCAGGGTACTTTATGTACCAACCATTACCAAAAACTTAATGAGTGTTGGTCAGATTGTGGAGAAAGGTTTGCAGGTCAGGTTCAATCAACATGGAGCATATGTGGAAGACCCAAGACATGGATTCAAAAGGATAGCCAAGGGAGAAAAATCAGGTAGATTATTTACTTTTGAGCTAGAAGACACCAAAAACATTGCTTTATACAATTACAAGGATCAAACACTTTCAGAATTAGAAATATGGCACAAGAGATTAGGTCACATAGGTGAAAGGCCCTTAAAGCAAATGTGCAAGGACCAATGTGTGCTTGGCATACCTAATGTATCCAAGCAACACATGATTTACAAATGTGGTGCTTGTCAGTTTGGTAAGTCCCACAGATTGCCCTACTCAAGGAAAGGTTTTATGCATGAAGACTACCTAGACTTGGTACACACAGATGTTTGGGGACCTAGCAAGGATCCCTCCATTTCAAGATCAAGGTACTATGTGTCTTTCATTGATGATTATAGCAGATGGACTGTGTTATACTTTATGAAGCACAAGGATGAAGTGTTTAATTGTTTCAAAAGATATCTTGCACTAGTTGAAAATCAAACAGGAAGGAACTTGAAGAAGTTAAGGTCAGATGGAGGAGGTGAATACTTCTCCAATGAGTTTGAGGACTTCTTGCAGGAAAGAGGCATCAAAAGGGAGATAACCACAAGGTACTCACCTGAACAAAATGGGGTAGCTGAAAGAAGGAATAGACTTATTGTTGAAACAGCTAGGTCCATGCTAAATGAAAAGAAGTTGCCAAATTATCTTTGGGCAGAAAGTGTATCTACTGCCACCTATCTCATAAACAGGTGACCATCAAAGTCACTTGATGGAATGACACCTTATGAAGCTTGGCATGGTAAGAGACCATCATTGGATCATTGCAAAATTTTTGGTTGTGTAGCATATGTGCATATTCCCTCACAGGTAAGGGGAAAGCTAGACCCTAAAGCGGAAAAATGTATTCTCATTGGTTATGACTTGAATCAAAAAGGGTACAGATTTTACAACCCAACCAATAAAGGGTTCAAGGTAAGCAGAGATGTCATCTTTGATGAGAATGACTCATGGTATGAGAATGAATGCAGGAAGGTTAGTCTACCCTATGATTTGGAAGAGGAGTTTCCAAAACTCTCAAGGGAGGAACCAATCCAGAAGGAAGACTCAAGTTCAGAAGATGATGACACAATCAATCTTGAAGAATTCAAGGCATGGAAGTCCAGAGGCAAGATGAAGATGAAGAAGCTTGAAGATATACCAGAATCTTCAACTCAAGCAATAAGGAGATCTTAGAGAGAAAGTAAGAAGCCTATCAGATATGGGTATGATACATCTCTTGTAACTAAGCATTCAATTTATCTTGCAAAGGACTTGTTAAGTGAAGAACCAGGTTCATATGAAGAGGCAATCACCAAACCAGAATGGAAAGGAGCTATGGATGAAGAAATAGAAGCTCTCAAGGAGAGTGACACATGGGACTTGGTACCCAAGAAGGACTCTATGAAGGTGATAGGATCCAGATGGATCTACAAACTAAAGAGGAACTCTGATGGTACAATCAACAGGTACAAAGCTAGGTTGGTAGCCAAGGGTTTTGCACAAACCCAAGGAATTGATTATGAGGAGACATTTTCTCCTGTGGCTAAGATGCCAACAATCAGAGTATTGGTGAGTGTAGCTACATCAAAAAATTGGAACATGTACCAATTAGATGTCAAGAATGCTTTCTTGAATGGATGGATATCTGAAGAAGTCTACATGTCACAACCACCTGGCTATGAAGATCCCAAGAAGGTAAATTATGTTTGTAAATTGAAGAAGGCTCTATATGGATTGAAGCAGGCACCTAGGGCATGGAACTACAGGCTGACAACATACCTCCAAGACCAAGGGTTTACTATGAGCAAGGCAGACACTTCATTATTTATCAAAAGGAGCAATTGAGAGGTAATCTATCTCTGTGTTCATGTTGATGACATCATCATTAAAGGTAATGATGTCCAAGGAATTATAAGCATCAAAAACCAGATGATGAAGGAGTTCAAGATCAATGACCTTGGATTATTGAAGTACTTTCTAGGACTTGAATTGGTTTATACTGATTCAGGTATATATATCACTGAGAAAAAATATGTACAAGATATATTGAAGAAATTTAACCTACAGGATGCTAAAGTCTCAAATACTCCAATGGAGGTCAACCTAAAGCTAAGTGCTCATGAAGGGGATGAAGTCCAAGACATTACAGGATATCAAAGTATGGTAGGTAGTTTGAATTATGCTACCTTGACCAGAATTGACATAGCATATGGAGTTAGTGTGCTAAGTCAATTCATGCACAAACCAAGGATACCTCACCTTGAGGCTGCAAAGAAGATCTTGAAGTATCTAAAGGGAACTCAGAACCATGGTTTGTGCTTTCCTTATACATCAGATATTGACATTAAAGTGTATTCAGATGCAGATTGGGCAGGATGCAAGGATGATAGGAGGAGCACATCAGGATACTTATCCTTTGCAGGTGATAAACCTATTTCTTGGTCAGCCAAGAAACAACCAACAGTGGCATTGTCATCCACTGAAGCAGAATATAGAGGGCTAGCCAATGCCACTCAAGAAGCTATTTGGTTAAAGCTTTTGTATACTGAGCTAGGCCTATACACTAGGCCCCCAATTATCTTTGGAGACAACACAAGCTCTCTCCACCTTGCAACTAATCCAATATATCATGCTAGGACAAAACACATAGAGGTTCATTACCACTATGTGAGAGAGAAGTTGCTAAGCAAGGACATTCAGTTGACCTATGTGTCTACTAATATGCAATGTGGAGATTTACTCACTAAAGCTTTGGATGGAAACAAATTATGTAGATTCAAATCCATGATTGGATTGCAGGATGTGATTGAAGATTGAAGATGAAGACTCAAGCCAAAGTGCTTGGCTTGAGGGGGAGCTGTTGGTGTAATTTGCAAGCCTACACATTTGGCTTGGATACCTACAAGAAGATTCCTATATGTGAGAAGAACCATAGGAACTTATGCTTGTGGTTTATTACCACTTTACCCATGTAAAAGTCTAAATGACTTGGAATCTTTTGTTTACACCTACTTGATTGAGTCGTGGAAAAGTAGGACATGTGATTGAGGGAATCTCTCCATACTTTTAGAGGCTTGATTATAGGGAGTCAAGGATTTGAATTTCAATTCAAATTCTTGCTCACTTCATATATAAGATGTACTTGAAAAGTTGCGGATAGTGTGTCACCATTCCCGAGGCTTAGACTACTGATCATTGAGTGTGTGAGGTCTATTCCATAACTTACACCTCTGAGTACCATTTGGCAATGTTAATCATGCCAATGGGAATGTACATCAATGTGAATTAATACATACATTTGCATATATCACTTCTGTGTTCTCTGAGTTTTCTACCTTCAAGTCTCTCAACTTCAAAGAGGCATATCTCACTGCCTACTTCACCAAATCAAGTGATTCAACGCTTGGTGGATCCATCTCAAAGCATACTACAAGCATGTAAAGTTTGAAGCAACTTTGTTTAGTCAATCTCGACAAATCACGGTCGACGTGCTCACTGATATTTGTCTGTATACTTCCTAAAAAGTTGGGAGTGTCCATAAATTTGCTAAAGTTATTTCTCCCTGTATAGTTTATCATTCTGAATGATTCCACTTGCAAATGGTAGCTTACTAAGCTAATAGAATAACTCTAGAAGGAATTTTGCCAATTGTAAGTGTACTGGTCATACAGAGTAAAAGACTGAGCAGGTATCAACACCAAAATAGAAAGTTTTCTAGTTTTGTGATTCACAAACTCATCTGTTTTGATCAAGTCATTACTCAAACCATTTCCAAAGTACATATAGTATTTCTTGGTATCATTTGGAAGCTAAGGGAGTCTATCAAACATATCTTGAGTCACTGAGGGCTGGTGCAAAGCAGGATTAGCAGCACCTACTTAATCTTCTGGAGGATCCATCCATCTTTCCCAACAAACATGATATCACAACTAATGTGGATATAGAGATGTCTTGAAGAAGGTAGACATTCAAGAGCCTAGAAGAAAGCATCGAGAACATGCATTCTAGAAATGATATCAACTTGTTACAAAAATTTGTCTTACTCATTTTTTTATTTGAGAGCCATTTGGACCTCTATTTTGAGCCCACAGGATGGGACCATATAAATAAATGTTAAGTTTGCAAGCTAGCATACTCCAACCTATTAGAGATCTCCCAAACCTTTCAGAAATAGAATTTCAAGCTATTTCATGTACTTATGATACATGAAATCTATGTCTTTTTGAGTATGAACTATTAGATCAATCCATTACTATTTAGGATCCAAAATTTGCATCTGTTTAATTTACTTTTGATACACAAAGAATATTTCTTTATGACTATAAAGTATTGGGTTACTTTGAGAGTGCTCGAGGAGGTATTACTTCTAGTGTTTTTGCAATATTAGAAATTGCTACAAAAATGGAAAACAAGAACTAATGGAATGAGTTAAAATATGAGTGATCTATTGTAATAGGCCTCTTTTCTAGTGAAATAATTCATTTTGAACTTTCTGAATTTCATTGTGGGGATAATGCCTAGAATGAATAATTAGGTTATTTTATGCATATAGGAAAAATTTTGGGTTGACAAGTTTCATTTTCTCTCTCTAGACATTATTTGCATCATGTTTTCTAGTCAGATTTTGAAGGTGAAGATAAAAGAATTAACAAAAACTCTGACCTCGTTCAGGGTCCTACATTTAATTCATTGTAAGAAAATGCCTTGATTTTACTCTCTCTATAGAATTTTGAAACTTGTAGGGCACAAAAGTGGCATTTGGAGGTGGATTTGGATCTCAGTCGTCTCTAACACTATTGTGCAGATTGCAAAATTGAATAAAAGTGTGTCTCAGAAGCTTAAGCTAATTCCTCACCGTTTTTGAGGTACACGGCTTTGAAAAGTGCGGTTTTCCAACACCTTAAAAGAAAAAAGGAGGGCTTATCTAATTCAATTCGAATCTGTGATTCTCATGCTCATGTGTCACCATGTCTAATTATGGATGTTTTCGGATATCTCTTCTTGGTGTTTTTCTCCTATTTTTGACAGGTACACTAAAGAAAGAAAGCACACTACAATCACATGGCTTTGTGCAGAAGTTTTGGAGAAACTCGACTTTTTCTAAATTTGGTGGATGGCACACTTCTTCAGAAAAGGCAGCGATCAAGCTCTGATATAGGGAGACCTGCCCATCAACACATAGGACACATAGAAATCTAAGAATTACCTTGTGATTGAGAGTGTGATTGAGAGTGTGATTGAGAGTGAAAGGGAGAGTGAGAGTGTGATTGAGAGTGCGAGTGTGAATGCGATTGTGATAGCTCGGGGGTGGTCGAGAGGTAGAGGCTTCGTCAAGAAGCTATTGTCCAAAGCTATTGTAACCATTCATTCACATCTATAATATTAGAATTCTTCCTTCTTTGCGTCATATTTGCATCTACTCTTCTGCATCAGATTTTCTTTTACCTTGTGCAATCTTTGCGTTCTTCTCTCCAGTGATATTTTTGAGTGATAGAGAAATCATGATTGGTGATAGATTGTGATTGAGGAAAGGCTACAAGTGGTATCAGAGCAGAATCAATCCTCGGGAACGATGGAAGGTCTAACACAAAAGATTCGTGAACAAGAGGAGAATATTCAGAAGCTTCTTGATGAATTGAGCAAAGAACGAGGCAGAAAGCAACGAGAAAGAGCAACAAATTTGTTTGTGGAGCTGAACGATAAAGTAGATGAAGGTGCAGGAACATCTAGTGTACCTCACAGAAAACAAAAACGCAATTATGAAGATATGGAACCAGGTGAGTTTTCCCTTAACCAAGTCTTCAAGAAGGCAAAGTTGAATGATTTTGAAGGGGAGAAGAAGAGTGGCAAAGATCTTGAGGCATGGATTGAAGAACTGGAGGATTTCTTTGATCTTAGACAATTTAGTGCAGAGTCCAAGGCAAAAGTTGGGATCCTGCACCTGCGTGGGATCACGAGCACTACAACATATTGAGGGTATACCGAGGTTGCTACCGAGGCAAATGAACGGGCGTGAATTCTTCGCGACGTCGGTGTTGCAGTCGGTGTAGGCGTCAGAACCAAAGAGTCGGTATAGGTGCCGGTATAAGCGTTGGTATAGGCGCCAGTATAAGCGTCGATATTTTCGATGCCAATACTGACATCTATACCGACATCCGCTGGTGTATCGGCGCGTATACTGACGACTATACTCGACCTACCGATGCCTATACCGACGACCATACCTGCACAAATTTTTTTGGATAGAGTGTGTTGTCTTTTGCTAAAGCATGATGTTATTTAGCAAAAGACACTACACTCTGCCCAACTGAGTACATGTGTTATGTACTCTAATGGCAACCAAAACATAAACTTTTATGAACAAAAATGAACAATGATTCATGTATAGAAAGTCGTATATTCCATAAATGAAAAATATAATGTACAAAAGTGTGGCAAAGCACTTACATATAGGAATCGAATACAAAATTATGGTACATCATTGCCACATAGGAGTGTAATAAAAAATTGTGGCAATGTGACAAAACACTTCCATATAGGAATCGAATACAAAACTATGGTTCATTGTCGTATGCGAGTGTGATACAAAATTGTGGCATTGATCAAAATATTTACACCTAGAATCCTGCAACAAAACGTATGTATAAAATAAGACCAATTAACATGACATTTATAAACAACAACTAGAAACACGAAACCAAGATATAATTTTACCTAATCAAGAATATTATCCCATGAGACGATTGCACCCTATCCCTCTAAGTCTTTTAACAGTGCAGTCAGTCCATGTCGATATCCATACGATTCTTCATTTCGCGTTGGAGGACGACCCACTGCCAACTCCTATAGTAAATATGCAAAATGTTAGATGAATATACATAATATACTTAACACAAACAACTTCAATAATTAACATCATACTTACAAATTGGTAGAGCATACTGTCGTATCCGCCACAACCTAAATGCGGCATTCCAACCGTATCTAATCGTGTGGCCGCCGCATCTCTTTGTTGACGATACTGATCAGGAGTATGTTGATGTTCATCCTGAATCGATTCCCATTCTTCGGGGTCTAGCCATACAGGCTTCGGTAAGCCTACTTTGAAAGCATCGTGAGCTTCCGATCGTCAATGCGACATGACCTCGCGTGCTGTATGTTGTATCCAATCGAAACTCGCAACAGGATTGTCAAGTGCTGGCAGGTACTCTTCATATATGCAATGTGTGATATGATTTTTAGAGTCTTTATCCTGTTCGGCCCATTTTAGCATTACTAAATGACCGAATTCGATAGACCAGAGTTGTCGTATACGTTGTCGCATTGACTTCCCCGACGCATCCATAACTGGAGCTCCATTATGGATATGATATATCTTCTATTCATCATGATCATGCGCATCCCAAGGTGTACGTGGAGATCCCATCTGATGCACTATGAAGATCTCATCTCATCCAATGTATATATATGCATGCTTAAGCTTGTATACATATGCATTCATGTATACATATGCATTCATGTATGCATATGCATTCATGTATGCATATGCTTGCTTGTATGCATATGCATGCTTAAGCTTGTATACATATGCATATGCATACATGTATACATATACATATGCATATGCTTGTTTGTATACATACATGTACATATACATGTATTTATATGCATACATGTATGCATATGCATATGCATACATGTATACATATACATATACATATGTATATGCTTGCTTGTATATACATATACATATGCATATGCTTGCTTGTATGCATATGCATGCTTAAGCTTGTATACATACATGTACATATACATGTATGTATATGCTTGCTTGCTTACATATGCATATGCATGCTTAAGCATGTATACATATGTATTCATGTATGTATGCATATGCATGCATGTATGTATATGATTGCTTGTATGCATGTATGCATATGCATATGCATGCTTAAGCATGTATACATATGTATTCATGTATGTATGCATATGCTTGCATGCATGTATATGCTTGCTTGTATGCATGTATGCATATGCATATGCATATGCATTCATGTATGTATATGCATATCCCTCATGCATTTATAAATACATGCATGCATATGCATTCATGTATACATATGCATGCATGTATGCATATGCATGCATGCATGTATGCATATGCATGCATGCATGTATGCATATGCATGCATGCATGTATGCATATGTGTGCATGCATGTATGCATATGCATACATACATGAATGCATATGCATACATACATGAATGCATATGGATGCATGAATGCATATGGATGCTTAAGCATGTATGCATATGCATATGTATGTATATATGTGTGCATATGCATATTTGTATGTATGTATGAATATGCATGCATGCATGTATGCATATGCATGCATGCATGCATGTATGCATATGCATATCCCTCATGCATGCATTCATGTATAAATATGCATGCATATGCATACATGCATGCATACATACATGCATGCATATGCATACATGCATGCATGCATATGCATACATGCATGCATGCATATGCATACATACATACATGCTTGCATGCATACATACATACATACATACATACATGCATATGCATACATACATACATACATACATACATGCATGCATGTATGCATATGCATATCCCTCATGCATGCATTCATGTATACATATGCATGCATATGCATACATGCATGCATATGCATATATGTATGTATGTATGCATATGTATGTATGTATGTATGTATGCATATGCATATATGTATGTATGTATGCATATGCATGCATGCATGTATGCATATGCATATCCGTCATGCATGCATGTATGTATGTATGCATATGCATGCATGCATGCATGCATGTATGCATATGCATGCATGCATGTATGCATATGCATATCCCTCATGCATTCATACATACATGCATGCATATGCATTCACGTATACATATGCATGCATGTATGCATATGCATGCATGCATGTATGCATATGCGTGCATGCATGTATGCATATGCATACATACATGAATGCATATGGATGCATGTATGCATATGCATGCTTAAGCATGTATGCATATGCATTCATGTATACATATGCATTCATGCATGTATGCATATGCATGCATGTATGCATATGCATGCATGTATGCATATGCATGCGTGTATGCATATGCATTCATGTATGTATATATGCATGCATGTATGCATATGCATATCCCTCATGCATTCATACATACATGCATGCATATGCATTCATGTATACATATGCATGCATGCATGCATGCATGTATGCATATACGTGCATGCATGTATGCATGTGCATGCATGTATGCATATGCATACATACATGAATGCATATGGATGCATGAATGCATATGGATGCTTAATCATGTATGCATATGCATATGTATGTATGTATGTATGCATATGCATATATGTATGTATGTATGCATATGCATGCATGCATTTATGCATATGCATATCCCTCATGCATGCATTCATGTATACATATGCATGCATATGCATACATGCATGCATACATGCATGCATGCATATGCATACATGCATACATGCATACATGCATGCATGCATACATACATAGATACATACATGCATATGCATACATACATACATACATACATGCATACATACATACATACATGCATACATACATACATACATACATACATACATACATACATACATACATACATACATACATACATACATACATACATGCATGCATGTATGCATATGCATATCCCTCATGCATGCATTCATGTATACATATGCATGCATATGCATACATACATGCATGCATATGCATATATGTATGTATGTATGCATATGTATGTATGTATGTATGTATGTATGCATATGCATATATGTATGTATATATGCATATGCATGCATGCATGTATGCATATGCATATCCCTCTTGTATGCATATGCATGCATGCATGTATGCATATGCATATATGTATGTATGTATGCATATATGTATGTATGTATGCATATATGTATCCCTCATGCATGCATTCATGTATACATATGCATGCATATGCATACATGCATATGCATACATACATACATATATGCATATGCATACATGCATGCATGCATATGCATACATACATACATGCATGCATGCATACATACATACATACATGCATGCATATGCATACATACATACATACATGCATGTATGCATATGCATATCCCTCATGCATGCATGTATGCATATGCATGCATGCATGTATGCATATGCATGCATGCATGCATGCATGCATGCATATGCATACATGCATGCATGCATGCATATGCATACATGCATGCATGCATGCATATGCATGCATGCATGCATGTATGCATATGCATGCATGCATATGCATGTAACCCTCTCTCTCTCTCAAACAAAAATAAAGAGAGAAGATATTAGAAAACAAAAATATAAAGAAAGATAAAAGAGTGATATATGTTTTACTTACATTTATGTAATTTTTGAGTCAAAGTTGTCAAAATCCACTTGAAATTCTCCTTTGTTGAATTTCCAAAGATTTGATCTCAAAAATCTCTTGCAAAACTAAAGAGGGAAGATATTAGAAAAGCAAAAACATAAAGAAAGAAAACAGAGTGATATAATATGTACGATCTACTTACCAAATTTTCAGATCTATAAAAATAGAGGTGTGTTTAGAGAGAGAGAGAGGGAAGGAGAGGGAAAGAGAGAGAGAGAGAGAGAGAGAGAGAGAGAGAGAGAGAGAGAGAGAGAATTGTTTGACACGATCATCAAAATCGACTTGAAGTTCTTCTTCGTCGAATTTCCAAAGATTTGATCCCAAAATCTCTTGCAAAACCAAACAAAGAACATATTAGTAAAGAAAAAACATAGAAAAAGAAAAAAGAGAGAGAGAGAGGGAGAGAGAAAGAGAGAGGGAGAGAGAAAGAGGGAGAGAGAGTGAGAGAGAGAGAGAGGGAGAGAGAGAGAGAGATAGTGAGAGAGAGGGAGGGAGAGAGAGAGAGGGAGAGAGAGAGAGAGGGAAGGGAGGGAGAGAGGGAGAGAAAGAGAGAGAGGATTACAAACAGAGTTCTGTTGTTGGCGCGCGCAAACCCGAAAGCAGAAGTTCTGCATTCAAAACGAGCAGAATGACGAATTGCGGGTTCGGGCCTAGTTAAAAAGAGAGCGTCGATATAAGCGTCGGTATATGCGTCGATAATTCCAGCAAATTACTGACGCATATACCGATGAAGATATCGACGCATATACCGACGCCGTGATTCCGAGGCAACATAGCTGTGATTTCAAGGCAATGCAGCTTTCCCAAATTCGTCGAGGGGTATACCGACACCGACAGCTGCCCGTCGGTACACTAACCGTCGGTATTCCCTCGATATGTTGTAGTAAGCTATGGTGGAAGTCATATATATGGGGGAAAAGATGGATTTCTACAATTTGTGACAACATGAAAGTGATAAGCATAGCTTATCTATTGATAAGTACAAAGACAAGTTCCTACGTCTTCATAAATGTGCATTAGAGGTTAGTGGTAACGCTCTAAAGAGTAAATTTATTGAAGGGATTCTTGAGGAACTTCGCTATCAAGTCAAGGGATCAGGATGCATTGATTCTCTTGATGCTATTGTGATGGCCGAGAACTTTGAGAAGATGGAGAAGTTCAATTTGCAGAGGGCAAATAGAAGCAGATTCATTGCAATGGGACATAGGCCACAAAGACCTGTTGCAATGAACATGAACAATTCAAAGAAAACTCCATCTTCTAATAAACCAAAGTAAGAACCCTACTCGGGTGGAAAATCAAAGGAGGCGTCAACCAATCGAGTGGCAACAAGACCCTAATTTTATTGAGAGGGCAAAAAGACTTGGTCTGTGTTTTCGTTGCGGGGAGTAAGGGCATCGGACGTATGTGTGTGCGAACAAGGCAGTCCTTCAACCCGCACAATCAAAAGTGATAAACATCATAGAGGAGGGTACAATTATTGAGGAAGCAGATGATGGAGGTAAGTTCCCTGACTCTACTTTAAATTGCATGGTGGTTAGTTCTTTCCCAAAGGTTTCTGTAGTCATGATTTTGGGTATGATTTCTACGGATAAAACCAGATTTTTGATTGATTCACGTAGTACCCATTGTTTTCTATCTTTCAAATTGGTATAGAATCTAGGGATAGCCCTAAATATGTAGATAACGAGGTCTGTAGAGATGGCCAATGGACAATTACACTACACAAAAGGATATGTTGAAAACCTTGAATTTACTCTTTCTAATAGGTGCTTTTCCGGAAGTTTCCAGGTAATTGAGATGAAAGAGAGTGATGTAATCATGGGCATGGATTGGTTAGTTAAAAATTATGCGACAATTAGTTGTGAACAAAGAACGATCACTTTAAAGCTAAATAATGAATCTATTCATATCCTAGGTGATGTCTTTAATCCTAAACCTACTCTTATTTCTGCTATGCAGATAATTAGAGGTTTACGTGATGGTTGTAAAACATTTGTAGTGTATGTGAAAAATTTGCATGAGGGAGGTAATGATGAAGATATTCTAGATTATGTTGGAAATCTCTTGAAAGAATATGCCGATGTATTTCTAAAAGACTTGCCTGGTATACTCCCACCTAGGCAGATTGACCACGCCATTGACCTATATGCAGGGAGTGAACCATATTCTAGAGCACTCTATAGATTTAACATTGATGAATTAAAGGAGCTTAAGATTCAATTAGATGATCTTTTGAAGAAAGGCTTAATAAGACCGAGTGTCTCACCTTGGGGTGCACCTGTTTTATTTCAGAAGAAGAAAGACGACTCTTATAGATTATGCATTGACTATAGGGGGTTGAATAAGAATACAATTAAGAATAAGTATCCACTCCCTCACATAGATGACTTATTAGGTCAATTAAGTGGAGCACCTGTATTCACAAAGATTGACCTAAGATCTGGATATCACCAAATTAGGATCAAAACAGAGGATATTCATAAGATAGCTTTTCCAACAAGATATGGTCACTATGAGTTTACGATTCTACCTTTTGGATTAACAAATGCTCTTGCCACATTTATGTGTTTGATGAATAATATTTTTCACGATTACCTAGATGAATTCATCTTAGTATTCCTTGATGATATATTTGTATACTCTAAAGATGATTCTGAGCATGCGGTACATCTGAAGAAGACTTTGCAAACTCTTAGAGAACACAAATTGTATGGGAAAAAGAGTAAGTGTTTCTTTGCTAAGGATAAACTTGTGTATCTAGGAAGAGTAATATCAAAAGATGGGGTCCTTATAGATGTAGATAAAGTAAAAACAATAGTTGATTGGCTGTTAGAAGTTTTCTTGGGTTGGCACAATATGAAAGAGCACATATTAAGGATTTCTATAAGATAGCTACTCCCCTCACAGAATTGACTAAAAAGAATGTAGGATTTGCATGGTGTGATGCGTGTCAAAAGTCATTTGAAACATTGAAACAAAAGTCATTGAGAATTGTGTTTTGAAAATACCAAAAATGGGAAAGCCTTTTGTGGTTGCATGTGATGCAAGTGGTAGTCAGATAGGATGTGTTCTTTCACATGATGGCAGGGTGGTCGCATATGAGTCCAAAAAACTAAGAAAACATGAATTTAACTCTCCTACTCATGATTTAGTAATGCTTGCTGTTGTGCATGCACTTAAGCATTGGAGACATCTATTGTTAGGGGTTAAGTTTGAATTGAAAACAGATCATCAATTCTAAAATACATCTTCACACAACCATTGCTTAACAACAGGCAGAAGCATTGGATTGAATTATTAAGTGAGTATGATTTTGACATTAAGTATCTGGCTAGTAAGGAAAATAAGGTTGATGATGCATTTAGTTGGAGACCTTTGTGTAATCTTGTTTCAATAATAAATTCTGATTTTCTCAATCAAATTCAAGAAGAGATAAAATAGGATCCTTTTTATGCACCTATTTTGAATGCTTTGAATGTGAACAGATGATCAATGTAGGAGGAAAAATTTCATTTGCAGAATGGAACATTCTATTGTAACAATCGGCTATGCATATCTTTTGAATCTCCATTAAAAGTTAAAATATTGCCTGATTGTCATGATGCACCTTTTTCTACACATCCAGGTTATTCAAGGACCTATGTTAAAACAAAATATTCTTACTTTTGGCCATGTATGAAGCGGGATATTAGAAAATATGTAAGTGAATGTTTGAATTGCCAGCAAGTGAAATCTGAGTTTAAGAGGATGCCTCTAATGCTTCAACCTTTGGATATTTCAAATCAAATGTGGGAGTCTATTTCTATGGACTTTATCACTAAGCTACCTATGACAAGAAGTAAGCATGATACCATATTTGTTGTAGTTCATTGGCTTACCAAGATGACACATTTCTTTCCTATGAAAAAGACTAGTACTGCATTGAATGTTGCAAGAATCTTTATAAAGAAATATTTCTATTGCATGGAATGCCTAAAAGCATAATTTTTGAGAGAGATTCTAGATTTATGTCAAACTTCTGGAAAGCGACATTTGAATCGATTGGAACTCAATTTCGTATGAATACAACTTTCCATCCACAAACTGATGGGGAAACCGAGAGCGTTAATAGTGTAGTTGAAGATATGTTGCGTATGTATGTGAATGAAAAGTAGGATAATTGGAGTGAATATTTACCCTTGGTTGAGTTTGCATACAATAGTGCATGGCATGCATCTATAAAAATGAGTCCGTTTGAAGCTATGTATGGTTATAATTTTTTGACTCCACCTTTGTTTTTGGGTTTTCCAAATAAAGTAGAAGTATCCAAAGAAATGCTTGATAAGATGGATGAAGAACTTGGAAAAATTAAGAAACACATAAAAGAAGCTCAGAAAAGATAAAAGAAGTTCTATGATTCAAAGAGAAGACCACTTGAATTCCAACTTGACGATATGGTATTTCTTAAAGTTAATCCGCACTGATCTAACTTGTTGCTAGTGAAGGATCATATACTTTCTCCTCGATATGCAGGTCCTTTTAAAGGTTTGACAAAGATTGGATCTCTTGCTTATTTGCTGGAATTACCTAAATATTTAAATGTGCATCCTGTATTTCATGTTAGGTTACTTAAAAGATATGTATCTAATGTTGTTCATGTTTTGCAAGACAATTATAAGTTGAAAGATGACGGCTCTTTTGAGCTTCAACTAGAAATAATATTAGATAGGAAGGAAGGATTTCGTAGAAATAGATCTATAGTAGACGTTTTGGCACTCATACCAAGTAGAAGATTCGAGTTGGGTGAATTTAGATGATTTTCTAACACATTATCTTTCTTTCCAACTCTGAGGATAGAGTTCTTAAAGGGTGGCATAATTGTAATAGGCCTCTTCTCTAGTGAAATAATTCATTTTGAACTTTCTGAATTTCATTGTGGGGATAATGCTTAAAATGAATAATTAGGTCATTTTATGCATATAGGAAAAGTTTTGGGTTGACAAGTTTCATTTTCTCTCTCTAGACCTTATTTGCATCATGTTTTCTAGTCAGATTTTGAAGGTGAAGATGAATGAATTAAGAAAAACTATGTATGAGAGAATGGTAGAGAAAGTATAGGAGAATAAAAGTTCCTTATTGAAATTCTTGTGAATCATATTTGAAGTACCTAGTTTAGGGTCCTACATTTAGTTCATTGTAAGAAAATGCCTTGATTTTACTCTCTCTAGAATTTTGAAACTTTGAGGACTCAAAAGTGGCATTTGGATCTCGGACATCTCTAAGACTATTGCGCAGATCAAAAAATTGAATAAAAGTGTCTCTCACAAGGTTAAGCTAATTCCTCACCATTTTTGAGTTATAGGGCTTTGAAAAGTGCCATTTTCCAACACTTAAAAAAACGAGGGCTTATCTAATTCTATTTGAATCCATGATTCTGATGCTCACGTGTCACCATGTCTAATTATGGATGTTTTCGGATATGTCTTCTTGGTGTTTTTCTCATATTTTGACAGGTACGCTTAAGAAAGAAAGAACACTATGATGGCATGGCTTTTTGCGAAACTTTTGGAGAAACTCGACTTTTTCTAAATTTGGCGGATTGCACACTTCCTTGGAAAAGGTAGCGATCAAACTCCGATATAGGGAGACTTGCATATCAACACAAAGGACACACATAAATCTAAGAATTACCTTGTGCTTGAGAGTGTGATTGAGAGTGAGAGAGAGAGAGTGAGAGTGTGATTGAGAGTGCGAGTGTGAATGCGATTGTGATAGCTCGGGGGTGGTTGGGAGGTAGAGGCTTCATCAAGAAGCTAGTGTCCAAAGCTATTGTAACCATTGATTCACATCTATAATATCAAAATTCTTCCTTCTCTGCATCATATTTGTTTCTACTCTTCTGCATCAGATTTTCTTTTACCTTGTGCAATCTCTGCATTCTTCTCTCTACTGTTATTTTTGAGTGATAGAGAAATTGTGATTGGGGATAGATTGTGATTGAATAAACGCTACATCTATTGCAAAAAGAAACTTTCATTATTCAAGATTTAGAATGACAAAATGTTTGATCAGAAAAGGCTAATGAGAGTACACCAAGAGGGAAAATAAAAATCCCCTACAGTTGGCAGAGAGGAATAAAACTGGAAGCTAGTTAAGAGCATATGAAGAGTGGAATCAAGGGGCACAAAGGGTAAAGGTTGTTCATTAGCATAGAAGATAGCATGATTGGACACATACATGATGTCAAATCTCCAAACAAGGATTGGATGAATTTTCTCACATTTTATGAGATCAGTAGAAAGGCATGGACATTGCAACTCAAGAGTGAGCTTCATAGACTAGTACGCCACTTGGATTGATCGGCATCAATGTAGATAGGAGGGAAGCTTTTGAAATGCATCTTTGTGGTTTAGGAGCAACATAACTAAATTAGAACTTCAAGTCCAACTAAGCAAAAAAATCAAAATTTTATGGAACCTCTCTCCATGCTGATAGTTGAAGAAATGAACCTTGTTCAAGAGTCAAAACTCCAAGGAAAAGCAAGTTCTAACTAGATATTTTATTCTTGAAGAGGAAGGGACCAATAATGAGTTTTGAACGTGGAAGAGGAAATAATTATGAGATTTTGATCTCCAAATTACAACAAAACGATGTGTAGGAGCTTTTGGTCCCTCTAGTGTGATGGGGTGATATCCCAACCCCTTTGCAATAATGAAGTGTGAATGACCTCCACAAGTACCCTTCTTTGCCCTAGCTCCTAGCAAACAAAGACCTCACTCTAGCAAAGAATTGTCAGAGAGTATATAGAGAATGAATCTCAAAATTGGGTCAACATTTGTATACACGAGTAGCTACCCAATGACAATAAAATCATAGCAATTGGATAAAGAGAGAAGGAGAACCAGCCCTTACAACATAGAGAAAAATATTTCCAATAGATCTTCAAAAGAGAGAGATATCAATCACCCAACTTCAATAAAATAAATGTTGTTCCCAAAATACGCAGAGAATGCTCTAGAGACTTGGTGGGAATAAAAAAGACTCTAGTAGTTATCCAATGTGACAAGATCTAAATCAAATGTTATAAGGAGCGAGAACCAATGCTAACAACTCAGGGGTAGAGAGTTGCAACATTGCATGCGCACACAAATAGATATGCCTACTCAAAGAAAACATTTAAGCAAGCAAGGGCTAGCTTAAGCAACGGCCTTGCTTATTACAACTCCAAAACTTAGTGCTCACTTTACATGAGCTAAAACTCCAAGAAGATGGCACAAAGAAAGTTGGGATACATGCTCCTTTTATAGTGAGAAGTGTGCCCCTAAAATCTAGGAACTATCTTTCCAAATCAGCCTCCTAGCTTTGGAGGATTTAGTTCAGATGACTTGGGGAGCGGTTGAGTGTTTAGCTTGAAACTTGACTTTTAACACTCCCCCTCAAGCTTCAATTCTTCGTCCTCATCCAAGCTCCTTCATGTTGATGCATTGCTTGAATTTTGAGATCTTCATTCCATCCAAAGCCTTTGTAAACATGTCAGCATCATGGTCCTTGGTACCAATATGATGTGCTAAAACCTCCTTGGACATCACTTTTTCCCTTACAAAGTGATAGTGCACTTCAGCATGCTTAGTTCTAGCATGATAGATAGGATTCGATGCTAGGTGAATGCTACTCATATTGTCACAAGAAATTGGATATGTGTCAACCTACAAATTAAGCTCCATAAATAACTTCTCAATCCACATTATCTCACATGTGACTTGAGCAAAAGATCTATAGTCACTCTTGAGTGAAAGATAATGCCATGGTGGATTGCTTCTTTGAAATCCATGAAATGATCTTGCTACCTAGCATGACTAGGTAGCCACTTGTACTCCTATCTTCCTTCGAACTGGCCCAATCTGCATCAGAGTAAGCTTTGACCTGCATATCATCATCAAATGAGTAAAACAATCTTTCATTTATAGTAGCCTTCAGGTACCCTAGCATTATTCTTGTAGCTTGTAAGTATGTAGCCCTTGGACTATGCGTAAACGGTGGTAACACTCCAACTCCATATGCTATGTCAGGCCTAGTTATTGTGGCATAATTGAAAGAGCCTACAATACATCGATACAAAGTTACATCCTCTAATGGTTCTCCATCAATGGATCTTAGCTTTACGTTAACTTCCATGGGATTTGAAATAGGATTGCAATGTGGCATCCCAAACCTCTCAAGTAGGTCTAGAATATACTTTCGTTGAATGAGCATAATACCTTGTTCTTTGTATACAACTTCAATGCCACGAAAATACCTAAGATCTCCAAAATCAGAGACCTAAACTCCTTTGCAAGCTTTGCATTGATCTCCTCAATGCCCTTTGTATCATTACTTGTAAAGATATGATCATATACATACACACAAAATTAGAGTATAAGTTCTCCTCTTTGTTTGATGAAGAGAGATGGATCCGCCTTGTATTGATTGTAACCACATTTGATCAAGTAGTCCACCAATCTTTGGTTCAAAGACCTTGGAGCTTGTTTTAGGCCATAAAGATCCTTCTTCAACCCACAAACAGGATGTGGAAACTCTTTATGAACAAAACATAGAGGTTGCTCCATGTATACCTTTTCTTCTAAGTCTCCAATGAGAAAGGCATTTTCTGATATCCAACTAGAAGAGCTTCCATCCTTTGCTAGTAGCCATTGGAATGAGTTTCCTAATTGTGGTCATCTTTGCCAGGGGGCTGAACGTCTCTTCAAAGTCCACTCCATAGTTTTGTGCAAAACCCTTGGCGATAGATCTTGCTTTGAACCTAGAAATGGATCCATCTGAATTATTCTTTACTTTATACACCCTCTTATTACCTATTACCTTCACGTTTTCCTTCTTGGGACCTAGATTCCATGTTTGATTCTCCTCAAGTGCATCAATCTCTTCTTGCATTACCTCTTTCCCTTTAGTGTGCCTGCTTGCATCTTCATAACAATCGGGCTCATGATCTTCTACAACTTTGTTCATATATACATAATGTGTTTCCATATAAGAATCATAAGTAAACTTTTGAGTTGGATACTTAACCCTAGAAGACTTATTTTCTTCACCTTTTGGAGGAATAAACCTCCTTTGCCTTAGGTACTTGATCTCTTTCTTTGATGTGGCTTCTTTCTCCATCATGTTTCCTTCATCATCTTCAACTTCATTACCTTCTTCATCCAACTACACCAATGTTGCTTTTCCTTTGTTGATTGATTATGCCTCATAGCTTGATGAAGATCTCCCCCTCCATGGTGAAGTCATGCTTGAAGTATCTTAATTGATAGGTCTAGTTTTTTTTCATCATGTCCATGCTTTTCTTCTTCATATTCCTGTATACAATCATACTTCTTATATCAAGGGAGTAGCTCATGAAGTGCGATATCCCTTGATATCCTCAATGTGGAGAGAGATGGTGGATACAATCCAAAGATGAGTTGGTGCTGCTACAACCAGCTCTACACCAGCCAACTAAGACTTCAAAGTTGGTAAGTAGACCCTTTGAGCTTCCTAAATCCACAAAACCACCCAAGTGCTTGAAAACAAGTATCTCAAAATTTTGAGTGAAGACATACTAGTTGCAAAATGACTAGCTCCCAAAACTTGCTAATTTTGTACATACACGTGCTTGAAAAAATGAACAGTGCTCTCAACCTCGTAGGCATTATAAACTTTCCTATTGGACATAGAAAGTAGACCTAGCAAGCTTCCCAATCCAATTTAAAACACTTCAACTCATCAATTGAGCACTGAGAAAACGTTTTAGCAAGATCTGGAACACTCCCACCATTTTCAGGCTCTTTAGAGATAGACGAGTGAGCAATAAAAGGCAGATTACTCACACATGCTAAATTCAATGGACATGAAATTTTGTAAGCATAAACAAGAAGTAGAGGTCTATACAAGGCCCTTTAAATCTAATAGAGGTTACGTATAGCCCACGATATGGTCTCTAAAGTTTACTATTCTGAGTTAGTATAGCAGAGAACAAATCGAGGAATAAGTAAATGATGAATGTATAAATTCACATATAATTACAACTTCATTGGCAATTATTACTTGCACAATTGGAGTTGAATGATAGAGCTGTGGATAAAGTTCTTCAATCTCTACAAATGTTCATGAAATGGGCACGAAGCAAGCACTACCTTCATGACTTCTTTCTTGCTCGTTTTATAGCTACTTTTGGAGGTAGTTTAGAATTTGAATTCAAATGACTTCACCTAAAACTGATGTTAGGAACTAGGAAATATTCCCTTAGCTAATGGATTTGTGGTTTTAGGTAGCTAGAGCCAAGAATTTTCTTTTTACATCATGGATGGCTTAAGCCATTCTTTCTTTTTACAATTACAAGAGATAAAATGTACTCTTTTACAAGAGGTGTTCATATGTCTACACAAATGACTACAAATGAACATCATATTGAGAATGTAGGCTTGAGAAAAATGCACCAACAACTCCCCCTCAAGCCTAACATGGTTGACCTCCAAATACGTCTTCAATTTTCCTTGATTTCGTGCAAGACAATCATCAACTTCAATCAACTCAATTTTGTACCATCAAGAGCTTTGGTCAACATGTGTGCACATTACATATCTTTAGAGACATAGGAGAGTTGAATATCCTTACTCATTAGCTTCTCCCTTAGATAATGGTACTGGGCTTCAATATTCTTGGTTCTAGCATGGTATACCGATTAAGTTGCAAGATGTAGTGAGCTTGTGTTGTCACAAAAAATGTGAGGTGTTGAAGAATAAAGTCCAAGATCTGTATACTTAGACTTTAACCACATGATTTCTTGAGATGCATTAGCCAAACCTCTATATTCAGATTCAGTACAAGATAATGGCACTGTTGGTTGCTTCTTGGATGAGCACGAAATGATTTTTGAATCTGCAAATGATACATACCTGGATGTGCTTCTTCTATCATCTCTAGATCCGGCCCAATCAACATCTGAGTAGACCATTAGCTCAATATCTGAAATAAATGGATAAAAACAACCTTCATTCATGGTCCCCTTTAGGTACTTGAGGAATCTCTTTACTACTTCCATATGTGGTCTTCTCGGTTTATGCATAAACTGACTCAATATGTTGACAGTATAGCATATATCCACGCTTGTGAGTGTTGCATAGTTCAAACTTCCAACCAAGCTTTGATAGCTTGTGATATCTTCAATTGGCTCTCCTTCATAAGCACTAAGCTTATGATTTTTCTCCATATGTGCACCTCCACACTTTCCATCTTGAACTTGATGAGCATGTCATGCACATACTTCCTTTGTGTGATGTATTTACCTAAACCTATGTAGGTTAACTCAAATCCAAAAAAATAATTCTGGTCCAAGATCATTTATTTTGAGCTCCTTCTTCATTTCAATCTTTACGTGTTTGATTCCTTCAAGATCATTCCCTATGATAATGATATCATCAACATAGACACATAGATAGATCACTTCAGATCCATTTCTCTTTATGAACAAAGAGGTATCCACCTTGCTAGTTTCGAATCCTTGGTCCTATAAATAAGTCACCAATCTGAAATTCCAAGCTCTTGGAGCTTGCTTCAATCCATACAAGGCTTTCTTTAATTTTCATACATAGTTAGGATGATGTAGATCCTCATATTTAGGAGTTTGTGTCATATACAATTCCTTAGAAATCCATCCATTTAAAAAAACATTCTTTACATGTAGAAGGACTAATGAGAACCCTAATTGCATGCATTTTTGCAAGAGGAGAGAAAGTCTCCTCATAATCAATACCATGGATTTAAGCAAACCCTTTAGCAACTAACCTTGCTTTAGTTCTATTTATACTTATTTGGATTCCTCTTGATTTTGTATATCCATCAAGATCCAATTACTTTCATAGATGGCTTGTTAGGTACAAGCTCCCAAGTGTCATTCTCCTTCAAGGCTTTCATTTCTTCATCCATTGCATCTCTCCAAGGTTTCTTGTTTTGTGCATATTCAAATGTGGTAGGTTCTTCATTGGTTGAATCCTTTGCAATGTAGATTGAGTGCTTGGTGACCAAAGAAGTATCATAACCATACCTCTCTAGTTTCTTCTTCTCCCTTGAAGACCTTCTAAGTGGTTTATGTGAGCTCTCAGGTCCATATGTAGCATCTTGCATCTTTGCTTTACCTTTGCTCTTCCTTAGCTTTAGTCTTTCCAAGTCTTTTAGGTCAATCTCCAAATCAATTTCTTCAATTTGCTTTGGCTCCTTTGGTTGAAGTGATGGTGAATCTTCATCCAAGTCATAAGGCAGCTTCAGTTTCCTATCATCATCAAACCAGGATTTCCTCTCATAAAAAAATACATCTCTACTCGCAAAAAATCCTTTATTGGTTGGGTTGTACAATCTATATCATTTTTTGTTTTGGTCATAACCAATAGATATGCACTTCTCTACCTTGGGATCTGATTTCCCTCTTACTTGAGAAGGAATGTGAGCATAGGCTAAGCATCGAAAGATTTTACAATGATCTACACTAGCTCTTCTTCCATTCAACACTTCATATGGAGTCGTTCCATCTAGTGACTTAGATGGAAGTCTATTTATGCGATACGGGGCTGTAGACAAAGCCTCTGCCCATAGGTAGTTTGACAATACCTTTTCATTGAGTGTGGACATTGGATCCTCAACAAAAGCTTTGTTTCTCCTTTCTCCTACACCATTGAGTTCGAGTGTATACCTTGTAGTGACTTCCCTTTTAATGCCTCTTTGATGAAAGTAGGCATCAAACTCAGAAGATAAGTATTCTCCTCCACCATTTGATCTGAGTCTTTTGAAAATCCTATCTGTTTGGTTATCAACAAGAGCAACATACTTCTTAAAGCAATTAAAAACTTCATCCTTGTGCTTCATGAAAAACTGAATGGTCCACCTGCTACAATCATCTATGAAAGACACATAATGGCTTGAGCCGGATATAGATGGCTCCTTACTTAGACGCCACACATCCGTGTTCACTAGATCCAAAAGATTTTGATACACATATCCCTTCTTATCGAAAGGTTGTCTATGAGCCTTGCGGAGGTTACAAGCTTCACACTTATAAATCATGTGTTGCCTTGTGATATTAGGCAATCCAAGCATGCTTTGTTCCATGCAAATTTGCTTGTGTCCTCTCACCAATGTGAGCAAGCATTTTGTGCCATATCTCCAACTTTCTTAGAGTTTCGGATCCATAGCTAGATAAGGCTATTTTCTTTGTATCTTCCACTTCACAAGTCAAAAGTCGTCCCTGTCTTTTCTCATTTGAAAATACTTCTAAAGCCTTTCTTTGGGTCTTCAACGTATGCTCCAAATCAGTTGAATATAACCAGGAATCCTTTTTCAACAATCCATATCTCCAAATTTCTTAGAGTTTGAGATCCATAGCTACATAAGGCTATGTTCTTTGTATCTTCCACTTCAAAAGTCAAAAGTCCCTGTCTTTTCTCGTTTGACAATACTTCTAAAGCCTTGCCTTGGGTCTTCAACGTATGCTCCAAATCGGTTGAATATAACCAAGAATCCTTACCTATCTTCTACATTGAATGCTTTGTATCATCCCCTGTTTGCACTTCATGTTTGTTGTGAGGATCTTCCAAATTAGAAAGTAAAGCCACATTTATAGCTACATGATTTGAGCATTCCGAATCAATGTAAAAGATGTGATCATCATCCTTACCCTTCTTCACTAATAGATTCATAATAAATAATGAATTTTCTTAACTTTTGTCCTCTGTATAGTGATTGTAATCTCTTCTTCCTCTATGGCCACTTTGATAGTTGTTGTTGTTGGAATTGTTTTTGTAGTAGTTGTTGTTGTAGCCTCCATTGTATCTTCCTCTATTTGATCCATAGCCACCTCTATTGAATCCTCTTTGTCTTGAGTTCCCAGGGTTCCTAAAACATTCTTCAGAAGTATGATTAGATAAGCCACATATATTGCAAGGTTGAGATGATTGGAATCTCCCTCTACCTTGCTTGCCACCTCTGCCTTTTCCTCTACCTACATGGTGTTCTTGCAGAGAGCTACCTTCATCTTCATTCTTCTTATTCTTGGACTTGTCCTTGATCTTAGCTTTATCAAAATATAAGGCTGAAGTTTGATTACCTCTTGAGGACTCACAACCTTTGCTAATCTTGAGTGAAGCGTTGGCCCATGAGTGTGTTGAGGTCATGTACATGCATATCCATGTACAAATCCATGGCTGGTGAAGGACTCCCACTTGTCATCTGCTTTGATTCCATTTATGATGTGTATAATGATTTGTTCCTCTTCAATTACCCGTCCAATGCTTCCAATTTGATCTGAAATCTTCTCCATCTTTGTGACATAATCAGTCACACTTTGCTTGAGGCTTTTCTTCATTGTTGTGAACTCCATCCACAATTGGTTCTTCCTTGCTCGAGTGTTGGAGGAGAAGAAAGAAACAAGTGCATTCCAAGTCTCTCTTGATGTCTTGCATCCCTTGACATGAGACAAAAGAAAATAAGAGATTTAGTTTAGAATATAGGACCTTGCAAGTGCACCCTTTGAACATCAATTTCAATGTCTTCCCTCTTCCTCATGTGATGGCTTCCCTTTGTTCCTCATGGTTGGCATAGCTTCATCTCCAGATGTGTATCCAAACAGATTTCTCCCTTGACAATAAGACTCCATCCTTAGAGACCATGCTAGGTAGTTTTTTCTATCCAATTTGTCAATTGCTGACGAAAATCCATCTCCCATGTTGATTGACTATGCTCTGATACCATTATGGAGAGAGATGGTGGATGCAATCAAAAGATGAGTTGGTGCTGCTACAACCAGCTTCACACCATCCAATTGAGACTTCAGAGTTGGTTAGTAGACCCTCTAAGCTTCCTAAATCCACAAAAAATAAATCACCCAAGTTATTTGGAACAAGTATCTCAAAAGTTTGAGTCAAGAGAGACTAGTTGCAAAATGACTAGCTCCCAAAACTTGCTACTTTTATACATACACTGTTAGAAAAAATGAATAGTGCTCTCAAACTGGTAGGAATTAGAAACTTTTCTTCTATACATAGACAATATATTTGGCAAGCTTCCTAATCTAGAATAAAACACTTCAATTCATCAACAGATTACTCAGAAAACATTTTAGCAGAATCTAGAACACTCCCGCGATTTTCAGGCTCTATAGAAGTAGATGAGTGAGTAGTAAAATGCAGATTTCTCCAACATTCTGAATCCAATGGACATGAACGTTTCTCAGCATAAACCATAAACTAGACTTAGAGAGCTATCCAATGCACTTAAAACTTTGAAACAAGTTATGTATAGCCTGAGATATGAGCTTCTGAACTTTACTATTCTGAGTGAGTATAGCAGAGAACAAATCAGAGAAGAAGTAAATAATGAATGTATAGATTCACATATAATTAGAACCTCATTGGTTATGAATACTTGCACAACATGATTAGAATGATAGATCTATGGAGTAATCTCTTCAATCTCTACAAATGGGCATGAAATGGGCACAAATCGAGCACTACTTTGGCGAGTTCCTTCTTGCTCCTTTTGTAGCTACTTTTGGAGGTGGTTTTGAAATGGAATTCAATTCCCTCAGGTAATGGATTTGTGGTTTTAGGTAGCTAGAGCCACGAATTTGCTTTTTACATCATGGATGACTTAAGACATTCTTTCTTTTACAATTACAAGAGATAAAGTGTACTCTTTTAGAAGAGGTGTTCATATGTCTACACATATGACTACAAATGAATATCATATCAAGCATGTAGGCTTGGGCAAAATGCACCAACACTCAAGTCCTTTGTGCTTGGGTTGAATCACGTGTAGTGTTTATGATCATTTGAATATCCTGAAAACACACACTTTTCTCCCTTTGGTTGTAGCTTGTGCCTCAATTCACTTGGCATATATACATAACAAGTACATCCAAATATCTTTAAGTGGGAAAGATCAACTTTCTTGCCATAATAGTCTTGATATGGTGTCAAGCCATGGATGCCTCACGTAGGAGTCCTATTCATAAGATACATGGCATTATTTGCTGCATCACTCCAAAACATGTTAGGTAAGTTCATCTCATTAAGCATTGCTCTAGCGATCTCTGTAGTGTATCTATTCTTCTCTTTGCTATCCCATTTTGTTGGAGTGTGTACCTACATTTTACTTGCCTCTCGATGCCTTGATACATAAAGAAATTAGAAAATTCATTGAAGAAATATTCTCCCCCTCCATCGGACCTTAGCTTCTTGTTATATGTACCTCTTTCCTTCTCTACCATGGCCTTGAATGCTTTGAAACATGTAAACACATTTGATTTGCTTTTTTTGAAATAAACCCAAACCATCCTCGTGGAATCATCTATAGAGCTGACAAAGTAATTGTTACCTCCAATGTATTTCTCTTTAATTGGCCTCATACTTCTGTATGTATCAACTCCAATGGATGTTGGCTTATGTAGCCACTTTTCTTGAATGGAAGTCTCACTTGCTTCCCTAATTGACAAGATTCACATAAAAATGCTTCATACCTTGTCCTTGGAAGTTGGGAAGACCTTCAACCAGCCTCTTGAATTGTAGCTCCTTCATTCTTTGTATGTTGATGTGACGTATCCTTTTGTGGCACACGTCCAACTCCAAAATCTTCTTATTTCCATATGTGAAGTAGACATATTGAGTGGAATGAGAATGTACCTCCAAAGTGAAGAGTCTCCCTTGCTTCTTTCCTCTTGTTATGACCTTGTATCCTTGCTTGGAGTTCTCCACAAAGCATCCACATTTGTTGAACCTTACTTCATAGCCTCTTTCAACCATTTGCCCTACGGACACCAAGTTCTTTGTGATGGTAGG
The DNA here is from genome assembly GCA_020310875.1 of Ceratopteris richardii. Taxonomy (NCBI): domain Eukaryota; kingdom Viridiplantae; phylum Streptophyta; class Polypodiopsida; order Polypodiales; family Pteridaceae; genus Ceratopteris; species Ceratopteris richardii. The sequence goes on along the minus strand of CM035419.1, from coordinate 80,461,947 downwards.
GACATGCAAGACATTCTTAAGACATCTTCCTTCCTCCTTGTCATCCAAAGCTACATCTCCAACATGGCAGAGCTCTTGGTCTGTATCATCACCTGTTTCAACACGTCCTTTACCTTTGGGAGCATGTATATTGGTAAACCAAGAAGCATTGCAACTCATACGGTTGTTACATCCACTATCAATATACCAAGTATTATCTACTTTGCTTGAATTCCCATTCATGTGCATCATGAAGAGATTTTCATTTACTGATCTTGTAGAGGCATAATTACCTTGGCCTTTGCATGAAGAACCTTGATTATAGCTCCTTTGGTTTCTTCCTTGGTAGCAATTTCTGACATAGTGGCCGAACACGCCACATATATAACATCCTTCTGCATCTTGATTCCTCTTTTTTCGATGCTTTCCTCATCTTCCTCTTGTTCTTCTTCTACCTCTTTGTCATGAGGTGCCTTGGTCAGGTCCTTGATTTCATGAGTGGCCTTTCCTACCTCCAAACCTTCCTTTTCCCCTACCTTGTCCTCCTCTTCCTTTGGCCCTTTGATTGCCTGCATAAAACACTTTTGAATCCTTGCTTTTAGTTGAACTTCCACCTATCTTCATCTCTTCGGTGACCATGAGAGCAACCAATTGCTCGAAATTGGGAAGATTATCCATTACATATACTCAATTGGTAAAGGGTTTCCACTTCTCATCATCCCTCAAACCATTGACAGTATAAGCCACAAGAGTGTCATCGTCTACATGGCTTCGAGTGGATCCCCATGCATTTGGCAGTTCCTTTACCTTAAGTATGTAGTCATTTATGCTACTTCATGATCTCTTACGTATTTTGTTGAGCTCATTCTTGAGTTGTATCCTCCTTGCTTTGGTTCTTGTTGAATAAAGCCTCTCAAGTGTCTCCCCTACCTTCATGCTTGAATCCAAGTCTTGGATATGGCCGATCATGCTATTGCTAATGTCTTGGGTAAGGATAAAGATAATCCTCTTTTCCAATTCATTCCATTCCCTAAAGGCCCTTATCTGGTCATTGGTTGGATTTTCATCCAACCTAGGTCTTGGTTCACTTCCACTAATTGATCCCCAGAGGCCCTTGCCAATAAAGTAGTTGGAGACCCTAAATCCCCATTGTTGATAGTTTCCCTTATCTAACTTTTCAATTGGAGTGTTGAAGTCACCCATCTTTGGTCTTTGCTAATTGATCTAGCCCTTGGCCAAATCTCCAATGAGTGTGAAATGCAAATGAGGCTCTAAAGTTACCTTAATCCAAAGCCATCCTTAGATGGACACCTTGCGCTCTTGAAAATTTGAGTAAAATCGCTCACCCTTGATGTGAGCTACCTCCAAAAAGCTTTGGTTGAAAAATTGATTAGAATCCCTCCCTCTTGTTGATTGTATTTGATTCCCCCAAGATGCCAAAATGTTTTGATACCACTGATGGGACAAGTATCTCAACCCCTATGCAAGGACAAAGCAGGAATGACCTCCACAGGTACCCTTCTTTTCCCTAGTTGCTGGTCAAACAGAGACCTCACTTCACTCCAACAAACGTTTCTCAGAGAGTATGGTTCAACTTTAGTAGAATCTAGTAGCTACCCAATGACCAAACAATCATAGCAGTTGGATAAATAGATAAGGAGAGCCAACCCTTACAACTGAGAACAAAATATTTCCGATAGAGCTTACACACAAAAAGAGGTAAAAGAATTTTGTTTGAGACTACTCAAAGTCTCCTCAAGAGACGTGGTGAGCATAAACAAGACTCTAATTGCTTTTCAATGAGACAAGCAATACATCAAATGGATATCTAAGGAGGGAGAACCAATGCTAACATCTTAGGGGTAGAGAGTTGCAACATTGCCTATGCACACAAAACAGATATGCCTACTCAAAGAAAACAAAGAAGCAAGCAAGGGGCTAGGTTAAGCAAGGGGCTAGGTTAAGCAAGGGGCTAGGTTAAGCAAGGGGCTTGCTTACTACAACACCAACACTTAGTGCTCACGTTACACGAGCTAAAACTCCAAGAAGATGGCACGAAAGAAGTCAAGATACATGCTCCTGTTATAGTGAGAAGTGTGCCCCTAAAATCTAGGAACTATCTTTCGAAATCAACCCCCTAACTTGGAGGACTTAGTTGAGATGACTTGGGGAGTGGTTCAGTGAATTTTCTTGATGGAATCTCGTTGCTTTTGGCTTCTTGTAATTGCTTCACATGTCCATAAATGATTTCCAATGAATTTGTAGCTAGAACCTTGACTTTTAACATAGTCCACATCCTTCTATAACTGGTCAATCTATTTGTGCTTATTTAACCTATGAACTCACATCCAATTCACCTAAGGTTTATTCCACATCGATTAGATATAAGTAGCTTCAATGTTGTTGAAAAAAAAAAAGAGAAAGCTTAGATAACTATTTAGGTACCGAGAAAATGAGTCCAACTATGGATAATTCGAAATCCATCACTACTTATCCATTTGAAGTGAAAGGAAACACCAAAGAACCTACAAGAGAGTTGAAAGATAAAAAAGAGCTAATGGAAATCCAAGCATCATGCAATGGGTAGGTGAAGAGTGACACACTAACCTATACATGAAGGAAAAGCACATTTTTGGGCCTATCTATTGAATTGAAGGACCTAGCAAGTGTCCATGGACCAAGGGAGCATTCCTAAGTAGTGTCCACCCGTTTTCATCTCTCTTAAGGAGCTTTTCGATAAGCTTCTTGCACTACCACCTCTCTCTGTAGTGTATTATGTTAGACATGTTCAACTTATAAAAGTTGTTTCTTTCTCTTTATACATCCTCTTTTAGTGAGCTTACCCTAGAACGAAACCCTATCTCTTCTAGTTTATGTGTACGAAATATCTGAGTCTGCGTTGTCATGAAGATTTGATCTCCACGAAGATAATGGTTCATGGAAACGTGTTGAAACAATATATATAATAAGATGCATAAAACTACTTGTTTTGGTCAATATGCTCTTTGCAAAATGGGTTTTCAATTGCTGCTCAAAAGGTAGTTCTTGCTTTAGTTTTATTTGCATAGATTCTGCTATTTGAACGGCCACGAATGGGGGTCCGAAGGGGAAAGTTGCACGGCCTAGACGAGGGCATGCAAAGAGATTTTATCCACGGATTATATTCTTCAAGGGATCTTAACCCCTCTACAAACAATTCCGCAAGTTCATTTACAGAAATTTAAAACAAAAGAAGGTTGTTGCCAAACAATGTTGGCCACTTGGATTGATATATGTGCACCGTGTAGAAGAGAAGTTAGAAGAGAAGCCTATGGATTATAAATTGGATGTCCATCTTTAAGATTGGAATGGCTACGCAAAAATGTTATGCGTTAACTACGAGGTGCGCAGTGATTTAATAGAGATTAATTATTGCTTCAAGTAGATAGCAACTATTGATAACTTCAAGCTAGGTGACGTATTCGTTGATATGGCTGTCCATGAGGATCGACTAAAGAATGCCGGATGTCGACTAAATAAGCCCATGAAGAGAGAAGAATACGTCTGAGTAGATTGATGGCCGGCAACAATGAAAGATTCGACTTCAGTATGAAGCCTACATTTTAATGGTGTATTGTGTTCTTTAGCTGCATCTCTCAAAAGTAGAAGAACAAGAAACTACAACAAACGCACGGAAAGACATACACTCACACACAGACACACACACACACATATATATATATATATATATATATATATATATATATATATATATATATATATATATATATATATATATATATACACACTCCACCAAAACATACATGAAAACACGTATGCACTGTAAGAAAAAAATTCAAATAAGAATAGAAGATCCCAAACGTTGGAAAATCGGAACTGTTTTGAGCACTGTAAATCAAAATCCATGTGAACTTTACAAATGCAGGTAAGAGGGGCTAGTTTTTGGGCCCTAAACAAGCATATGATCCACAAGAAAAAGAGTTTAGAGAGATACATTCCTTAAATTCCTCTCATGCAACAGTTTTTGTAATTCCTTCATTCTCATGTCTGAATTTTAACTAGAAATCATGATGTGAAAAAAGTTTACAGAGAGGTTATGAAACGTTTTCATCCCAAAAGCATGTCATTCTAAACACTCTCTTTTCGAAAAAGACTAGAATGGGAGTTTGTTCTCCAATCTCTTAAAGAAATGGGTTGTACTTGGAAATTCACTAAGATGATTGCCACATTGGTGGTGAATGCATCGATGCAAATAAATACCAATGGTTAGTTATCAAAGACTATCAGATTAAAATGTTCTATTAGGCAAAGGTTCCCATTGGCCCCTTTGCTTTTCACTATTGCCGTAGAGGGGCTTAGCTATGTGGTGCAACATCAAATGGAATTAGGCCATTTTAAGGGTCTCTCTGTTCCGATCAACCATGGCCAGATGATCATGAGCTTATTTGTAGATGACATGAATGCATTTGTGCATAATGATATGACTAGATTTGAAAGCTTTTGGGGTGTGTTGACACTTTCTCTAAAGCATCAAAGTCCAAAATAAACCACTCCAAAATCGCTTTCAGTGCCATCTTCATGCCACCACCCCAATTGCTCATTGAACAAGGTTGCCAAGTTATCCATAGAGGTCTCGTCTTCTGCCTACTTGGTATCCCTATGGGCTTTGGTGCCTCGATGGAGCAGTGATGGAATTTGGTTTTTTCGAGACTAGAAAACAAGTTCTCATATTGGAAGGGCCTACAAATCAACCTCGTTGGGCGCACCATGGTAATTAATACCTTCCTCATCTCCTTGACAATTTACTTTTCTCTCTTGCTTGAGACCGAAGGAGGAAGATCTTTGCAAATTTGAAAGAATTTACAAAAAATGTCTTTGGACAAGGGACCACAAGAGAAGGGCGGTTCCCAAAATTAAATTGGCTATCTGATAAGCCAAAAGGATTTTGGGGGTTTTGGCATTAGGGATATTGAAGGCATGGCTCACAAGTTGGCGGCAAAATGGATCATCAAGGCTTGGTGCAACTGTGAGACCTCTTGGGCTAAGCTCATTTTTAGGAACAAGAACGTGATAATGCTTGTGGGCCCCTAGTTGGAAGGACTTGGGCCACCTTTCCCTTTTATTCTCCCTGATTCGAGTTTCCCCAAAAGGTTCAAATGTTATGTGCTCCTTATGGAAGAGTTGGACCAAGCTCAATCACAATCACAAAAGATTGGAAATGGTTGGCCGGTACCAAAAAAAATGATTCAATCTTGTTTCCAATCACCAACATCAAGGATGTGGCTTCCCGGAATCTCCAATATGCTAAGAGGCTCTAGATTGAGGGTTTTCAGCATTGGAAACACCTATGGATACAAGAAACTAGCCAATGGATGAGCTTTGAGGACATAAACCTTGAATTAAGAGTGGACTATGAAGAATGGACACTCCTTCAAAGGAGATGCCTCGCTTGGGAATGGTCTAAAACTCGGCTCCTGAGTAGGCATGATCCAACATGCCCTGAGGGCGTTATATGGCACAATGTCATATGCTTGTCCAAAATCCCTAGAATCGAGGAAAATGCGGACTATCATACCACGCTTAACAGGAAGTGGTGCCTGAACTGCACAAGGCTATGTTGGGATTAGAAGTGCATGTCAATGTGGCATCCCCTCATCGAGATCAGAAAGTTGGTCCTCAGGCAGAAAATTCTCCACTGTGGTATCTAGACCAGTCTAAACGTCAGCAAAATTTGTGGGGCTCCATCATGGTGCAAGCGTTGCTGCCACAAACTTGAGGATTTCGATCACATATTCTTCGCATGCCGCAAGTCTCTCCTCCTTTGGCAGACCCTTGGGAATATTTTGATACTACAGGAAAAAATCACCTGGAAGCAAGTGATGCTTGTCAAAGCGATCGACTTCTCGACGAAATTATGGAATGGGATAATAGGGGAAACCCTCTCCAAGACTTGGAGGGACCTTTGTACCTACAAGTTTGGAAACCCTCCGAAAGAGTGATGAATTGAGAAGTGCCTCTTTCTCCTTGGTCAAAGAATCTCCAACTCCAAGTGGTCCCCACCCTTTAGGCATCACAAAATGTTCCTCATTTATAACAACAAGATTAAACCCAAACGGGCGCCGCATAAGACGGATGTGAGGGTTATTCGCCTCCTTTGCAACACTTTCTAGAGCCGCATGTTTTGCCCCTGCTTTGTGGGATTCGGGGGGTTCCAACGGCACTAGTCCCATTCACCTGTATCTTGTTCATTTTCCTTAACTAAAGTCTGCGAGAGTAGGCCAAGGGCGAACCTCCTTTATGAAAAAAAGAAAAAGATAATAGAAATAATATTTTCTTGTCTATTACGCAGGACTCATCATGAAGAGTGTTTCATGCTTAAATGTCTCAAAAACATTTGTTGCAAGTTCCTTAAGTCAACGAAAATCAAAATGACTCGTAGTACGACATGTATCAGCTAATTTGTGGATGCGCTTCTTAATTACCATTTTGACCTGCATCCATCCTGTACCTTTTGATGAAAGAGGAGTGCTACCCACCAGTGATACCTGTGCAATCAACTCACGCAAATTCTCAAGTGCCTTATTCTTCGTTAAGGCGAGTTACTATGTGAACAAATAGTCATCCATTAAATAGTATTTATTTCATGAGGCCGTAATTTAAGGAGTAAATCATTTTGCTAGGACATGTTCACATAAATAAGTACATCAAACAAAACTTGATTCAAAAAACTTGACCATAAAGACACAACTTGACGATTGAAACGAAGAGAAGAAGATTTATAATCATACTCTCTATCGAAGTTATCGATAGCTAACGCATAACATGTTTGCGTAGCCATTCCAAGCTTAAAGTTGGACATCCAATTTATAATCCATAGGTTTTTCTTCTAACTTCTCTTCTACACGGTGCACATATATCAATCCAAGTGGCCCATATTGTTTGGCAACAGTCTTCTTTTGTTTTAAATTTCTGTTAATGAACCTGTGGAATTATTCGTAGAGGGATTAAGATCCCTTGAAGTTCTAATACTAGCCTTCTTCAACAAATGTATGCCTTTGATTCCCATGTAAGGCTATCTCTCCTCTCTCTAGAACATCCATCCCCTTCCCTTTCCCTCCTATGAGAATAATATAATCCGTGGATGAAATCTCTTTGCATGCCCTCTTCTAGGCCATGCAACATTCCCCTTCGGACCCCCATTCGTGGCAGTTTGAATAGCAGAATTTATGCAAAGAAAGCTAAAGCAAGAACTACCTTTTGAGAAGCAATTTAAAACCCATTTACCAAAGAACATCTCGACTAAAACAAGTACTTTTGTGCATCTTATTATATGTCCTTTCAGCACGTTTCCATGAACCGTTATCTTCATGGAAATCAAACATTCATGATAACGCAGACTCCGACATTAGCACTACAATATATGGGGGGCATGCCGATGCTTCCTATACCAACGATCACTCCCAACATCGGTATAGACATTGGATAAATGAAATTAAGCATACCAACAGTCAATTGACCATCAATATGACCGTTTAAAATAGCTCCTCCATATGTTTCGTGAGCATCGGTATTGGCATGAGTATGATCATCGCTATGAGCGTCGGTATAAGCTTCGATAATTTCTTGGAAGTTATCGATGCTCATACCGACACCCATACCGATGCCTATACCAAGGCTGTGTTTTGAACATACCGGGAACTCGAGAGCAAAACTAAACATTTTGTGCGTGTTTTACACTGAGTACTGCTTGCTTCGCTTGAACTTGCATGCACGGACCGAAGTGTGACTTGCATTGTCTTGTGAACACACACAGACATAGAGACCTCTCTCTTTACACACACGCTCAGTCTGTCTCTCTCTTTAGATCTCGCATCATGGTAAGTGGTGCGCGTACTCTTACCCTTTGTCTTTCTCTATGCTTTATGTTTTATAATTTTTCTTCTCTTTGATTTTGCAAAAGTTCTTTGGTGTCGATTCTTTGTAATTCGACGGTAGAAGACATACGTTACGCTTTGATGACAACGATCCAAAAGAGGGACATACCTGTAAGTGATTGTTTTATTCTCTATTGATAAAGAGAGATATAGAGAGAAAGAGGGAGAGAGAGAAAAAGAGAGAGAGAGAGACACAGAGATAAAGAAAGATGATAGAGAGGAAGATAGAGAAAGAAATAGAGAGAGTTGAAAGAGAGAAAAATAGATAGAGAGATAAAGAGAGACTAAAAAAAGAAAGACAGAGAGAGACACATAAAAAGAGAGAGATATCAAAATACATACACACACACATACATACATGTATATACACACACATATACACACATGCATACACATACATATGGATACATGCATACACACATATACACACATGCATGCATATATACACACACATGCATGCCTACTTACACACACATGTACACACATGCATACATACACGCACACGCATACATACACACACATGTACACACATGCATACATACACACACATATACACACATAAATACATAGACACACATACACATATACACACATCTGCAATGCATTTATTGATGGTCAGATATTAGTATCTCTGAATTTTTTAGTTAAGTGGATTTGAAATAAACTTTCATTGTTGTATCAAATTAAGTTTATTGACTAATATCGTTCTAATTGCTTATTGTAAGCTTCTTAAAGATCATCTTTTGTCAGAGGGCAATTACATGCGTCCAACACCTAGAGATGAAAAGAAACTTTTACAATCCATTGGAATGGACTACACTAAGATTCATGCTTGTCCGAATGATTGCATCCTCTTTCGGAATGAGTATCAACATCTCCACATATATCCATAGTGTGGAGCAAATAGATTTAGAGAAGACCTTGTAGGCGAAGCAATCCCCACAAAGATTCTTCACCACTTTCCTATCATTCCATGAATTAAGAACATGTTTAGATGCAAATCTATAACTGTGTTAATGTCATGGCATGCAAAGAGCAGGTCCACAGATGGTATAATGTGAGTGCTTGCTGACTCTCATGCTTGAAAACACATAGATAGTAAGTGGCAAGAGTTTGCTAGTAAGCCTCGAAACATACGTCTAGGCCTAGCTATAGATGGAGTAAATGCATTTGGTTTACGCAGATCTTCATGGAGCACATGGTCTATATGTTTGGTCAATTATAACATCCCACTATGGCTCGCTACAAAGAAAGGTCATTTATTATTAGTTCTTATTGTGCCAGGTAAGTATAATATAAAAAACATGGATGTATACCTTGCACCACTTGCATTTTATGGGATGGGATTATTGTACGTGACATGTCTCAACCTATAAGAAGACAAGACGTGCGATTGCAAGGCATACTTATGTGGACGATGCAGGATTGGCCTGGTTATGGTGAATGTTCAAGTTTGTGGATTTTGGGTTACCATGCTTGTCCCTTATGCGGACTACGACTCAAAGCACGCTATTCCAAAGCACTGCATAAAACTGTCTATGGAGAAAACCATAGATATTTGCCTCATGAACATGCTTTATGTGAAGGACAAATTGGTTGACAAGCGTAACGCCAAATGAAAGCTAACAATTGGAAACAATTGCAGGATTGCAAAACTCCAGTCATTGGCATGAAATGGTTGTCGATTTCTCATGAACTCCCTTATTGGAGCACCTTATTGATCAATCATTTGGTAGATCGGATGCATATTTTTAAGAATGTGGGAGAGATTCTCTACAAGACTTTGATCGGAAATAAAGAAAGCAAAGCACAAAGGTAGGACTTAGAAGAGTGAGGTCATCTGCAAGAGTTGTGGGCAATTACTAAGCCCAATGGAACACTATCGTTGCCAAGAGCTCCTTGGGTGCTTGCAGGATGGAAGAGCAACAAGTGAAGAAAATAATTTCAGAGTTTTGGACACCTACTGGATGCATGAGGTGTCTAAAGACTGCTTTCACATGCAACAACAATCTTGGAGGGATCGTCTCATGATTGGCACATGTTTTTATAGTTTCTGCTTCCTGTAGCTTTAAAAGATTGTCTTTCAGAGGATGTGTGAACAACCATTTATAAAATTAGTTCCTTAGTATGGTGGATCTCTTCTAAAGAGATAAATAGAGATAGCATAGAGAGTGCGAAACTCAATGCAATCGAGCTTATTTGTATGATAAATAAATACTTTCCCACAAGTATTCTCACTATTAAGCTTCATTAAGTGGTTCATGTGGTAGATGAAGTTTCAATAGAAGGAATTATCCATAGTCGATGGATGTTCTTTTTAGAGCGCTTTATGAAGACATTAAAATGGTTTGTTTGACAGAAAGCACGTCCAGAGGGTGGCATGGCAGAGGGATGCTCGTACAAGAGTCTCTTGTATTCATAAGTGAGTTTCTACGTATGTTGGATCCAAAAATGCCTCGCTTATGGAGGGATGATGAAGACGTTCATCTCGTAGGTGATGAACTGCAAGGTAAAGGGTTTCAAAGAAAAATGGATGCAGCTTTCAGAGAGAAGGCAATGAAGTTTTGCATAGTTAACTCTGAGCCTATGCAGAAGTGGTTAGAAAAGTATGAGCTTGCCAAGGATCTGCTACTCCATTTGATGGTTCTCCATGTTTCGTTCTAGATAAATGATCATCTCTTACATGAGTATTTCCCTTCTTGATTACTAACTCAAAATCTAATTCCATTAAGAGTAACAACCATTTAAATAGCCTTCAAGTATTACAAGATTTATTGAAAAAATACAATAAAGATTGCTGATCAATAAAGAATTTCAACTTGGTGGCTAGGAAGTAAGGCCCAAATTCCTTTACCACTTAGACCATCCCTTGATCCTCTCATTCAATCCTAGTGTACTTGTATTCCACTTGGTTAACTTGTCTATTGGCATAGGTTATTTGATGATCTGACTTTTCTCCATCCGATGGTTGTGCCAAGCTACATCCAATGGCAAAACTAGATGAATCTACGTGTATATGGAATGGGTTTTTCAAGTTGGGCACTTTCAATATTGGTGTTGAGCTCAATCGCGTTTTTAACTCATTGAGTATTTTTTTACACTCTTCTTTTCAAGTAAATTGAGTAAAAAATCCATCTAAGGGTATTGTGATTACGGATACATGTGAATGAATCCACAATAATATCCATAGTGACCCATGAAAGCTTGCATTTCCTTCACATTCTTAGGTTTTGACAAATCCAGAATAACCTTGATCGTATCTTTGTTAGTAGAGATTCCATTATTGAACACTATATGTGCCAATATCTTTCCCTATCTCACCATGAAAGCACATTTCTCCAAAGTCACACATACTCTATATCGCCTATATTTGTTGAATATTTTTCATGATTCAGGTATGTGCAAAATGCATTGAGAAGAGTGTGTACATAAATACTCTACATAGACTTCCGTAATTCTCCTTAGGAATTCTTTGAACAAATGACACAATAGTCCTTGGAAAGTTCTTAGGGCATTAGCTAAACCAAATGGCATGACACTAAATGCATATACGCCCCATTCTATAACAAAGGAAGTCTTATGGTGGTCTTTATTAGCAATCACTACCAAAGTATAACTTGAAACTGATCAAGAAAGTTATAGACTTACTTGTATACTACCCTTTCCAAAAGATGGTATGTAATGGGTAACAGATAGCTACCCTCAATGGTGGAAACATTAGCCTTTTTGAGGTAAATACAAACCCTAAGATTTCCATGTTTCTTCCAAATTACCATGAAAGGAGAGACCCATTTTGTGTGATCAATCTCATATATAAATCTTGTTGCCAACAATTTGTCTATTTCTTCTTTATTTTTGGTGAACTACACAACAATGTATATATATGGTCTTTGGTTATAAAGTTTTGCATTAGGATTCATAGGAATCCTATGTGAACATATTGAGGGATTTACACCTTTCAGGTCTTTGTAGGTCCAAGCGAATCCATCCCTTTATTTTGGAATTCACGTTATAAGTTTCTATTCCTCTTCTAATGACACGTTCTTGCCTATGTAAGTGCATATCTCTTCGTTGCCCTTTAGGGTTACTATCACCTTCTTAGTTTGCTCGTTTTTATTGTATGATTTTGCATCATGTGCCTTTCTCTTAGGCATTTGAATACCTACTTTTTGTTCCACCTCATATCTCTTAAAATGTTTTGGCACCTCAAAGTTTTCATTTGGAAAGTTTTCATCCTCCTTTTCATTTGTCTTGATTCTAGATTTTCCTTGATATACTTCTATGGAGAATATTTTTTTCTGCTCCATGGCATCTTCCAGTTCTACTTCTTTTAGGTATTTTTTTCTTCAATCTATTGAAGTATAACCATGTACAAGCTGAAGTTGTTTCCTTCTTCATCCACACAGTCATTCGTGGTCAACACTTCTTCATTTACACACACATCCAATGTTGCTAGGAATTCCATCCATCTGTGTGTTTTGAATGCTTCGTCACTAAATATTTGTGGCATGTAGGCTAATAGTTCTTCTATAGGTCTATGTATCTAGTTTCCTGCTTGGCAATATTTTTATATTTCCTCTTCTCATTTAGTTACCTTGCAAATCTACAGTTGAGTGTCTTCATGCATCTAAGATTGGTCACTAGATCCAATAATATGGATTGACACACCATTGTCCTCCTTATGTAGATGATTCCATTAACTCACTCCAACCTCTCAATATGCAAAAGTTTTGAGATTTATTTTGATATTTGTGTCTGGGTGTTGGAGATGAAAATCATATTGTCCCCAATCTTGAACTCCCTATAGGTGTCCCATGAATGGTCTACCATTGATTATCTCGTAATTGCTCACCTTTCCAAATTGGCATATAGCTAAAATGTGTTCAAATTCTACCCCACAAGTTGTCAGAATTTTTTTCTCAAGGAGTCCTGAAGGTCATTCTACATGACCATATGCAAGTTGTAGCTTCATTCTAGTCCATCGTAGAGAAGGTGTTCCGCATTTCTCGCAAATGTCCTTGGTTGTTATCCCTACTGTAGCTCTTGTATCTAGAATTGCTTTGGTCATATATCCTCTACATGTGATTGGGAGGCACATATTTCCTTCATCTCCCTCACTAAAAGGTCCAACTTTAACAACTAGTATCTTGATAGTTGCTACTTTTTCTAGCTCTTCTTCCTCGAGAGATATGTTTGATTCATTCAAAATTAGTTGGTTAGCTAGTCACAATAGGGCCACACTACAAGGGTTCTTTAAATTATTTAGTGGGGCGCATATGTTTCAAAAGAAAAAGGCCTTCACTTGTACTTTAGTAGTATAGGACTTCTACTAACTATTACTAACAATTGATTTGGCTATGATTGAACATAATATGTTTCTTTTTAGAAAATAGAGAAATTAAAAATATATATCTTAAGGTACCTTGATGGGGGGGACATGTTTAAAAGCCGAACAAAGAATGCTTGAGCACTATGGAAGAAGAGAAGATTTCCTAATTTCTCATATTTATAATGTATTGTGATTCAAATGTAGATGGACTTTGGGGACCTTGAAGCAACCCCACAAATGGAGGTAAAGGAACTCCTCTTGGAGTGTGCATTTAAAGCAAAAGGTCACTAGTTCCGAGATGACCAGCCAGTGATCGACCATATCTTCTAAATTACCATTAAAATCATGGATGGTGACCATCAATTCCCTACGATGAGTCAAGAATTCAAAGTTCTTCGTGAATTTCCATTTGTAATGGACACATGAAGCACAGATGGCATTGAAGCTTATTTGAAATTTTTCCATATATAAACCATACTTTGAAAGATGCACTAAAGTAAACAATACACTGCATCCTATAGTCGACAAACTCACAATGCTAAAAGCTAGAGTCATGGATTTACAAGGAAAGTGGTAAACTATGTCCTTCAGCCATGAACTCATTCAGAAGAATTTGGATGGATTGAAGATGGTATTACAAATCTCAAAGATGAGAATCATGAAGCAAAAAAGCATCTTTTTGGATATTAACCAAAGAGACATCGAGGAAGATGTGTGCTTGGTGCATCAACATTTTTGTTTTCCTAACATGCAGAGGTATACAAAACCACAAAATATAGTAGTTCAGCTAATATCCCATGCATTCAAACAATTGGCAATGAGACCAACTTAATCACTTATATACAAGAATGTTTATTAGAAGAAAAAAAGCAATGGGGCATCAAGAAGTTTTTGAATAATAGCATGGCATTTACAACACTGATTTACCATTTTTTTAATAGTACCAAATGATGAAAACAAAATTTCAATTGAACAATACAAATCAATAAGCAAACATGAGTGTAATCATGAGAACCCTTTGCCTGATTCTTACAAAATTCTTCCCAAATCGAGCATTAAAGAAGTGAGTGATGGAACTGCTAAACATTAAAGAAGTGAGTGATGCAAATGCTAATGAGATCCCACTCATCAAAATAGCTTCTCCTAATATTGATACTCTCATTGATTCTCCATATAAGGAAGAACAAGATGAGAACATTATAAACATTGATACTTATGCATTAGAGAAATATGAACTCAAGGGTTTTGACATGAATGAACACTTGTTTTGTCTTAATTCTATACATTTAATGATGCTAATATTGCTTTTTCTAGTCAAGTTTTTGAGTGGTTAGATATAGGTCAAGGAAGAATTGATGATGTGATGTTTCAATGGAATGTTATGAGATCCACAGAATTTGACTTAATATTTCTTTCGTTATTACAAATGAATGATTGAGAAGTCTTATCTTGAATTTCTATATGTGATATAAAGTTGTTAATAGCAATGCTTCTCAGAAGTGTTTCAAGATGAATTATTTTTCAGGTTTAGGATGAAGAACGGGAGTTTATTGACAAACCAACTTTTTCTTCAAGAATAGATCATGAAAAACTTTTTACTTCCCATTTTGCACCATTTTCTTTAGCCTTGCATTTAAGGTACCCATCAAATTATGTACAAACACATGTTGAGCTTTTCCCTTAGTCTCACATCCAATTGCACCAATCTAAATTAGAAAATGCATGATAAAATCTACGAGCAAAGTCTAAGTTTGGGAGATAAAAGCTTCTTCATCAAATGTTCTTTTACCCCTTATGCACCATATCCATCTGAAAATGCACTTAAAGTCTGCATGGTAGGGTCTCATTACATGGTCTTGCATCGAGGCACGAACTGAGCTTTACCCATGCACACAATAGTGATTGAAAGGATTAATGTATATTCACATTGATATGTATGTGAGTGAGTGCACAAGGCTCACCATCAAAAGCCTTTTATCTTAATTATTGCACCATATTTGTTTCTCCATGCATTTCGAAGTATGCATCCAATAGGGCTACATTATAAGGCCTTGCATAGACATATATCATGTAATCCCATTCACATATCAAATCAAGAAAACTGATATTTAAGATGAATTTACTTTTGTTGAGGCAACATGTTACTTGGCCCATCAAGGACGATGTGCAAGATTGGAGGGGGTGAGTGTCATAGAGATTTCCATCTCTACTTTTGCTTTTACTTGCTTCAAAACAAAAGGTTGTTTGGATCAAAGATTCAAGGAAATGCTGAGGATGTCGGACAAATATTCACTTCAAAAAGGATTATGGAAACAAAGACTAAGTCATAGAATAGCCAAGAAAAGTGTGCATGCAATCATAAGAAAAGGTTTCATAAAGTTTGTTTCAAAACCAAAACGGCACTAGATGCAATGAAGATAGTTCTACAAAAAGTTTCAACGTTTAAGATAGAACAATGGAACAAGGGGAGTGTTTTTTGGTATTTTCAAAAGCATTAATTAAGAGATGCCAATGGTTCGATCGACAGCAAAGTGATTGAATTTGTCTTCACAGGAACTATATGCTACAAGGTACAAAACTCCAATTTCTATATGCGCAAAGGATGGCCAATTCGTTGAACTCTAAATTGAGACTTTATATAGTTAAAAGTTGATAAACAACGCAAGATCGCTTCTTTTTAGCTATGGTTGAGAAGAAAATCTAAATTTAGAATTTTGCACTCTATAAAATCAAGTATCAGCAGATGAGAAGAGGGAGAGAGAGGAATTTGCGTGTTGTTTCTGGCACTTCACGTTCTGATCCGGCAGGAGACAGGAGAAGGACTTCGGGAAGGAGCTAAGAAGGCCAATCCATGCGTTTTGAGGCTGACATCTTATCGGACCAGGCAATTTGTAGAGAGAAGATTGATGATGATGAAAAAGCGCTCAAAAAGAATAATTCTCAGGACCGAGTGAAGAAAAGAATGAACGGGAGAGGTGGCCGAAGAAAACAAAATAGAGCCACATGCAAGCGTAGTTGATTTTGCAGCAGTAGTTGTGCTGTAGAGAAGTGAAACCTACGGATTAGAACGAGAGGGTGCATAGGAGGGTTTGAATGATGTAGCTGAAGATCCACAAATTTTGAATGCAGAATATTTGGTAAACTATATGTATTGGAAAATGGTAATTTACTCAACGTTTCTTATCCATAAGACCATTCTTCTTTGTTTAAATTTACCGTCATCTCCATCTCTTGGAATCAAGCAGATATCTATGTATGAATCCATACACGAAGCATATCGCCGTTGTTAGAGATGAGTGGAAGATAGGTAAAGAGAATTCGACTTTCATGTTCTGCTACTGACGAACGATCACAATGTTTTATTTACATTTTCACGCATAGCTTTTCATTGCATTTTTTGCACTGTCCTGTTCAAGATATGCACCTTAGACCACCTATGTGAGATCTTGCACTCGTGTAAGGGTAGGTGGCGAGTACGCATGAATCATGAGAAGATATTATGGTGTCAAGTGTTCGTTTTTATATATAAAGAAGCTTTCGAGTTGCATTCGGTATGAAGTGAACCATTTGATATTATAAGTTATGTATGATAAATTGTGACTTAGTAGGAAGGATGAATTGATATGCTCACTTTGCTGACATTTGCTACTTCAAAACCCTGAGCTGCAACTTGCACGCGAGAAATATTCTTGTAAGGGAATTCCAGTTGATTCCAACACCAGGACGTGTTTGTATGTTCGCTTTAATCATACAGAAAGAGTAAAGGGGTTAAATGGTTAGTGCAAATATATGAAATTATAGAATCCAATGCACTTTCGATGCACTAGTCGAGTTGGAGTTATGAAAAGTTCAATTAATGAAGACTGTTGTTCCAGCCTACTATATTATTGGACTTGTTATTTAAAAGAAGAAGAATTCGAAAATGAGTAATTGTTCTCCTCTAATTTTCAGGATGCGCATATCTATATATGCTTAACTTTCTGTATGATCGTAGCTTCTTTGATGATAGAGTATATAAATTAATCATTCGACTTATTGCTAAATCTTTACGATTTACTGAACAAACACGGAGAAATACACACAACATTTGTTTGAAAACATTGAGCTTTTGCTTGAATCTATTTCTTTACAAACCTTTGATATATTGATTGTGATGGGATTGTCATATATGCAATGTGTGGATGACAATTGTCTGCAATTGTTGATTGTATTTTTCGCTGAGGGGAAAAGTACCTGCAAGTGATCTCTATGCAACAAGGTTTTGCCGCTTATGAGTAAGTAACTTTTGTGAATTGTATTGTGGTAAGAAGATTTATCTTGACATTAAAAAATTTGGGTTTAAATAGTGTGTGTTGCACTATCAAGTACATCATGTTTAATTACCGAAGCATGAAAATATCAAACACTCTAGAAGATAGCATCGCACATGGTTAAATTTCGTTTGACTTAAAGGTCCTGAAATATGCACACTTTTGTTCTTGAATAAAGTTTCTGTTTGGAATCCCTAAGAAAATGAAGAGGTTTTCTAGACATTAGTAGAATTTGTGATATGAGCTTTTCTTTCATCTTTGACAAAACTTGAACATCGAAACTCGGTTTCACATTCTCATTAAAGTAGATAGAATCCTATCTCCTCTTATCACAAGGCTGAAGAGAAACCACTTTGATAGCTTTAAAATTTATGAATGAGACTTAAGTTTTCTATATATTTTGAGTTATTGAATATTTACTTCTGACACCACATTCATGGCAAGAATGAATTGATATATGTTTACGTCTTGTTTCTCAAGTGTTGCCGTCTTGCCAGTGCAGAATAAAGGTGATAGCACCTCAGCTTGCTCCAAGCACCCATCCTACGCCATTGGATTTGGCGGTTGGCTTGATCCACCAACCGAGCGTCCACATACTTCGGATAGTGTTATCTTCCTACAATCATCTTCTCACCAAAATAATGTCTCAAATAACTATAAAGCCTTTGTTTCTAGGATTATATAGCTTATAAGCTTTCTGATTAAGGTCGTCACCTATAAAAATATATTTCTGTGCCTTACAATCTAATTTATCTCTCATTTGAGAAATGATGTGTGCATATGCAATGTGTATAGATATCCTACAATGGTATTAGCTTGGTCTCCTTCCATTATGAGATTCACAAGGGCTCATACTATCAAAGGCTTTTGATGGAAATCTTATTATCAATATGAGGCAATGGATACTACCTTTTGTTGAAATAACAAATGAATATTCCTACTCTTATCACATACACAAAACTAACAAGCTATGGAGGAAGGAACAAAAGATAACAAAACTCCATGAGTGACCTGTTCTTTCGTTCAGCAACTCCATTTTGTTGAGGTGTATATGGCACTGTACACTAGTGTTTTATCCCACGTTTAGCATGAAATGCATTAAAATTAGAAGACATATATTCCCCCCCTCGATCAGAACAGAGGGTGCCCATTTTACATGCTGACACATTTTCAGCCAAAACCAAAAATTGTTTGAAGCACATGAACACTTCGGACTTTGCCTTCAATGGATATACCCATGCATGCCTAGAAAAATCATCGATGAAAGTCACGAAGTAAAGATAATTCCCAAAAGAAGATGTCTGCATAGGACCACAGACATCACTATGTACAAGCTGCAATTTCTAAGTAGCCCGAACTGAACCATCTTTTGGAAAAGATGAATGCTGCATTTTGCCCAAAATACAGCCTTCATAAACATGTCTTCTAGGTGCCTCAATTTTGGGCAAGGAGGACAGCATTTCAGATTTCTACAAGCATAGCAAACTAGCAAAATTCAGATGACCAAAGCATGCATGCCAAAGCTTTGCATCTAACATAGCCTGAGAATCATTTACTGCACATGACAAATCATTTACTGATCTTTCATAGTCTATGAACTTATAGAGCCCACGACATAAAATGCCAGAAGCAATAATCACATCGCCATTTGACAGATCATGAACTGTACACCTGTCATGAACAAATTTCACAACCAAGCCAATCTTGGCTAATGCAGAAACTGATAACAAGTTCTTCTTGATGCCTAGCACAAATAAAGGATCTCACAAAGTGAAAGAACTACCATCAGCTGTAGTCAAAATGATCTTACCAACTCCCATAACAAGATAAGAGGAGTTGTTGGCACATGTAACAGTATTCTCTATAGGGGCTGGCTCCAGTGAAGAGAAGAAACTACCCTGTGAGGTAATATGTTTGGTTGCCCCGTTGTCAAAATACCAAACATCTGAGTCTACTGCACACATGCACTGCTCATGAGAAGATGGGTCAAAACTGTAGGCAGTAGTAAACGCCCATTCTTCTTCCTGCACAAGATTAGCAGACTCTGTTTTTGGTGTAGAGGCCTCTGCAACAACCATTCCAGCCTCTTTCTTCTTTGCCTCTTTAGCAGCCAGTTTTGGATAGTTCTTTATGATATGATCATTTCCTTTAGAGTACTTACAAAACAATTTTTGATTTTCTTATTTCTTCTCATCTTTATCTTCCTTCTTTGAATATGCAGAATTAGCAGATTTCTGCTTACTAGTTGAAAAGCTCCATTTTCCTTTGCCCTTCTTACTAGCCAGGAAAGCTTTATCTGCAACTCGCATAATGGACCTGGTGTGCCTAGACTGGTCTTCCTGCAACAGAACAGAGACTAACTCCTCAAATGAATAGGCATTTGGATTGCCTTTCATCATCAACCGAAGAGTAGAAGCAAAACTCTGATATGAATCAGGAAGAACATTCAAAATGGTCTGCACAAGTGAGCTATCTGGTATAACGTCATCAACAGAAATCAACTGCTCCTTCAAGTCTTTGATCTTCATTAGGAAACTGTCCATAGAATCACCTTCATTCATGTGCTCACTCTCCAACTGTTTTTAGAGGTAAGCAATACGAGCCTCATTCCTAGCTTGGTACAATGTGGTAAGTGTATCCCAAGCATCATTAGCTGTTCTGCAAGAGCGAATGTGAGGAATAATGGCACGTTTGACTTACAAAGCTATCAATGCATGTGCCTGGGCATCTCTTCCATCCCAACGAATCTGCTCTATAGTAGGTGCAGCAGAAACCGTCGCATGAACAAGAATATGCAAAATATCATCATCTTTGACACCTTCTACATCAGCTTCAGTACCTGCGGTTGTAACAGTTGTCGGTGTGATAGGACGTTTTTCGACACCCTACACAATGTTCCACAGTGCTTTTGCAACCAACACATGTCGCATCATATAAGCCCATAAGCGGTAGTTGGTACCATCCAACTTATCCTTAACAGCCAACATACGGAATACATCACTGCTTTCAGCCATGGCTAGTGACTAAAATATCTTGATGCAAAAAATTGACTGTATATCAAAAAAGTTGAACATAACTGCCCAGACGAATTCCATTAGACCTGTAGCACACTTCCAGATGCTTATACTAGCGAACAGAAACTAGTATATACCTTTGGCACAAAAAGATGAAATAGCCTGCACAAGCACTGTGATAGTGCGTTCGGAGGCCGAAACAAGCTCATATCGTGATTTTGGCACCATACAGCGAAGCTATTTTGATCTCGAAAACACATTCAGTATGCTCACCAAAATTCGTGCGATTCTGAGATTGCAACTGGAGGAGTGTTGACGGTGCCCTAGATGAATCGACGACCTGCTCTGATACCAATTGATGGAGTTAGACGTCTGCGGAAGCACGTGAATAGCACAAGGAAGAAGAAGAAGCTTGGAGCACAACACACAATACTGAATGTATTACTAGAGAATGTACAAAGATAAGTAGCCCATTAGGGCAATAGGCGTATATACAAGCCGGGGAAAAAAAACCTCCTAAAGAGGGAAAAAGTGCCCGAGCGGTCCTAGAGTGTCCACACACATCACTACCTAAATATATCAACAAACTTAGGCAAGAGGTGGATCAATGAAAAACCATCTCTGCATGCCAAAATATTGCACTTAAAGTGTAGCTAATAGGCTATTTTCTCTTTTTGATACCCCATTCCTGTTAATAAATATTTAAAATAACTTTTAACACTCACTTCATCTTATTTATTTATTATTTATTTATTTAAATACTATCCTTTATTTATATATTTATTTATCAAAGCACTCTTACTTATTTCTTTATTTATTATTATTATTATTATTATTATTATTATTATTTCATATACACTATTGTTAAGAAAAGTTATTTTTCCATGCTTACACCTAGGTTTTGGTTCTCTACATCTGGCCATGGACTCTACCCATAACATCAATGATTTTGGTACGTCACCCCTACCTAGGGTAAGACCTACGCAATAGTTAGAACTTTTGCAGCAAGAACTCCAAGATGCTCAAAACCAACATTATGCTGCACTCCAACTGCAAAGTGATGACAATAACCTAGTTAGAGTGGTGAAGGTCATTATCATTGCTCAAGAACAAGGCATGTAATCCAAGATTGGTGCTAAAAATTTCCAATTTTCATGATTTGATGGGCAAAACGATGGCTGTTGAAGACAACAAAATCTGGAGGATAAATGATTAATTTGAATTATGAAAGATTGTTAAATTTAGACATTACTTAGTTGGATGTCTATTTTTTGGTGTATCGGATTTTTGACAAACCTTTATATCGAAGTTCGCGTGGATGTCATAAGAGGGGAAAGACGTTACACTTGACAGGGTGGAGAAGACAAGAAGTGGCAGAAGGAAGAATGGAGAAGAACTGTAGGAGCAAGTGTGCCTCATGAAATCAAGAGCAGGGTGATGCTTGTTCTACAAAGAATGAAACTCTGAAGCAGATATTTGTATACGCAATGATAAAAGCTCTGTAATTGAAAGCTTTTGGAAGATGTTTCTTATATATTTTGTTTGATGTGTGAGGAATGTTGACGAAAGTACTTGTGCAAACATGTGTAGAATTGTAACATGTAACATAGTATAAGTAATACGAAAATGAAAGCCTATTTGAAGGTAGATTCTCTGTTGACGAAGACCATTGTGAGTAGGTTGATCAATTTGAAAGTTAATTTGTGATGTGTTGATCTTTGAACCCCAACACATTTGGCGATCCTACTGTGTTGTTAATGCAGCAAGACATGCATGAAAGAACGAAAAAGAGGATTTGGTAAAGTGTATTTTACAAGAGTGCAGGCAAGGGCAGCTAACGTGGAGTCATCCTCAGAAGTTTATGATTGGTATGAAGCAGAAGAGGAAGCCGATCTAGACACTGTAGAGGAGGAAGGAGAAACAGGTGTAGCAGAGGCAAGGTTAGTGGGCGGTATACTTGGAGCGCTATTCCTAACAGAAGCAATGGTAGGGGTAAGACGATGGCTCCAGTTTGACCCACTTGCACGGGCTACCAATCAAAGAACTAGGCGTAAACCTCAACCATAGCCAATGGCGCAACCAACTCCTAACCCTAAAGTCAAATTAGCATATTTCATAGGAGGCTCTAAAGAAGATGTTGATTGTCATGTTGCTCAGTTTGAAATTAAATGGACGGCAAACTGTTATCAGGCAGTATATGGTTATGCAGTTAAGCTTCAGCAATTTGCATATACCTTGGAAGGACGAGCAATGAGCTGGCTCAGTCAATATGGTATAGCTCATTTTGCTACATACAATGCATTAAAAACATCATTTTTGCAGAGATTTAGGAAGGAAAAGACTCCTTCTGATATTTTGAGAAAATTACGAGCGATCAGACAGAAAAACATCCTGGTTGAGGATTATGCTCAGAGATTTAGGATACTTGTGGATAGGTTACAGGGGAACGAGAGACCTACTAATGAGATGTTAGCAAGTTACTTTCTAAACGGACTACGAAGTGCTATCAGACAGGCAGTGGCAAGTGTGGATATTGCTAATGGATTTAATGTATTAATGTTAGCAGTTGCACGCGTGGAAAGAAGGTTTGGAAGGGCTAAAAAGAGATATTCTGATTCTGGTTCAGAGATTGAATCTGATTTAGAATCGGAGTCAGACAAAGGTTCAACGGATTCTGACTCTGATGACCAAGATGAAGAAATAGTGGGGAAAAAGCATCACAAGCATAAGGCTAAGAAAAGTAAAGAGGAGGCATGGATTAATAAGTTAAAGAGACATGGATATTCCATTGTAGCTCCAAAGGAAAAGAGATTTTGTGATATCTGTGACAAAGAGGGACATACAACAAATCAATGTTGGTACAACCCCAAGCATAGATGGCAAAGTTCGGGGCAAGATAATAGGAATATTAATGAAGTAGCGGCCAATCAGGCTATTCCCATCCAGGGGTGGGGTAATTTTCAGAGGCAGCAACAAGTAAGACATCCATGGAAACATCAAGTGAATCAGCAGGGGAATAACCAACAAGGGAATCAGCAGGGTCGACCGCCACGGGTGATGCCTTGTGGATATTGTTCAGCTCTCGATCATTGGATAGGGCCAAATTGTCCCTTATGGGTAAAGCATAAGGAAGAGAGAGGTATACTCGTTCTTAGGTACAATCAGAATAATCAACAGGGACAGCATCAACAACAGGGGCAGCAAGCGGCTCAGGAAAATGCCATGCTTATAGAATGGCCAAATCAAGAGGATAGGGGGACTGATGCACCAAGTGCATCTGAGAGTATACATGTTAAGAGTGATAACCAATGGCACTGTGATTGCAAACAATGTGGGAAAGGCAAAGAAGTGGAAGTGTTCGTAGTTACAAGATCAAAAAATAAAGGACCTATTAATTGGCAAGAACAAAAACACATCAGAGACAAGGACTTGAAGCAAGTTCAGGACGAGCAACATAAACAGGTAAGGTTTGTAAGTCCCACAGAGCAACAACAAGAAGTAGATTTGATACCTTCAATAAGAGAGGGGAACAGGAGTCAGAGCAAGCAAGATCCGAAAAAAGATTGGATTGATTTAATCATTAGCTCACCGTTACAATTGTCTTTGGATCAACTTTTATCTTTGGTACCTGCGTTTCGAGAAAAGTTGTTGAAGAGGTTACTTGGGAGCGTTTAGAGCGAGAAATTAGGTCGGTACCTTCAACTTCGGCCAATAATATTGATCCAGTAGATGTTGACTTTGTAGTGCTAGTAATTAAATAACAGTATGACCAAAGGCGATTTGACGAAGTGTTGCTTGATGGGGGATCAGGGGTAAATATATTACCTCAGCATATTTTTATAGAAATAGGAAGAGGGGCATTGGCTCCAGCACCTTTTCAAGTCAAAATGGTAGATCGAACTCGAGTTCAGTCGGTTGGCATTCTGAAGCAGCAACAGATTATCATTTCAGGAATGTCATTTATGGTAAATTTTATTGTTATTAGGATGTCTCAGTCCGCATATCCATATGAATGTTGTTAGGGAGAACTTGGTTTAGGATTGCTAAAGTCAAGCAGGATTGGGGTCTGAATGTGGTAATGATCACAAAGGGTAAAAAGCAAGTGACAATTCCTATGCGAGGAAGAAGAAATATGTCAGTACAGGAGAAACCACTCATGGCTCAGACAATTAACTCGGCGGACGAGATAGAACATGATCAAGAGGAAAAGTTTTTGCAGGCAAATCCAATGGTAGTACCGGTATTAGAAGTTGATGTGGCAGGGGTATTAAGTAAGGATAATCTGATTGTGTAGAACGTAGATGGGCCAGTTCCGGGTGAATAGGTTGAAGGTGCACAAATACAAGAGATGTTCGAACAAAGTATGGAAATTCTAGAACAACAGCGGTTGGAACAACAAGAGAAAGAAGTAATAACTCGGGCTGAACGGATATATGATCAGAAGTATGCAGGTTCTACACAGGTAAAGGAGGAGGAGCTTCAAGAGGTAAATTTAAGGACAGAAGTTGAACCCTAGATGGTGCGGATTGGTAAAACATTCGATGGAAAGTTTAGGGAGGATCTCATTTGCTTACTAAAAGAGTATGTAGATGTGTTTGCTTGGGATTACTCTCAAGTGAAAGGTATACACCCTGATTTGCATCAACATCGGATTAATCTGAAGACGGATGCACTACCCGTAGCACAACAAAGATATAGAATGAATCCTAACTTTGCTAAACAGGTAAAGGAAGAAATTGATAAACTATTGGCAGTCAATTTATCAAACCTGTGAATCAGGTGACTTGGCTATCTCCTATTATAGTGGTCTCGAAAAAGAACGGGAACCTCAAAATTTGTGTCGATTATAGAAAGTTAAATGCGGCAACGGTTACAGATCTGTTTCCTATGCCATTTTGTGATGCAGTGTTGGACGTAGTAGCAGGGCATGAAATGTATAGTTTCTTGGATGGATTTTCAGGGTATAATCAGATTAGTGTGGCTGAGGAGGATCAGCATAAAACAGCATTTATTACTGAATTTGGTGCTTATGTGTTTACAGTCATGAGTTTTGGATTGAAGAATGGACCGCCATCATTCAATTACATGGCACACAAAGTGTTTGAACCTTATCTAAAGGATTTTATGTAGGTGTTTGTAGATGATTTCTCAGTCTTTGGTAAGAAGGTACAACATATGCTGCACCTGAAATCATGTTTTGATAGATGTCGGTAGTTTAGGATGGTGTTGAATTCGTTTAAAAGTGTTATTGCAGTCAGAAGTGGTATTTTATCGGGCCATGTCATTTCACAAGAAGGTATGGCTATTGATGTTAAGAAGATTGAAGCTATTAGCATAGCTAAAGCACCGACCAACGTGAAAGAAGTAATGTGGTTTGTTGGTCAGATTAAGTGGCATGCTAGATATTTATGGTATTTAGCAAATATCCCTCTGCCACTTACCCACTTGACCAAAAAGGATGTTCCATTTGTATGGGCAGATGCTTAGCACCAACTTTGCAACCACCCGATTGGTCATTGCCATTTGACATATTTGTTGATGCATCAGATGTGGCTGTAGGAGCAGTTTTGATGCAGTAGAAAGAGAAAGGATGGTATAGACCCGTCTATTATGCTAATAGAGTATTGTGTGCGGCTGAAAGGAACTACCCGATGACGGAAAGGGAAGCTTTTGCAATGGTATATGCTCTTAACAAGTTTCCACATTATTTGTTAGGCAACAAGGTTATTTTTCATGTGGATCATTAGGCTTTGGTCTATTTAATCAAGAAACCCTTATGAACAAGAAGATTAGCCAGATGAATGCTTTTATAGGAATTTGATTTTGTGATTATGCATACTCCAAGAAAAGACCATGCAATGGCAGATTACTTTAGTAGATTGAATTCACGAGAAGCACCTACAGGTGTAAGTGATGAATTTCCAGATGCTGAGTTATTTAATGCACAAGTGGTGGAAGCAGATTCTTGATATGACCAATTATTAGTTTTTTTAAATGATGGTTCTTTACACTTGATCAAAGGAAGAAGTTTGCACTTAAAAGTAGGCCGTATTTGGTTATAACTGGGGCATTATACAAAAAAAAAGGGTGGATCAGTTCATAAGGAGGTGTGTACCAGAATTTGAACAACCAGTCATGTTATAGGAAGCACATTAAGGTCTAGCAGGAGATCATTTGTCAGGGGATATTACAGGGAAGAAAGTTTTACAAGCTGGGTTATGGTGGCCGACTATTTCAAAGGATGCACATGAGTATGCTAAAGGATGTGTGATTTGCCAAAAGTTGGGCCAACCTAATAATTCAGATCGGATGTCTGATCATCCAGTTTTACCATTGGATCCCTTCCAAAAATGGGGCATGGATTCTGTGGGGCCCATTAAACCTACTACTTAGCGAGGAAGTAGATATATACTTGTAGCAACAGACTATTGTAGGAAACGGGTGGAAGCAGTGGCATTGAAGGATAATAAGGCAGCAAGTGTGGATAAATTTCTTTATCATAATATTATGACTAGGTTTGGGTGTCCGATTGAGTTGGTAAGTGATAGAGGTACTCATTTCCTTAATGAGGTCATTTCAGAGTTAACAAGAATTCATTTAATCATGCATAAAAAGACTACGGCATATCATCCACAAGCAAATGGTCAAGCAAAAAATATGAATAGAACATTAATGTGTATTCTTAAAAAGCTAGTGCATGACAATAAGAAAAATTGGGATTTGTTACTTGACTCAGCTTTGTGGTCGTTCAGAATGGCATTTAAAGTGACAACAAGAATGACACCATTTTGATTGGTATATCGTTTGGAGGCAGTAGTACCTATGGAATTTGTAGTTCCAAGTTTGCGAATCACAACAAAAAAGATGTCTCCTGAGCTATCGTTAAACACAAGAGCAAATATCTTCTTCAGATGGAGGAGGATCGTTTGGTAAGTGCATATATTACTAAGGTAATTCAAAGGCGGAGACAAGCTTGGGTGAATCAGAATGTGAAGTTTAAGCTATTTAAAGAAGGGGATTGGGTGACGGTGTATAATTCTAAGCTCGGACCTCATCTAGGAAAGCTTACATTGAGATACAAAGGCCCATATGAGATTGTGCACGATTTAGGACAAGGAACTTTTCGAGTGGCAAATGTGTTTGGCACAAGGATGGACAAACCAATAAATGGATTTAGGCTGAAACTATTTCAGGGGAAGCCGTCACATTTGGATTGGTTATCTTCTAATGTTGTGCAAGTGATCCATCATCCTGAAAATCAAAGCAACAACGTTTGTGATCATCATTGTAAGAAGGCTTATTTCTCTGCATTTTCATCCGTGGTGAAATTTTTTCTTGATTCTTGTTGGTCCAAAATTACATTAAGTAATTTCTTACAATTACAATGGGTTCCATGTCCAAAGCTGCAGTATAACATTTTGCTAAGGGTTATTCCACAGCCAAAAATTGAGAAGGAGGTATCAGTGGATCGGATTGCAGATTCAAAGGGATATTCCAAGGCAGCAAGTAATGAAGTTCCGGAAACAGGTAAAACAAGGGTTGCAAGTGGTCAGAGATATGACGAACAAGTGTATCAGGGGGACATGAACAGAAAGATAGTGCTCAACGAGATATTATCTTCCAAAGTAAGGTGAGTCAGAATGTTGTGGTGGGAAGGTCGTGTACCAGAAAAAGGAGTGTTAATGAATTTAAATATCAGTTTGGTATTCTTGAGATGCACATTAGTTTTAATCATTATCAAGGCACACGTAAAAGATCTTTTAGGCGTGTTATGGTAATGCAGGGAAACAGGCTGCTAATGATTTCTAAAGTGACCCATACTAAAATATTATTGAATTGCATGAACTGGTGCATGAGTAAGTACGTCAAAACATTTTCGCCAGTGGCAAGTAGAACATTCGCACTCGTGGTCCTTGTGTTCTGAGTCTTATTTTTTCACCCCAAAAGTAACGTCTCTTCTTGTGTCTACTGTGTTGGTGCATGAACCAGAAGTCATGCGGGGACGTATGAGAAAGAGAGAAGCGGTGTTGCACAAAGAAGAAACCACAACTGAGGAAAGTAATAGCTTGCTTCATGATGATGAGGAGGAGATATCGACACCATCAGTGACTACCAAATTTGTGCAAACTCTCATGGAACCATTTACAGATTTCAAGGTGGAAATTGATACCCAGTCCACCACAAATGAGAATTGGCTCCGTAAGATCGGTTTATTTCAATTTGCTACTTTTCCATGGGCGAGATGGCGATGCAACTACTATGCAAAAAGTCAATTGGAGATCATCAGAAAAACGAAAGGTCAGCTGGCATTACAAGTAAAATTTTTTCCTGGATTAGTTGCAGAAATATTTAAGTTACCTATATACAAGAATGTGGTGATTCCGAAGTGTTCTGAGGATGTCTTGAAGAAAGACTTTGGGTCCAGGGAAGGGGGACGACAGTATTATATGATGAAGAATGGAGGTTATGTTTGACGGGAGTAGTTAAAATGGTACTTGGAGAGGTTGTGTTTCATAATCAAATATGATTACATGTCCAAAGAAAATTTTGCACCTTTGGCTTATGGAGAGGTAAGTGGACACGTCAGTTGGGCTCATTGGTTGCATGATCACATGCACAGTGAGATATTTATAGGGGATAGACGTAAAACACAATCGAATAGTAGGATGTCAGCATATTTGGTGGCATTGTTCGAGTTTGTGCAGCCGGTGGACAGTCAAAAGTTGTCATGGCCAAAGGAGATAAACGTTCATAGTGACGAGCTGATGGATAAGAATCAGGAACAACTAGCTAAGAGAGACATGTACAGATCTTTTGAAAGCAGGTTATACTATACAAGAATTGGAACTGGTTATGGAGATAATTCAAACTGATTTAGGAAAAGCAGTGATAAAGGAGGATAATCTCTTGTAGGTGGTAGATGAAGATGAGCACCCAAAAGTACTAGGAAAGATTTTTAAGTTGTCTAAAAAGAGAAGATTGGAAGAACAGCTGCAAGCAGTAGGGGATAAGTTTCCAGAGGATGTTATGCACCAATCAATAAGGAATACAGGGTATGATGTATTAGGAATGAAGGAAAGGTTGCAGGAAATTTCCAATTTTTTAGTCTTGCAAGAGGAGAAATTAAGTAGGTACGAACAGACAAAAGTATCTATTAACATGGAGGATTATCAGTCTTTACAGAGGTAGGTTGAAACACTTCAGGATGAATTGAATAAGAAGGCACAAACATAAGAGAAATATATTCAACAGAGCAAGATGCAACAAGTAATAGAGTTGTCCAGAGAAAAGCGGGCCATGTAGGAATTTGAAGAATGGCAGAGGTCTATACAAGAACAAATTCAAAAAGAGATGATGGATTTTTCAACACTTAATGCTACTCTGCAGAACAACAAGTGATTCTTCACTCTAGGATGTAGGTATTACAGGTGCAAGAGAAGCAGATGTTAAAAAACGAAGATGTGGAGCTAGATGTAGTATTAATGACAGGGTTGGATATTGGATTATTAAAGCAGAAGCTGCATAAGTATATTAAGATATTGGACTGTGTTTCAGAGTCATTGGCAAAGTATGTTCAGGATTCAGAATGAGCAAGTGCGGGCATGCTTTGTGTCAAAGCATGAAAAAGATTTACTCCATATTATTGAAAAACAAGAGAAGCAAATTGAAGAACATGCACAAATAATTAAAGAGTTACAAGAACAAATGTTACAGAAGAATCTAGAAGAAAAGGTGGATATGATAAATGAAAAGCAACAATTCATTATTGATAGGGACTTTCAGGAAAAGTAGGATTTTTCTGAGGAGGATCTCAATATACTGCAGAGTCGAAAGGTTGGAGCAAAGGAAGCGGCTATTTCCAAACAATCGAAGGAAATAATTTTATATGATCAAGGAATTGTAAATTCGAGTCTAATTTTTGACAAAATTTCCCACCCGGCTGTGCCAGGTGTTGAACACAAGGAAATCTGGAGGATAAATGATTAATTTGAATTATGAAAGATTGTTAAATTTAGACATTACTTAGTTGGATGTCTATTTTTTGGTGTATCGGATTTTTAACAGAGGATTATATCGAAGTCCGCATGGATGTGCTAAGAGGGGAAAGACGTTACACTGGACAGGGTGGAGAAGACAAGAAGTGGTCAAAGGAAGAATGGAGAAGAACTGCAAGAGCAAGTGCGCCTCATGAAATCAAGAGCAGCGTGATGCTTGTTCTACGAAGAATGAAACTCTGATGTAGATATTTGTATTCACGATTATAAAACCTCTGTAATTGAAAGCTTTTGGAAGATGTTTCTTATAAACTTTGTTTGATGTGTGAGGAATGTTGACGAAAGTACTTGCGCAAACATGTGTAGAATTGTAACATGTAATTCCATTCACTCTGTAATGTGTGCTCGATGAAGTTAAGGATTTCTGACACAGTATAAGTAATACGAAAATCAAAGCTTGTTTGAAGGTAGATTCTCTATTGAGGAAGACCAGTGTGAGTAGGTTGATCAATTTGAAAGCTAATTTGTGATGTGTTGATCTTCGAACCCCAACAATGGCCAATTCATTCCTTCATGGTGACCTCAATTTGATGACTTTTATTCTAATAAATCATACTCTAAAAGTAAGAAAGTGAAATTCTTTACTAATTATGTGTGGGTAAGGCCTAGTTATAGTGGAATGTTATGCCCCATAGCACCGATCACTCTACCATATGGGATGCATTTCAAAAGAAGATCAAGGATTCCTTCCTTCCTCCCTAGTTCCCCTTATATGCTCGTTGAGCATGGACAACTTTTAGATGGAAAGATGGAGATACTATGTCTACCTACATTAAACACTTTTGGCAAGGATCACTATTTATTAGTTAACTTGAAACAATTCTTGAAGATACCTTGCAAAGAAAGTATGAAGATAGTTTGGAGATGGGAATCCAAGCCAAGCTCGTCACTCTACCTCCCACAACCCTCTATGAAGCTATTTGTATTGCACATGATGCTGACAAAGAGTTTCAATCCATTAACAAGTCCATTCATTTACAACAACCATGCCAATGACAAAATCCCATCAAGTCTAATTTTCCTTTCAAGCATCCCTTTACTAGTCTTTCTTCTCCTACCTTTCACCACCCACCTATTTTTCAACACTCTTCTACTTTTCCATGCCCTCCTCAATCCAATTTCCCACCCATGCAGATGCCAACTCCGTTACATCTCACCAAACCTCTAACTCCTCAAACTATGACAATGGATGATCAACAAAAACAGCCCGGTATTACTTGCTAGCATTATGGTTAGTTTGGTCATACGAAAGCTAAATGTAGATTGCAATCTAATGAGATGAATCCTGTTGGAGCTCAAGTACACAACATGGAGGTGGTTCATGAAGACTATAAACCTGATTGGACTGAAGAAACATTGGAACAAGATCTAAGTACCTTGGGTAAGGCCATTTCTATCCATTCTTTACTTTGTATGCAATGTACTATTAATGGTAAATTTGGTAAAATCTTACATGACGATGGTAGTTTGCATGACTTTATTTCTTATACACCAATGAAAAATCTTTAATTACATCCACTTCTTTGTATGTATAAAATTAAGGTTGCATTTAAGGAAAATAGATATAATATTACAAGTGAATTGCATAACATTCAGATTTGTGTAGGTTCATATGTAGATGAACGCACACTATTAATTGCTCCTTTGCAGACCTATGATATTATACTTGATATGCATTTTCGTCATCATTATAACCCATGCATTGATTATCATACACACGCCATGAGTTTTAAGTTGAACAATCAAGATATTTCTTTGTCTGCAATGCATGACTTCAAACCATTTCCATTAATTAGTCATACTTAAGTCAAATGTGCATTCAGGAAAGGCTACAATTCATGTATTGTTTTTGTCAATAACATAGTTGATTATACACATACATTTCTTCATGCACATAAATCATTTATGGATTCCTATAAGGACTGTTTTATGGTTTATTTTCCTTCTAAACTACTACCTTCTACAATATCTCTTGATCATGTATAGACTTAATTCCAGGTAGTTCTCCTCCCCATAAATCATCTTATAGGCATGGACCTTTACATCAACAAGAAATAGCTAATCAAGTTAAGGATTCACTTCACAAGGGACTTATAAGGCCTAGTTCTTCTTCCTTTGGAGCACCTATTCTTTTAGTAGAGAAGACAAAAAAGACTTATAGGATGTGCATTGACTATAGATCTTTCAATAAGATGCGAATTAAAAATATATATCCTATCCCTAGGATAGATGATTTTCTAGATAACCTTCGTGGAACATGTGTGTTTAGCAAAATGGATCTTAAAAAAGGGTATCATTAGATAAGAATGACACAAAATGACATTTATAAAACTACCTTTCAACTCAAACTAGTCACTTTGAATTCATGGTAATGTCTTTTGGACTTACCAATGCACTTGCTACATTTTCACGCATGATGAATAAAATTTTTCCTCAATACCAAGCTTTTCTTCTTGTTTCCTTTGATGACATACTTGTCTATAGTGAGAATGACAATGACAATAAAAATCATTTAGCAATAGTTTTTAATTTGTTACCTAGAAACAAACTTTATGCTAATCGTGAAAAGAGATATTTCTTCCAAAAGCAATTAGAGTATTTAGGCGATATTGTTTCTAGTCAAGGTGTTCATGTCGTTCCAAAGAAAATTAAAGTAATTGAAGAATGGCCTATACCTCAATCTGTGAATGATGTCCACTCTTTTCTAGGATTAGTTAGTTTTTATACAAAGTTTGTAAAAGGTTTTTCTTATTTAGCACTTCCACTCACATTATTATTGAAGAAAAAGTTCAAATTTTCATGGTAATTAGCACAACAAAAATCTTTTGAAAAGCTCAAACATGCACTTTCTCATGCACCTATTTTACAATTACTAGATTTTACACAACTTGTCCATGTATTTACATAAGCTATTGGTTCAGGTATAGGTGCTATATTAATGCAAAATGATCATCCCATTGCTTTTGAAAGTAGGAAACTTAAACCTTCTAAAAAGAACTATAGTACATATGATAAGGAACTTTTAGTTGTTGTGCATGGTTAAAAGATTTGGAAACATTACCTTATGGGTTTTAAAGTTCTAATCAAAATAGAACATTGTTAAATGCACTTCATTCATATAAAATTTTCAGCCTATGATTCAATATCAACCTGGGAAAGCTAATGTTGTAGATGATTTCCTTAGTCGCTTCCCATGCCCACAAAAAAATATTGTTTCAATCAATAATATTTCTGTTGTCCATATTCATTCATTTCATGACATGATTACTACTTATGCATATGATTTGTATTTTTCACAAACATGGAATTCCTGCAAGAATTGTCCAACATTTAGTGATGATCACTACACTTTTCATAATGGATTCTTGTATTTCAAAGAAAAGTTATGCATTACACAAGGCTTTAAAGAATTTTTTATGATAGAGATGCATGAACCACCGTATATAGGTCATAGGGGCATACAAAGTACTATTTCTACATGTAAAGAAGTTTTCTTTTGGCCAAATATGGAAAAGTATATTGCATAATATGTTTCCCATTGGATTGTGTGTCAACATGTGAAGTGACATCATGGTAAAGCATGTGGATTATTAATGCCACTTCCCATACCTAATGGACCATGAGAACAAATTTCTATGGATTTGATTACTGGTCTTCCTCAACTTCATCTCATAACCACATGATTTGGACAATTGTTAATAGGTTTAGTAAACAAGCATATTATATTCCTTCTAAAAAGACTCTTTCTGCATCCTAACCTGCTAAATTATTCATTAAATGTTTTTTTGTGCATCATGGTTTTTGAAAAGTTATTCTTTTGGATCACAATGTTCATTTTTTTAATCACTTTTGTGTTGCATTATTTCAAAATTTAGGTTCTAAAACTGACTTTATCTCTACATTTCACCTTGAAAGTAATGGGAAAAGTGAAGCTACAAATAGTACTACTTTAGATCTATTACATTGTTATTCTTCAGATAACCCAACTAATTGCAATGATAAACTCCCTTTGCTACAATTTTCATATAATAACACAACACATACCACTAGAGGACATGCACCATATGAAATTGTGTATGGTAAAAAGCTTCCCATTCCCATGACTATCACTCAAACTCACATATCTATGGCTGATTCTTTTGCACAAGATTATATTTCTATACTTCATGAGGTTCATGAGCATATTAAAAAGACTCAAGAACATTACATGCATAATGTTAATAAGAAACAAGTAGCTAAAAATCTAATGAAAATGGTTTGGTGTGGTTAAAAATCATTAAACGACGTTTGAAAAATATTTCACAACATATTAAAGTGAAACTTAAACCACGTTATTATGGACCTTTCTATATTATTCAAAAAATTAATAAGAATGCTTTTAGATTAGACATACCTTCTCATTGGAGCATACATAATTATTTTCATATTATTTTATTGAAACAATTAAAGGAAAATTACCAATCACTCCTTTTTAAGATGATCCTCCTCTACTGGAGGATGATACTCAATTTTAGTTCCAAATAAAATACTTGATTATGATGTCATTACTATACAAATGGGTAATTAATATCATAGATATTTGGTTAGGTATAAAACTCACTCACTTGAAGAATCTCGATGGATTCATAAGACATCACTAAATCCACATAATGACCATTTGATTTCTTCTTATCATTCACAATCACATTAATATCCAGTTTTCCAGTTCCATGCGTGTGCTTTTACATGGAACATGCTTATGATTGTTCAGTGATGGGACATGTGATTGTCCATCCATGTCTATTTTATTCTTATCAACTGAGGTCAGTTGCTCGTCAACTAGAAGACATGTTATACTTTATGGAATAATGGAATGTTGAATGGGTTCTAATGCCTCGAGACTTTTAATGTGTTATGTTTTTTAATTTAGAAAGTGAAAATTCACGAGTGTGTGAATGTGCATGGACTTATTCAAATATTTTTGGAGATAATTAGAATAATATTTAGAAGATATTATTTTTAGTTATTATTTTTAAAATAATAGCTCGCTTTAGAAAGCGATATTTTGTAAAAATAGAAAATCATGGTTCTGTAAATAAAGCAAAAATAGAAAATCACGATTTTGTAAATAAAGCAAAGGCATGCTTTTGGAAGCACCACCCTCATGTATCTTCTATTTAGGATGTAATAAGAAATACCTATCAATAAACATGCTCTGATAGACTTTCTCGATTAGACTATGTGGGGGGAGATTGTACCCAATCTTTCATCTCTTGTCCTTTTCTATTCTCTCAGTACTTTTGTGTGATTTCGTTTTTGTACTACCCTCTATGTATGTGCATCTGCGGGATCTGAAGGCCAACAAGATTAGAGCACGGCACATGATTCTTTCTTGTGTAATACCTCAAATTTGTTGAACCTTCTCTCTTTTTGTTTGTGGCACAGCCCAACACGATGTGTCTTTGTGCATGTTGGGTGTAGAGAGTCTTTCGTGCAGTACTTCTTATGACAGTAATATCATGTTAATTTATGCTCTAGAGAACAAAATGTAGTGGGTAACCTTCCTTGTTCCAAACATATCTGAGAATGGTAAGTTGGACTTGTGTGACTTTGAAAGATGATAGCTTCCATAGAACAAGGTCGAGAGCAGCCTACTCCATCTTCTTGTTGTAGTAGTTGTTTTTTAAAAAGGCTTCAACATGATGTTTGTTGTTGAGCATCACCACATTCCTCATCTTTGCAAGCATATGTATTGTTCCTCTTCTTTGTACGGGTTCTGAGGACTAGAGCTTTTGTTGCTCTTTGTGATGACCACAAGTGGTCGAGAACCTTGCTCTTTCTCTCTCTCTCTCTCTCTCTCTCTCTCTATATATATATATATATATATATATATATATATATATATATATATATATATATATATATATATATATATATATGTGTGTGTGTGTGTGTGTGTGTGTGTGAGTCTCTTCCATTCTAGGAATGAAGAACAACATGCAAACTCCTCTCTTTCTATAGTGTAACATGGAAGTAAGCTGACTATTCACAAATTTTCCCTTGTACACTTTTGATAAGTCCCAAAAAAATCAGCTATCAAGAAGCATCTACACCATAGCACTGTTGGGAAGGAGGTAAAGAGCGAAGAGCTGCACAGGGTTAGATCAGGTCCCGGCATGGGTCGTTCTCCGTGTTCGGCAAGCGGCATCTACACACTGGGCACCTCATGCTGGTAAAATGACTCGTATCATATATCACAAGCCTGCACCTGGTGAGCGAAAGGCTTGGTCATGCACATATGCTCGTAAGTGTTGAGGGTGAAAAATCAAAATATAGTGCAGAATGAAACAACTATGCTTAGCGATATAGTGTAAATATAACTACAATCCTCCAATAAATGTTAATAATGCAGATCAGTGATACAATAGTCCTCTTCTGTTCGGATACGTGATACAATAGGCTGCTATAGTGCTGGGTCAGTGATACAATAGGCCGTTACAGTGTGGATGGGTGAATACAAGATAGACTTCCCACTATAGTGCGAGAAGGCACCCACGGGCTTGTCTTCGATCTTCTCGACAGGAACTTTACTTCAAATCTAGTCTTTGGTCTTTGCTTTGGGTCTTCCCGCCTTCTTCAAATGACTCTCTTTACTTCATAAAACTGCAGTAACCTGGAGGAAAGATCCACAAGGAAGATCCATGAGGGGTAACTCTTCACTTCGGGTCTTCAAAAACTTCTTTATTTACTTCATATAATCCTCCAACATCAATACCTAGAGAGGTGATCCACAGAAGAGTTCCATAGGGGTACTATTTACTGTCGGTGTTCAAATCTTTTCTTCACTTCATATAATATTCTTCAAATCATGATAAACATGCACCTAGACCTTGAGAGAGAATCCACAAGGAAGATCCACGAGGCAATGCTTCACTTCGGCCTTCAAAAACTTTTCTTCACTTCATATAATGTTCTTCAGATCATGCGAATCCTGGACCTATAGGAAAGATCCATAAGGAAGATCCATGGGGAGTATAATGCTTTGATCTTCAGAAACTGCAACTTCACTTCATATAATAACTCAAAAAGATCAACAAGCCAAACTTGGAGAGAAGATCCACAAAGAAATCCACGGGGAAGTGCTTCACTTCGATGTTCAGAAACTTTTCTTCGCTTCATGTAATGTTCTTCAGATCATGCGAATCCTACACCTGGAGGAAAGACCCACAAGGAAGATCCACGGGGAGTATAATGCTTTGATCCTCACAAATTGCAACTTTACTTCATATAATAACTCAAAAAGATCAACCAGTCGAACTTGGAGAGAAGATCCACAAAGAAATCCATGGGATATAATGCTTCGAACTCCAAGAATTTTCTTTACTTCATATAATCCTTTGAAAAAAAATCAATCGGCACCTGGAAAGAAGATCCACTGGAGTTAGTTTCATGGGCTATTTGCAAATATACAAGCCTAATCTACAAAAAACCCATGTTTTTGCAACTCATAATCAAATAAATCAACCAAAACATGCGCAAATCATAATTCTTTCTCGGTAAAAAACCATACCATAACTAGAAATTCAATGAATCGTGAAAACTTTTGATGCACACTTCCTTGAGGGATTTCATCCTGACATCCACCCCTAGTAAACTTGCACATCGTTTTGATGGGCCAACCTAAAAATATCCAACAAAAGCATATCAGCTGTCAAGGGAGCACTACATTGTGCTCTTTGACTACACTAGACAAGATTTCGGAAATATGGTTATGATTACAAGAACACCCACAAAGGGAAAATAATACAAAAATATTTGATTGATACATGAAAGTCCCACAACTAGAAACCGATGAAAATAGGATTAGAGATGGTCTGGGAGACCCCACAACCCGGGATCGATAGGTATGGAAACTGGATTAGAGATGGTATAGGAGATCCCACAACCCGGGACCATAGTTATGGAACAAGATATCAGGATTACGAGAATTCCCTTGAGGGATATGAACTAGATACAAGAAATAACTAGACAAGATCTCGTACTACACGATTACAGAAGGACAAAATAGGATGTCTAAAACTAGACTAGACAAGACTAGAACAAGGAACAAGACAAGAACTAGAACTGGAACTTGGAGAGTACTTATTTGGTAGTCACGACTCCTTGAGCTCCAAAGACTGCCATTGGCAAGACTGAGAATGAATGTGATCAACCCCTCCTTATATAGGATTTCTAAGGGCGGTTCAAGGGCGATTACGAATTGATGATATCATCAATGATGACATCAATTCAAAGCATGGTCTCTGGATGTCAGAATCAAGCAAGAAGATAATTCATCTTAGGTTCACTAGGCAACACATGATTTATAAGTGTGAAGCTTGTAAACTTGGCAAGGCTCATAGAAAACCTTTTGATAAGAAGGGACATGTGTATCAAAATCTTTTGGATCTAGTGAACATGGATGTGTGGGGGTCTAAGTAAGGAGCCATCTATATCCGGCTCAAGACATTATGTGTCTTTCATAGATGATTGTAGCAAGTGGACCATTCAGTTTCTCATGAAGCAGAAGGATGCAATTTTTAATTGCTTTAAGAAGTATGTTGCTCTTGTTGAAAACCAAACAGATAGGACTTTCAAAAGACTTAGATCAGATGGTGGAGGAGA
This sequence comes from Ceratopteris richardii, assembly GCA_020310875.1. Classification (NCBI taxonomy): domain Eukaryota; kingdom Viridiplantae; phylum Streptophyta; class Polypodiopsida; order Polypodiales; family Pteridaceae; genus Ceratopteris; species Ceratopteris richardii. Next base: position 80,422,683 of record CM035419.1, on the reverse strand, counting down.
ATACTTATCTTCTGAATTTGATGCCTACTTGCATGAAAGAGGCATTAAAAGGGAAGTCACTACAAGGTATACACTCGAACTCAATGGTGTAGGAGAAAGGATAAACAAAGTTTTTGTTGAACCTCCAAGGTCCACACTCAATGAAAAGGTATTGTCAAACTACCTATGGGCAGAGGCTTTGTCTACAGCCACATATCTCATAAATAGATTTCCATCTAAGTAACTAGATGGAACGACTCCATATGAAATGTTGAATGGAAGAAGAGCTAGTCTAGATCATTGTAAAATCTTTGGATGCTTAGCCTATGCTCACATTCCTTCTCAAGTAAGAGGGAAATCGGATTCCAAGGTAGAGAAGTGCATATCTATTGGTTATGACCAAAACAAAAAATGATATAGATTGTACAACCCAACCAATGATTTTCTGCGAGTAGAGATGTATTTTTTTATGAGAACAAATCCTGGTTTAATGATGATAGGAAACTGAAGCTGCGTTATGACTTGGATGAAGATTCACTATCACTTCAACCAAAGGAGCCAAAGCAAATTCAAGAAAGTGATTTGGATATGGACCTAAAAGACTTCGAAAGACTAAAGCTAAGGAAGAGCAAAGGTAAAGCAAAGATGCAAGATGCTACATATGGACCCGAGAGCTCACATCAACCACTTAGAAGGTCTTCAAGGGAGAAGAAGAAACTAGAGAGGTATGGTTATGATAATTCTTTGGTCACCAAGCACTCAATCTACATTGCAAAGGATTCAACCATTGAAGAACCTACCACATTTTAATATGCACAAAGCAAGAAAGCTTGGAGAGATGCAATGGATGAAGAAATGAAAGCCTTGAAGGAGAATGACACTTGGGAGCTTGTACCTAACAAGCCATCTATGAAGGTAATTGGATCTTGATGGATATACAAAATCAAGAGGAATCCAAATAAGTATAAATAGAAATAAAGCAAGGTTAGTTGCTAAAGGCTTTTCTCAAATCCATGGTATTGATTATGAGGAGACTTTCTCTCCTCTTGCAGAAATGTGTGCAATTAGGGTTCTCATTAGTCTTTCTGCATGTAAAGAATGCTTTTTTAAATGGATGGATTTCTAAGGAATTGTATATGGCACAACCTCCTAGATATGAGGATCCACATCATCCTAACTATGTATGCAAATTAAAGAAAGCCTTGTATGGATTGAAGCAAGCTCCAAGAGCTTGGAATTCAGATTGGTGACTTATTTACAGGACCAAGGATTCAAAACTAGCAAGGTGGATACCTCTTTGTTCATAAAGAGAAATGGATCTGAAGTGATCTATCTATGTGTCTATGTTGATGATATCATTATCACAGGGAATGATCTTGAAGGAATCAAACACGTAAAGATTGAAATGAAGGAGGAGCTCAAAATAAATGATCTTGGACCAGACTTATTTTTTTGGATTGGAGTTAACCTACATAGGTTTAGCTATATACATCACACAAAGGAAGTATGTGCATGACATGCTCATCAAGTTCAAGATGGAAAGTGTGCAGGCGCACATATGGAGCAAAATCATAAGCTTAGTGCTTATGAAGGAGAGCCAATTGAAGACATCACCAGCTATCAAAGCTTGGTTGGAAGTTTGAACTATGCAACACTCACAAGCGTGGATATATGCAATAGTGTCAACATATTGAGTTAGTTTATGCATAAACCGAGAAGACCCCATATGGAGGCAGTAAAGAGATTCCTCAAGTACCTAAAGGGGATCATGAATGAAGGTTGTTTTTATCCAATTATTTCAGATATTGAGCTAACGGTCTACTCAGATGTTGATTGGGCCAGATCTAGAGATGATAGAAGAAGCACATCCAGGTATGTATCATTTGCAGATTCAGAAATCATTTCGTGCTCATCCATGAAGCAACCAACAATGCCATTATCTTTTATCAAATCTGAATATAGAGGTCTGGCTAATGCATCTCAAGAAATCATGTGGTTAAAATCTTTGTATACAGATCTTGGACTTTATTCTTTAACACCCCACATTTTTTGTGATAACACAAGCTCACTACATCTTGCAGCTAATCCGGTATACCATGCTAAGAACCAAGAATATTGAAGCCCACTACCATTATGTAAGGGAGAAGCTAGTGAGCAAGGATATTCAACTCTCCTATGTCTCTACAGATATGCAATGTGCACACATGTTGACCAAAGCTCTTGATGGTACAAAATTGAGTAGATTCAAGTTGATGATTGTCTTGCACGAAACCAAGGACAATTGAAGACATATTTGGAGGCCAACCATGTTAGGCTTCAGGGGGCGTTTTTGGTGCATTTTTCTCAAGCCTACATTCTCTATATGATGTTCATTTGTAGTCATTTGTGTAGACATATGAACACCTCTTGTAAAAGAGTACATTTTATCTCTTTTAATTGTAAAAAGAAAGAATGGCTTAAGCCATCCATGATGTAGAAAGAAAATTCTTGGCTCTAGCTACCTAAAACCACAAATCCATTAGCTAAGGGAATATTTCCTAGTTCCTAGCATCACTTTTAGGTGAAGTCATTTGAATTCAAATTCTAAACTACCTCCAAAAGTAGCTATAAAACGAGTAAGAAAGAAGTCGTGAAGGTAGTGCATGCTTCGTGCCCAATTCATGACCATTTGTAGAGATTGAAGATCCGACTCCACAACTCTATCATTCAACTCCAATTGTGCAAGTAATAATTGCCAATAAAGTTGTAATTATATGTGAATCTATACATTCATCATTTACTTACTCCTCGATTTGTTCTCTACTATACTGACTTAGAATACTAAACTTTAGAAGCCCATATCCTGCACTATATGTAACCTCTATTAGATTTAAAGTGCCTTGTATAGACCTCTACTTCTTGTTTATGCTCACAAAATTCCATGTCCATTGCATTTTATTGCTCACTCGTCTATCTCTAAAGAGCCTGAAAATGGCGGGAGTGTTCCAGATCTTACTAAAACGTTTTCTTAATGCTCAATTGATGAGTTGAAGTGTTTTAAATTGGATTGGGAAGCTTGCTAGGTCTATTTTCTATGTCCAAAAGGAAATTTTATAATGCCTACAAGGTTGAGAGCATTGTTCATTTTTTCAAGCAGGTGTATGTACAGAATTAGCAAGTTTTGGGAGCTAGTCATTTTGCAACTAGTATGTCTTGACTCAAAATTTTGAGATACTTGTTTTGAAGCGCTTGGGTGGTTTTGTGGCTTTAGGAATCTCAAAGGGTCTACTTAGCAACTTTGAAGTCTTAGTTGGCTGGTGTAAAGCTGGTTGTAGCAGCACCAACTCATCTTTGGATTGTATCCACCATCTCTCTCCACCTTGAGGATATCAAGGGATATCGCACTTGATGAGCTACTCGCTTGATATGAGAAGTATGATTGTATGCAGGAATATGAAGAAGAAAAGAATGGACATGATGAAGAACAAATAGACCTATCAATGAAGATAGTTCAAGCATGACTTCACCGTGGAGGGGGAGATCTTCATCAAACTATGAAGCACAATCAATCAACAAAGGAAAAGCAACATTGGTGTAGTTGGATGAAGAAGGTAATGAAGGAAACATTATGGAGAAAGAAGCCACATCAAAGAAAGAGATGAAGTACCCAAGGCAAAGGAGGTTTATTCCTCCAAAAGGTGAAGGAAAGAAGTCTTCTAGGGTTAAGTATCCAACTCAAAGGTTTACTTATGATTCTTACATGGCAACGCATTATGTATATATGAATAAAGTTGTAGAAGATCATGAGCCCGATTGTTATGAAGATGCAAGCAGGCACAGTAAATGGAAAGAGGTAATGCAAGAAGAGATTGACGCACTTGAGGAGAATCAAACATGGAATCTAGGTCCCCAGAAGGAAAACGTGAAGGTAATAGGTAATAAGTGGTTGTATAAAGTAAAGAGGAATTCAGATGGATCCATTTCTAGCTTCAAAGCAAGATCTATCGCCAAGGGTTTTGCACAAAACTATGGAGTGGACTTTGAAGAGACATTGAGCCCCCTGGAAAAGATGACCACCATTAGGAAACTCATTCCAATCGCTGCCAGCAAAGGATGGAAGCTCTTCCAGTTGGATATCAAAAAATGCCTTTCTCATTGGAGACTTAGACGAAAAGGTATACATGGAGCAACCTCTATGTTTTGTTCATAAAGAGTTTCCACATCATGTTTGTGAGTTGAAGAAGGCTCTTTATGGCCGAAAGAAAGCTCCAAGGTCTTGGAACCAAAGATTGGTGGACTACTTGATCAAATGTGGTTACAATCAATACAAGGCGGATCCATCTCTCTTCATCAAACAAAGAGGAGAACTTATACTCTAATTGTGTGTGTATGTATATGATCATATCTTTACAAGTAGTGATACAAAGGGCATTGAGGAGATCAATGCAAAGCTTGGAAAGGAACTTAGGGTCTCTGATTTTGGAGATCTTAGGTATTTTCGTGGTATTGAAGTTGTATACAAAGAACAAGGTATTATGCTCATTCAACGAAAGTATATTCTAGACCTACTTGAGAGGTTTGGGATGCCACATTGCAAGCCTATTTCAAATCCCATGGAAGTTAATGTAAAGCTAAGCTCCATTGATGGGAACCATTAGAGGATGTAACTTTGTATCGATGTATTGTATGCTCTTTCAATTATGCCACAATAACTAGGCCTGACATAGCATATGGAGTTGGAGTCTTACCATAGTTTAAGCATAGTCCAAGGACTACATACTTACAAGCTACAAGAAGAATGCTAGGATACCTGAAGGCTACTATAAATGAAAGATTTTTTTACTCATTTGATGATGATATGCAAGTCAAAGCTTACTCTGATGCAGATTGGGCAAGTTTGAAGGAAGATAGAAGGAGTACAAGTGGCTACCTAGTCATGCTAGGTAGCAAGATCATTTCATGGATTTCAAAGAAGCAATCCACAGTGGCATTATCTTCCACCAAGAGTGAGTATAGAGCTTTTGCTCAAGTCACATGTGAGATAATGTGGATTAAGAAGTTATTTATGGAGCTTAATTTGTAGGTTGACACATAACCAATTTCTTGTGACAATATGAGTAGCATTCATCTAGCATCGAATCCTATCTATCATGCTAGAACCAAGCATGCTGAAGTGCACTATCACTTCGTAAGGGAAAAAGTGATGTCCAAGGAGGTTTTAGTACATCATATTGGTACCAAGGACCATGTTGCTGACATGTTTACAAAGGTTTTGGATGGAATGAAGATCTCAAAATTCAAGCAATGCATCAACATGAAGGAGTTTGGATGAGGACGAAGAATTGAAGCTTGAGGGGGAGTGTTAAAAGTCAAGTTTCAAGCTAAACTCAACCGCTCCCCAAGTCATTTGAACTAAGTCCTCCAAAGTTAGGAGGCTGATTTGGAAAGATAGTTCCTAGATTTTAGGGGCACACTTCTCACTATAAAAGGAGCATGTACCCCAACTTTCATTGTGCCATCTTCTTGGAGTTTTAGCTCATGTAAAGTGAGCACTAAGTTTTGGAGCTGTAATAAGCAAGGCCGTTGCTTAAGCTAGCCCTTGCTTGCTTAATTGTTTTCTTTGAGTACGCATATCTATTTGTGTGTGCATGCAATGTTGCAACTCTCTACCCCTGAGTTGTTAGCATTGGTTCTCCCTCCTTATATATCCATTTGATGTAGATCTTGTCACATTGGATAACTATTAGAGTCTTTTTTATTCGCACCAAGTCTCTACAGCATTCTCGGTGTATTTTGGAAGCAACATTTATTTTATTGAAGTTGGGTGATTGATATCTCTCTATGTCGAAGCTCTATTGGAAATATTTTGCTCTATGTTGTAAGGGCTGGTTCTCCTTTTGTGTTTATCCAATTGCTATGATTTTTTGATCATTGGGTAGCTACTAGTGTATACGAATGTTGACCCAATTTTGAGACTCATTCTCTATATACTCTCTAACAAATCTTTGCTAGAGTGAAGTGAGGTCTTTGTTTGCTAGGAGCTAGGGCAAAGAAGGGTACTTGTGGAGGTCATTCACACTTCGTTATTGCATAGGGGTTGGGATATCACCCCGTCAGACAAGAGGGACCAAAAGCTCCTACACATCGTTTTGTTGTAATTTGGAGATCAAAATCTCATAATTATTTCCTCCTCCACTTTCAAAACTCATTATTGGTCTCTGCCTCTTCAAGAATAAAGTATCTAGTGAGAACTTGCTTTTACTTAGGGTATTGACTCTTGAACAAGGTTCATTTCTTCAACTGTCAGCATGGATAGAGGTTCCATAAAATTTTGATTTTTCTCCTTAGTTGGACTTGAAGTTCTAATGTAGTTATGTTGCTCCTAAACCACAAAGATGATTTTGAAAAGCTTCCCTCCTATCTACATTGATGCCGATCAATCCAAGTGGCATACACATACTATTGATTTTTAAAGTGTGGTCACCCATCGGCATGCTCTTTTTCTCTAGTGTATGAAGCTCATTCTTGAGTTGCAATTTCCATGCCTTTCTATTGGTCTCATAAAATGTGACCAAATTCATCCAATCCTTGTTTGGAGTTTTGACATCATGTATGTGTCCAATCATGCTATCTTTTATGCTAATGAACAACCAATACATTACCCTTTGTGCCCCTTGATTCCACTCTTCATATGCTCTTAACTAGTCTACAGCTTGATTCCTCTCTGCCAGCTGTAGGGGATTTTTATTTTCTCTCTTGGTGTACTCTCATTAACCTTTTCTGATCAAACATTTTGTCATTCTAAATCTTGAATAACGAAAGTTTCTTTTTGCAATAGATGTAGCGTTTCTTCAATCACAATCTATCCCCAATCACGATTTCTCTATCACCCAAAAATAACAGTAGAGAGAAGAATGTAGAGATTGCACAAGGTAAAAGAAAATCTGATGCAGAAGAGTGAAACAAATATGACGTAGAGAAGGAAGAATTCTTATATTATAGATGTGAATCAATGGTAACAATAGCTTTGGACAATAGCTTCTTGATGAAGCCTCTACCTCCCAACCACCCCTGAGCTATCACAATCGCATTCACACTCGCACTCTCAATCATAGTCTCACTCTCACTCTCACTCTCAATCACACTCTCAATCACAAGGTAATTCTGTGTTGATGAGCAGGTCTCCCTATATCCGAGTTTGATCGCTGCCTTTTCCAAAGAAGGGTGTGATCCGCCAAATTTAGAAAAAGTTGAGTTTCTCCAAAACTTTTGCAAAAAGCCATGCCATCGTAGTGTGCTCTCTTTCTTTAGCGTACTTGTCAAAATAGGAGAAAAACACCAAGACATATCCGAAAACATCCATAATTAGACATGGTGACACGTGAGCATCAGAATCATGGATTCGAATAGAATTAGATAAGCCCTCGTTTTTTCTTAAGTGTTGGAAAACGGCACTTTTCAAAGCCCTATAACTCAAAAACGGTGAGGAATTAGCTTAAGCTTGTGAGAGACACTTTTATTCAAGTTTGTGATGTGTGCAATAGTGTTACAGACGTCCGAGATCCAAATTCACCTCCAAATGCCACTTTTGAGCCCCCCAAGTTTCAAAATTCTAGAGAGAGTAAAATCAAGGCATTTTCTTACAATGAACTAAATGTAGGACCCTGAACGAGGTAATTAAAACATGATTCACAAAAATTTCATTCAGGCACTTTTATTCTCCTATACTTGCTCTACCTTTCTCTCATACAGAGTTTTTCTTAATTCTTTCATCTTCACCTTCAAAATCTGACTAGAAAATATGATGCAAATAAGGTCTAGAGAGAGAAAATGAAACTTGTAAACCCAAAATTTTTCCTATATGCATAAAATGACCTAATTATTCATTCTAAGCATTATCCCCACAATGAAATTTAGAAAGTTCAAAATGAATTATTTCACTAGAAAAGAGGCCTATTACAATTCTTCCCCCCTTTAAGAGCTCTGTCCCCAGAGTTGGAAAGAAAGATAATGTGTTAGAATATCATCTAAATTCACCCAACTCGAATCTTCTACTAGGTATGAGTGCCATTTCACCAAAATGTTTACCATAGATCTATTTCTAAGAAATCTTTCCTTCTTATCTAATATTATTTCTGGTTGAAGCTCGAAAGAGCCATCATCTTTCAGCTTATAATTGTCTTGCAAAACATGAGCAACATTAGATACATATCTTTTAAGTAACCTAACATGAAATACAGGATGCACATTTAAATGTTTAGGTAATTCCAACAAATAAGCAAGAGATCCAATCTTGTTGAAAACTTTAAAAGGACTTGCATATCGAGGAGAAAGTCTATGATCATTCCCTAGCAACAAGTTAGATCAATGAGGATTAACTTTAAGAAATACCATATCGTCAAATTGGAATTCAAGTGGTCTTCTCTTTGAATCATAGAACTTCTTTTATCTTTTCTGAGCTTCTTTTATGTGTTTCTTAATTTTTCCAAGTTCTTCATCCATGTTATCAAGCATTTCTTTGGATACTTCTACTTTATTTGGAAAACCCAAAAACGAAGGTGGAGTCAAAAAATTATAACCATACATAGCTTCAAACGGAGTCATTTTTATAGATACATGCCATGCACTATTGTATGCAAACTCAACTAAGGGTAAATATTCACGCTAATTATGCTGCTTTTCATTCACATACATACACAACATATCTTCAAATACCCTATTAACGCTCTCGGTTTCCCCATCACTTTGTGGATGGAAAGTTGTACTCATACGAAGTTAAGTTCCAATCGATTCAAATGTCGCTTTGTAGAAGTTTGACGTAAATATAGAATCTCTATAAAAAATTATGCTTTTAGGCATTCCATGCAATCGAAATATTTCTTTTACAAAGATTCTTGCAACATTCAATGCAATATCAGTCTTTTTCATAGGAAAGAAATGTGCCATCTTGGTAAGCCGATCGACTACAACAAATATGGTATCATGCTTACTTCTTGTCATAGGTAGCTTAGTGATAAAGTCCATAGAAATAGACTCCCACTTCTAATTTGGAATATCCAAAGGTTGAAGCATTAGAGGCATCCTCTTAAACTCAGATTTCACCTGTTGGCAATTCAAACATTCACTTACATATTTTCTAATATCCCTCTTCATACATGGCCAAAAGTAAGAATACTTTGTTTTAACATAGGTCCTTGAATAACCTGGATGTGCAGAAAAAGATGCATCATGACAATCATGCAATATTTTAACTTTTAATGGAGATTCAGAAGATATGCATAGCCGATTGTTACAATACAATGTTCCATTTTGCAAATGAAATTTTTCCTCATACGTCGATCCCCTGTTTGCATTCAAAGCATTCAAAATAGGTGCATAAAAAGGATCCTGTTTTATCTCTTCTTGAATTTGATTGAGAAAATCAGAATTTATTAGTGAAACAAGATTACACAAAGGTCTCCGACTCAATGCATCATCAACCTTATTTTCCTTACCAGCCACATACTTAATGTCAAAATCGTACTCACTTAATAATTCAATCCAACGCTTCTGCATGTTGTTAAGCAATGGTTGTGTGAAGATGTATTTTAGAATCTGATGATCTGTTTCCAATTCAAACTTAACCCCTAATAATAGATGTCTCCAATGCTTAAGTGCATGCACAATAACAAGCATTTCAAAATCACGAGTAGGATAGTTAAGTTCATGTTTTCTTAGTCTTTTGGACTCATATGCGACCACCCTACCATCCTGTGAAAGAACACATCCTATCTGACTACCACTTGCATCACATGCAACCACAAAAGGCTTTCGCATTTTTGATATTTTCAAAACACAATTCTCAACGACTTTTCTTTCAATGTTTCAAATGACTTTTGACAGGCATCACTCCACGCAAATCCTACATTATTTTTAGTCAATTCTATGAGGGGAGTAGCTATCTTATAGAAATCCTTAATATGTGCTCTTTCATATTGTGCCAACCCAAGAAAACTTCTAACATCCCTTAGAGTCTTAGGAATCAGCCAATCAACTATTGTTTTTACTTCATTTTCATCTATAAGGACTCCTTCTTTTGATATTACTCTTCCTAGATACACAAGTTTATCCTTAGCAAAGAAACACTTACTCTTTTTCCCATACAATTTTTGTTCTCTAAGAGTTTGCTCAGAATCATCTTTAGAGTATACAAATATATCATCAAGGAATACTAAGATGAATTCATCTAGGTAATCGTGAAAAATATTATTCATCAAGCACACAAATGTGGCAGGAGCATTTGTTAATCCAAAAGGTAGAACCGTAAACTCATAGTGACCATATCTGGTTGGAAAAGTTGTCTTATGAATATCCTCTATTTTGATACTAATTTGGTGATATCTAGATCTTAAGTCAATCTTTGTGAATACAGTCGCTCCACTTAATTGACCTAATAAGTCCTCTATGTGAGGGAGTGGATACTTATTCTTAATTGTTCTTTTATTCAACCCCCTATAGTCAATGCATAATCTATAAGAGCCGTCTTTCTTCTTCTGAAATGAAACATGTGCACCCCAAGGTGAGACACTCGATCTTATTAAGCCTTTCTTCAAAAGATCATCTAATTGAATCTTAAGCTCCTTTAATTCATCAATGTTAAATCTATAGGGTGCTCTAGAATATCGTTCACTCCCTGGATATAAGCCCATGGCGTGGTCAATCTGCCTAGGTGGGAGTACGCCAGGCAAGTCTTCTGGAAATACATCGGCATATTCTTTCAAGAGATTTCCTATGTAATCTGGAATATCTTCATCAGTACCTCCCTCATGCAGATTGTTCACATACACTACAAATGTTTTACAGCAATCACATATACCTCTAATTATCTGCATAGCAAAAATAAGAGTAGGTTTAGGATTAAAGACATCACCTAGATTATGAATAGACTCATCATCTAGCTTTAAAGTGATCGTTCTTTGTTCACAATTAATTTTCATAGAGTTTTTAACTAACCAATCCATGCCCATGATTACATCACTCTGTTTCATCTCAATTACATGGAAACTTCTAGAAAAGCGCGTATTAGAAAGAGTAAATTCAAGGTTTTCAATATATCCTTTCGTGTAGTATAATCGTCCATTGGCCATCTCTACAGGTCTGGTTATCTGCATATTTAGGGCTATCCCTAAATTGTATATCAATTTGAAAGATAGAAAACAATGGGTACTACCTGAATCGATCAAAAATCTGGTTTTATGCGCAAAAATCATACCCGAAATCATGATTGTAGAAGCCTTTGGGAAAGAACTAACCACCATGCAACGTAAAGTAGAGTCAGGGCACTTACCTCCATCATCTGCTTCCTCAATAATTGACCCTCCTCTATGATGTTTATCGCTTTTGATTGTGCGGGTTGAAGGACTGCCTTGTTCGGGCACTCATATGTCCGATGCCCTTGCTCCCCGCAATGAAAACACAGACCAAGTCTTTTTGCCCTCTCAATAAAATTAGGATCTTGTTGCCACTCGATTGGTTGATGCCTCCTTTGATTTTCCACCTGAGTAGGGTTCTTACCTTGATTATTAGAAGATGGAGTTTTCTTTGAATTGTTCATGTTCATTGCAACACGTCTTTGTGGCCTATGTCTCGTTGCAATGAATCTGCTTCTATTTGCCTTCTGCAAATTGAACTTCTCCATCTTCTCAAAGTTCTCGGCCATCGCAACAGTATCAAGAAAACCAATGCATCCAGATCCCCTAACTTGATAGCAAAGTTCCTCATGAAGCTCTTCAATAAATTTACTCTTTAGAACATTACCACTAACCTCTAATGCATATTTATGAAGATGTAGGAACTTGTCTTTGTACTCATCAATAGATAAGCTATGCTTATCGCTTTCATGTTGTCGGAAATTGTAGAACTCCATCTTCTTCTCCATATGGTAGTGTGGAGAACAATAACATTTTTCAGCTTGTTCTCTAAGCTCCTTCCATAGAACTGGACCAGAACACGTTTGAGTCTGCATATATGACTTCCACCATAGCTTCGCGATCCCACGCAGGTGCACGATCCCAACTTTTGCATTGGACTCTGCACTAAATTGTCGAAGATCAAAGAAATCCTCCAGTTCTTCAATCCATGCCTCAAGATCTTCCCCACTCTTCTTCTCGCCATCAAAATCATTCAGCTTTGCCTTCTTGAAGACTTGGTTAAGGGGAAACTCACCTGGTTCCATATCTTCATAATTGCATTTTTGTTTTCCATGAGGTACACTAGATGTTCCCACACGTTCATCTACTTCATCGTTCAGCTCCACAAACAAATTTGTTGCTCCTTTTGGTTGCTTTCCACCTCGTTCTTTGCTCAATTCATCAAGAAGCTTTTGAATAACCTCCTCTTGTTCACGAATCTTTTGTGTTAGACCTTCCATCATTCCCGAGGATCGATTCTGCTCTGATACCACTTGTAGCATTTCCTCAATCACAATCTATCCCCAATCACGATTTTTATAACACTCAAAAATAACAGTAGACAGAAGAATGTAGAGATTGCACAAGGTAAAAGAAAATCTGATGTGGAAGAGTAGAAACAAATATGATGCAAAGGAGGAAGAATTTTGATATTATAGATGTGAATGAATGGTTACAATAGCCTTCGACAATAGCTTCTTGATGAAGCCTCTACCTCGCGACCACCCCCAAGCTATCACAATCGCATTCACACTCGCACTCTCAATCACACTCTCACTCTCACTCTCACTCTCAATCACACTCTCAATCATAAGGTAATTCTTAGATTTCTATGTGTCCTCTGTGTTGATGGGCACGTCTCCCTATATTAGATCTTGATCATTGCCTTTTCCAAAGAAGTGTGCGATCCACCAAATTTAGAAAAAGTCGAGTTTCTCCAAAACTTTCGCAAAAAGCCATGCGATCGTAGTGTTCTTTCTTTCTTTAGCGTACCTGACAAAAATAGGATAAAAACACCAAGAAGACATATCCAAAAACATCCATAATTAGACATGGTGACACGTGAGCATCAGAATCACGGATTCGAATAGAATTAGATAAGCCCTTGTTTTTTCTTTTAAAGTGTTGGAAAAAGGCACTTTTCAAAGCCGTGTAACTCAAAAATGGTGAGGAATTAGCTTAACCTTGGGAGAGACACATTTATTCAATTTTGCAATCTGCAGAATAGTGTTAGAGAGGTCTGAGATCCAAATCCACCTCTAAATGCCACTTTTGAGCCTTGCAAGTTTCAAAATTCTAGAGAGAGTAAAATCAAGGCATTTTCTTACAATGAATTAAATGTAGGACCTTGACGAGGTCGTTAAAACATGATTCACAAGAATTTCACTTACGCTTTTTTGTTCTCTTATGCTTGCTAAACCTTTCTCTCAAACAGAGTTTTTCTTAATTCTTTCATCCTCACCTTCAAAATCTGACTAGAAAAGATGATGCAAATAAGGTCTAGGGAGAGAAACTGAAACTTGTCCACCCAAAATTTTTCATGTATGCATAAAATGACCTAATTATTCATTCTAAGAATTATCCCCACAATGAAATTCAGAATGTTCAAAATGAAAATTATTTCTCTAGAAAAGAGGCCTATTACAATATATCACTCATGTTAACTCATTCCATTAGTTCTTGTTTTCCATTTTTGTAGCAATTTCTAATATTGCAAAAACACTAGAAGTAATACCTCCTCGAGGACTCTCAAAGTAACCCAATACTTTATAGTCATAAAGTAATATTCTTTGTGTATCAAAAGTAAATTAAACAGATGAAAATTTTGGATCCTAAATAGTCTCGGATTCATCTAATAGTTCATACTCAAAAAGACATAGATTTCATGTATCACAAGTACATGAAATAGCTTGAAATTCTACATCTAAAAGGTTTGGGAGATCTCTAATAGGTTGGAGTATGCTAACTTGCAAACTTAACATTTATTTATATGGTCCCATCCTATGGGCTCAAAATAGAGGTCAAAATGGCTCTCAAATAAAAAAATGAGTAAGACAAATTTTTGTGAGTTTCATGATGATGAACTTGTTAGTGACAAAGGATTTATGGAGTATCGTCAATGGATCTTTAACAAGACCAAAACGAGAAGGCAAAGAAGGGTCTACAACAGCTTCAACAGGTACTGGAATTACAATTACAGAACCAATTGAAGAAGAGGTAACCACATCGACATCCAGAGTCATTGCTAGGTCTTTACCTAGAGTTCCTCCTACGGAAGATCAGGCAAGATGGGATGCTAGAGATGCTTTAGCACTTTCATTCATAGCAATGAGTGTCAAAAAGCATATTCTACCACAGATCAGATCTTGCACAAGTTCTAATCAAGCTTGGTTGAAGCTTGAGAGTCTTTATCAGAGTAGAAATCGTGCTAGGAAAGCTCACTTGAGGACACAACTAGCAAATACAAGGATGAAGGCTGGTGATTCAATTCAAACCCACATTACAAGACTCATTGACTTGGGAGATCAACTTCTAAATGTAGGAGTTGAGATATCAGATGAAGAAATGGTAAATACGCTGATTAATTCACTTCCTATTTCATATCGATCTTTCATAACCACTCTTACCCTTACCACAAGAGATAGAGAGGTTACATTTGAAGAGTTAGAGTTCTTGTTACTTCAAGATGAAGATCAGTTGAAGGGAATGGAAGAGAATGAAGAAGCGCTTTCATCTTCATCAAAGGGTAAGAAGAAGAAGGAGAAGAAGGAAAAACAATCCAAGAAGGAAAGTGAGTCCCTCTCACCTTCTACTTCAGATTCTGTATCTACGACATCTTAAGAGAATTCTTCTAAGAAGAAGGTAAAAATATGTTCTTTTTGCAATAAACGTGGACATATTAAGTCAGAATGTTATAAAAGGATTGCAGTAGAAAAGAAAAAGGCATCAGGTAATGTTGCAAAAGATGATAAAAAAGGGAAATCTCAAGGTGATTCTTATGCCTGTATCACCATTGAGGAAGTAGCTTTTGATCAAGCAGCTTTACAAGTTCTTTCAACAAGTCCTCGGATATTCGACTCAGGTGCTACAAAGCATATGACAAGTTGCAGAGATGTAGTTTCTTCTCTTTCCTATTCTTCAGGTAGAAGAGTTACTATTGCAGATGGCAATGTTTTGGATGTTATGGGAATAGATACAGTAACACTAAAGTCAAGAGAAGGTGGTGTTTTTCAAATTTCAGATGTCCTTTATGTACCTGAAATGAAGAAGAATCTGCTATCTATATCTGCATTTTTAAGTGATGGTTTTAAAGTTGTATTTGAGAAAGATCTTTGTAAGATCTTATCACATAAAGAAGACAAGTGTCTTTTACAAGGTGAGCATAAAGGAGGGGTCTTTGTTTTGTCAAAAATCAGTCAAGCATATGCAGTCAAATCTTCATTACCGGTGGAAGATATGAAGCTATGGCATGAAAGATTTGGACATATCAGTTTTGGAGCTCTCAAGAATATCAAAGACAGAGGTACGGTTGAGAGTTTACCCTCATTCAAGCTACCTGATGATTCAGATATATGTGAAGGTTGTCTTGAAGGTAAGATGCATAAACTACCTTTCAAGAAACATGGTCATATTACAGCTACCAGGAAATTGCAGATTATTCATTCAGATGTGAATGGACCTATGAGAGCAGACTCTATTCAGGGTTTCAGGTATTTTGTCCTATTTGTGGATGATTTTACAAGATACTCATGGATCTATGGTCTTAAGTCGAAGTCATAAGTCTTTCTTATGTTCAAGAAGTTTGTAGCTATGGTTGAAAATGAAAGTCAGGAAACTGTCCAGATTCTCAGAAGTGATAGAGGTGGAGAATACTTGTCAAATGAGTTTCAGACATTTCTCGATGAGAAAGGTATTACTTGACACATTACTATTGCTTATACTCCTCAGCAAAATGGTGTTGCAGAAAGAAAGAATAGAGTACTTTTTGAAATGATGCGGAGCATGATGGCGTCCAAGAGGCTTTCACCAAAATTCTGGTTTGATGCAGTACATACAGCTAATCATATTTTAAACAGGTCATCTACAAAAGCTTTAAAGGTAATCACACGGTATGAAGCTTATTATGGTAGAAAACCTAATGTGAGTTACTTTAGATTGTTTGGATCACTTTCTTATGTACATGTTGAGAAAAAGGATCGAGGCAAACTAGATGTAAAGGCAAAGAAAGCTGTTTTTATTGAATATCCTCTTGAAAGTAAAGGATACAGGTTTTATGTTCTAGAGACAGGTGAAGTTATTCTTTCACGTAATGCTTATATTGCTGAAGATAAGGTTTATGATAAAGAAGCAGGAATTCCGGAGTTCATTAGTGAAAATGACTATGGAATTTTTAGAAAAAATCTGGATGTACATGTTCAGCCATATCAGGAGGGAGTTAAAATTCCTAGTATTCAAGAAAAAGTTGAAGAAAGAGGAATTTCATAACCTTCTACAGAGTCAGTTCCACAAGAAACTTTGATTCCAGAAATGAAAGAAGGTAAAGTTCCAGAAAGTCATAGTACCTCGGCAAGACAAGTTTCAGAACCTGTGGAAGCTGAAAGTTCAGAAAGAGTTTCACCACTATTCAAGGATACACCTACGTGGTTATATCAAACTTGGAAAGATAGTGGTATAAAAACTTTTACTAGAAGAACAAGGAGTCAGACTAGACAACAACAACAAGATCATGTAAGAACAAGAAGTCAAACTAGACAGCAAAAAGATCATGTAAGTTTTGCTGAAGACTTCGAGATTCATGATATTTTGGCACTTACAACTGTTGAAGATGAACCTGCATGTGTTAAAGATGCACTTAACATTCCTATTTGGAGAAAAGCTATGCAAGAAGAGATTGATTCTATTCATAAGAATCAAACTTGGAAGCTATGTGAGTTACGAGAAGGAAAGAAGGCTATAGGTGTAAAATGGATCTTCAAAATCAAAAGGAAAGCAGATGGTACTATTGATAGATACAAGGGGAGGTTGGTTGTCAAAGGATATGCACAAAAAAAGGTATTGATTATGATGAGGCATTTGCTCCTACGTCTAGGATGACTGTTATTAGGTCAATACTTGCTCTAGCAACACATTTTGGTTGGCATATATATCAACTTGACATCAAGACTCCTTTCCTAAATGGTGATTCACACGAGGATGTGTATATTCATCAGCCAGAAGGTTTTGAAGAGATAGGTAAAGAACACTTAGTGTGCAAGCTTATAAAAGGTTTTTATGGTTTAAAATAGGCACCTAGAGCATGGTATGAAAAGATACATACATATCTTTTATCCATTGGTTTCCATAACTCAGATGCAGCTCCAACTCTTTATGTCAAAGCTGAAACAGGTATGATGATTATAGCAATCATTTATGTGGATGATATTATAGTCACAGGTCCCAGAGATGAAGATTTGCAGATATTCAAAGAAGAATTGAAGCAAACATTTGATGTAAATGATTTAGGCATTTTACATTATTATCTTGGGATTCAGTTTCTGTTTCGAGATGAGTGTATCTACATGACACAACAAAAGTACATTGAGAAACTTTTGGAAAGGTTTCAGATGGGTGATTCTAAACCTATGCAAACACCTATGGATCAGAACATGTCTTTACAAGTGGTAGCAGATGTGGATCCATTTGATGCTATTCTATATAGTCAAGCAGTGGGTTGCTTGATATATCTTTGTAATACACATCCTGATATATAGTTTGCAGTTTCTCAAGTATCAAGGTTCATGCAGAATCTGACAGTGTTACATTGGAAAGCAGTAAAGCGGATCTTACGTTATTTGAAGAGAACTTCAAATTATGCTATGGTATTTTCAAAATCTACACATTTGTTACTAAAAGGATTTTCAGCTCCTGATTGGGCAGGTGATAGAGACACAAGAAGTACTAGTGGATTTTGTTTTTATCTTGGAGATTTTCTTATCTCATGGTTTTCAAAGAGACAACCCACTATTGGCACTTCATCATGTGAAGCTGAATATCGTGCAACATTTACAGCTACTCTAGAGTCAATTTGGTTGCAAAAGATTTTCAGTTATCTTGATGTAAGAGTACATCAACCCATTCAGATATTTTCAGATAGCCAGAGTGCTATGGCTATAGCTAAGAATCTAGTGCATCATGCAAGGACAAAGCATATAGAGGTACACTACCACTATATTCGAGAGCAGATAGCTAAGAAGCACATTGAGCTAGTTTCTGTTCCTTCTAGTGAGAATGTTGCAGATATTTATACCAAAGCATTGACTAGAGATAGTCATGAGAAGCTTTGCAGGTTACTGAATCTTGTACCAATATGACATTGAAGGAGGGATTGTTGGAAGTCAATGTCCTCATTGGTCTAGCAAATAAATTCAACAATTGTATCTCTATATAAATCTTCCAGGCGGACGCCACTCCGATATATAGATTCTATTCTATATATCTCAAGCAGTCAATGGGCGTTGACTTGGTCTAGTCCAAAGCTTTCAAAAGCCATCACAATCCTCCCGGGTTTGAATCCCGTTAAATGCCATGCGAAGGCAGTGTTTTTCGAGTTGTTTTCTTTTAGGAAACGCACACGGACGGGCTGCGGATCTCTTTTTCGTTAGCGATCAATTTCGATCGTAGATTTATTTTAAGCTTTCTTTTAGCTTTTCATGGATACTCAAATACTATATAATAAGGCCCTTGGCTCATTGTGTAACTCACTCACTCAAAGATCTAGAGCTTGGAGATCTTCTTGAAGACAGAGTGTTCTCACACTCTTGAAGGATGTGAAGTTTTGGTGAAGGAGAGGCTACTCTCATCGCAGCAAGAAGTCTTCTAGGAGGTGGTGGTAACTATCCTTTGTGAGTTAACCTTGTGGTTGATTTACAATTTTGTTACACTATTTTGTTAGCTTTGTTGCTTCGTTCTCTTCACACACAATTAGATTATTTCGACATAATCTAAATTTTGTATCATCATCTTCTTATTCTTCCATTAGTGAGTGCACCACTTTATATGGTTGAGTAGTACTCCCATGTTGTAATTTGGACATCTATTATTTTTAGTGAAGTAAGCATCGAGCTTACGGTCCCTATTCTTGTCTCAAGATCTTTTTCTTTCTCTATCTCACTTATCATCTTGTCAATTATTTCATGTAAGAGGAAGAGGACAATTTCGAGGTAGGGGGAGCCAAAGAGGCCGCGTAAATTTCGAAAGAAATGATTCAGATAATGATTGTAAAGGATGCTAGAATTGTGGTAAACTTGAGCACTTTGAACGTGATTGCAGGTTGGAGAATCAAAATAACAAAAGGCAGCAGAATAACTATGCATCCACAAGTGCAGATGATTCTGAGAAGCTTTTCATGATTCAATATCACATGTTAAATACGATGTGTTTCAAAATCAAATGATAGTGTCTGGTATGTTGATTCAGGTGCTTCAAATCACATGAAGAGTCATGCGGAATGGTTTAGTGCTTTCCAGAAATTACTAGTTCCTAGATATGTTGAAAGAGGTGATGACACATCACATCCTATTGAGCATACACGAAACATAGCACTATCGATGGATGATGGAAAGGTAAAACATCTTGCTGATGTGCTGCATGTTCCAAATATAACAAAGAATCTGGTTTCTGTTGGACAAATGGTTGACTAGGGATTACAAGTCAGGTTCAATGCTGATGGATTATATGTAGAAGAGTACAAGCAGGATGGATGATTGGTTGCCAAAGGAAACAAAGTGGGAGTTATTGCAAATATAAAGATGTGGCACAAACCCATTCGACATGCAAACTTGCAAAGGCTGAAATTGATTCAATGAAAAGAGATTCTCCATAGACTACCAAATTTCAAATTTGCAGAAATGCAAAAGGTATGTGAAACATGTCAATTTGGTAAATAGTCAAGAGCATCATTTCCACATGACAAGCATGTTAGTGAGAATGTACTAGAAGTAGTACACACCTACAAAGATGTTTGTACTAGAATAGGCAAGAGCATCATTTCCACATGACAAGCATGTTAGTGAGAATCCACTAGAATGTACCAATTTTTGGGGTCCTACAAAGACCACATCTATGGGCAGTTGTAGGTTTTATGTTACTCTCATTGATGACCATACACACAAAGTATGTGTATATTTCATCAAAGAGAAGAGCGAGGTGTTCACTCACTTCCAAAATTTAAAGCTATGGTGGAAAAATAGATAGGGAAGTACATTCAAACATTAAGATTTGATGGAGGATGTGAATACATGTCAAATGAGTTCAACAGTTTTCTAAGAAATCATGGAATTTTGCATCAGTCTTCATGCAGGTACACACCACAACAAAATGGCATTGCTGAACGCAAAAACAGACATATTGTAGAAATAGCAAGAGCCATGATGGTTGAGAGGAATATGCCTCATTGTTATTGGGTAGAAGTTTTGCATATTGTTGTATACATCATCAATAGAACTCCGACTCCTGTTGTACATCAAGTTACACCTGAAGAGAATTTTACAAGTAAAAAGCCAAACTTATCACATCTGAAAGCTTTTGGTTGTATTGCATATGTACATGTCCCAAATGAATTGAGGATGAAGCTTGATCCAAAATTTGAAAAGTATGTCTTCATTGGATACTCCCTTGAGCAAAAGGGATATAAATGTTATAACCCACACACATGACAAGTAAAAGTGAGCAGAGATGTGGTATTTGATGAAATGTCAAGCTTTTATGCAAATGCCAAAGAAGGACTGAATCTTGAACCAAATGACAAAGAAAATGCAGAAAAATCAAGTGCACAATCTCAAGTTTTGAGTGGACCAGATGCATCACCAAGCAATAGTTCCAACTCAAATCCATGGAGTGGAAGATTGCGTGGAAATTTCAGTCCAGCATATTCATCAAATACATCCAACAAAGGTAAAGAAAAGCTTTCTAGAGGTCATAAAACATGTGCATGCTTTGAAGATGTTGATGGAGATTCAAGCGGTTCAAAAAAGACTCTTGATGAGGAACTTGGATTGCCGTTTGTGAAGACTCCAGGAGTAAGAAGGGCACATGTAGATGATACAAGGACAAGTGACCGAGCACCAAGAAGATCTAGGAGGATGTGGAATTCAGTGCAACGATTGACGTATGATAGTTATATGGCTTGTCATTGTGCCTACATGACAAAGTTAATACAAGATGCTGAACCTTCTTGCTTTGAAGATGCAATTGGAATTGCAGATTGGGAAAAAGCTATGGATGAGGAGATGGTTTCACTTTACGGAAATGGTACATGGAAGCTGGTCCCATTGTCGCAAGGAAAGAAACCCATAGGCAGCAAATGGGTTTACAAGGTAAAGCATAATGCTGATGGTAGCATAAGCATGTATAAAGCATGATTGGCAGCTAAAGGATATGCACATACATATGGTATTGATTATGAGGAAACATTCGGCACTGTAGTTAGAATGTCTACTGTCAGAACACTTGTTGCATAAGCTATAGCAAAATGGTTGATGTGAAGAATGGTTTCCTACATGGTGAGTTATAGGAAGAAGTATATATGGACCACCCACAAGGATATGAAGATTCAAAGCATCCAAAATATGTTTGCATGTTGCAAAAGGCTTTGTATGGGCTGAAGCAAGCCCCTTGTGCATGGCATGCAAGGATTACTAGTTACTTAACCAGCATTGGGTTTTCTCTGTGTGATGCAGATGACTCACTATATCCAAAGAAGGTTGATGATGCCATCACTATTGTGGCTATTTATGTTGATGACCTGATTGTAGGTGGTGATAATAAAGGAAGCATCAAACAGGTAAAGCAACTTCTTATGCAAGAATTTGACATAAAAGATCTTAGTGTGTTGTGCTATTTCTTGGGCATTGAGTTTATACATACAGAAACACGTATATGGATGTCGCAAAGGCAATATGCCTTGAATATGCTCCAAAAGTATGGTATTTCTTATTCTAAGCCAATTTCTATGCCATTAGATGAGAATTTGAAGTTGGATACTACATCACTATGTACAGGAAAATTATGGGAAGTCTTATATATTTGACAATTACAAGGCCTCATCTAAGTTATACTCTTGGACTTGAAAGTCAGTTCATGTAGGTTCCCAAGAAGTGAAATTTGGATGCTTTGAGGCACACTCTACGTTATGTGGATGCTTCTTTGGATTATGCATTGTTTTATGAGGCTGGGGTAGATTTGCAGGTTTATGGATACACCGATGCAGATTGGGCTAGTAGAATTCTAGATAGAAGATCTACTAGTGGTTTTCTATTCTCACTTGAGAGTGCAACTATTACATGGAGCAGCAAGAAGCAATCCGGTGTTGCTTCGTCCAGTACAGAGGTTGAGTAGAGAGGTGCTGCAATGGCAGCATCTGAGGCATCATGGCTAGAAATGCAACTTGTAGATTTAGGTGTGGAAGTGGGAAAGCCTAACACTATTTATTGTGATAAACTTATCAACCTAGAGTTAGTGCGGAATCCTAATTTCCATGCAAGAACAAAGCATATCGTGGTACATTATCAGTTCATCAGAGAGAAGGTATTAGCACGTGATATTGATCTTGTTTATGTGAGAACAGGCTACTAATATTTTCACCAAAGCACTTGGAGCTCAGAAGTTGAAAAAGTTTTGGGAGATGCTTGGATTACATGATATGGCATTGAGCTTCAGGGGGAGTGTTGAGATATCAAGCTCAACATGTGATGATCCACGATGACACGTACCAGTTTTTCGTTTCTCTCACATGTATAGTGGTCACGCTAGTATATGTCTAGGATACTTCATTAAGCTTTATTTTATTTATCTACCGAGAGTGATGGCACATTTGTTCCTTGCCAGCTCACTCAGTCATGGACATTAGCTTTTTCCTTATGCATTGATCTTTATATATTACACTTGTTTTATTCTTGTTTTTTAGGTCATTCTTGTACATTCCTTCTTATATAATGGAAGAAGAAATCCTTCTTCCTTGCCTCAATCTCTGTGTGTGCTTCTCCTTGAGAGTGAGAGTGTGTGTCAGCTCTCTTCCTTATATCCTTCCTCGTGACATGACCCTCTGTTTGAGACAAATATTTGGCATAATATGCCCGCATATAATAATGTTGTAGGCCTTTTTACTAAGGCTCTATCTCTTGAGAAATTCAAATATTTTCACAAATCTTTTGGCTTACACACTAATGACATTGGTTAACACTTCATCATACACGAGTGCCATCCCCTTTCTTAGTGCATTACACCGAAACTGAAGTTTTTGGTATATTTCAATGGTGATTTGTATAAAAACACTTAGGACTACCGGGTTACTTGTCTTTGCTGTTTATGAGGCTTTTACCTTGAATTTTGTATATTGAATCAATAGTACACTCAATGTTGTGCTCTAAGATTCTTCTTCCTGCTTTTTATGTTTGCATACTTTCCGAGTCCTTGAACTCAAACACAAAGAAGTCTTCAAAGTGATGAATTTCTACAAAAGATGTTATTATGTGACACATTTAGGCGTCTTATTTTATAGTTTCATTTTCACAGTTTACATTTTCACTTGGAGCAATGCCAAATCCATCTTGTACATTTGTATATGAACTTCAGATCTCACCAAACAATCCATATCCACTATTCTTACTTGGTGCATGATCAAATCGTAAAACGTATATCTTTCTATTTCAAGGAAACTAAAGAATATATATATTTGCTTTTGGGTCAAGCTTTGTTCTCTACACATCTAAAAGATGTGCCTATTTAAAACATCAATTCGATCTCATATTTGATAATTCAAGATTCTTAATTATAAACATATCTTTTTTTTTTAGCTTTTCGTACATTAAAAGCTAGAGTTTCCTTTCTAATATAATATATCCTCAATCTAATAATTTTTTGCATATTGTTCCTAAACATAAATCCTTAATCGTTTGTTTTCAATAGGGTTGTTCTTCCATTCAAAAACACCAATTCCTTATGGCCTATGCCTACATGAGATCTACCTAGTTACTTCATGGATTTAAAAATCTTATAGATCATTACATAAATATTTTCCATATCTATCTCATCCAAATGTTTGAACATGTTCTCCATTCTTCTCTTCCACCATGGCCTTAAAACGATAAAAATAAATGAACATTTCATCTTTATCTTTCATGAAGTAAACTCAGAACTTTATTTTATAGTCATCTGTGATTGCAACGAAAGAGGATGAGCTTCACATAGATGTAGTGATGATGTGATCCCAAAAACGCATCCCTATGTACTAGCTCTAACACATTTATATTTACATTCTTATTTAGTAGATTAATGCTCTTGGAAGCCCACCAAAAAAAAAAACAAAATATGTTTGAGCTATTTTCGCATTTATCCAATGTTAAAGACCACGAATTTGGTAACATGTAATTTAGACTGCATTAGCCTCACCATTTTTTCTTCCTTGTTTGTATGTATGTTAGGGGATTATTGTTCATCATCATCATCTTTAATAAGACTTTTGGATGGAAGTGATGGATACATAATTTTCCATTCTTAGAGTGCATTCACTTATTGATTATTTCTTCCTATATCTACAATTTGAAAGGACCACTTGATTAATGCTCTCATGGTCACCGAAGAGATGAACATAGGTGAAAGTTCAACTAAAAGCAAGGATGCAATAGTGTTTTATGCTAGCAATCAAAGGGCCAAAGGAGGACGGGGACAGGGTAGGGGAAAAGGAAGGTTTGGAGGTAGGCAAGGCCACTCATGAAATCAAGGACATGACCAAGGCACCTCATGACAAAGAGGTAGAGGAAGAACAAGACGAAGAGGAGGAAAGCATCGACAAAATAGGAATATAGAGGGAGAAGGATGTTATATATGTGGCGTGTTTGGCCACTATGTTAGAGATTTCTACCAGGGAAGAAACCAAAGGAGCTATAATCAATTTTCTTCATGCAAAGGCCAAGGTAATTATGCCTCTACAAGATCAGAAAATGAAAATCTCTTCATGATACACATGAATGGGAATTCAAGCAAAGTAGATAATACTTGGTATATTGATAGTGGATGTAACAACCGTATGAGTTGATATGCTTCTTGGTTTACCAATATACATGTTCCCAAAGGTAAGGGACGTGTAGAAACAGGTGATGATACAGACCAAGAGATCTCCCATGTTGGAGATGTAGCTTTGGATGACAAGGAGGAAGGAAGATGTCTTAATAATGTCTTGCATTTCCCTACCATCACAAAGAACTTGGTGTCAGTAGGGCAAATGGTTGAAAGAGGCCATCAAGTAAGGTTCAACAAATGTGGATGCTTTGTGGAGAACCCCAAGCAAGGATACAAGGTCATAACAAGAGGAAAGAAGCAAGGGAGACTCTTCACTTTGGAGGTACATTCTCATTCCACTCAACATGTCTACTTCACATATGGAAATAAGAAGATTTTGGAGTTGAACTTGTTCCACAAAAGGATAAGTCACATCAACATACAAAGAATGAAGGAACTACAATTCAAGAGGCTAGTTGAAGGTCTTCCCAACTTCCAAGGACAAGGTATGAAGCATTTTTATGTGAATCATGTCAATTAGGGAAGCAAGTGAGACTTCCATTCAAGAAAAGTGGCTACATAAGCCAACATCCATTGGAGTTCATACATACAGAAGTGTGGGGCCAATTAAAGAGAAATACATTGGAGTTAACAAGTACTTTGTCAATTGTATAGATGATTGCACAAGGATGGTTTGGGCTTATTTCATAAAAAGCAAATCAGATGTGTTTACATGTTTCAAAGCATTCAAGGCCATGGTAGAGAGGGAAAGAGGTACATATAACAAGAACCTGAGGTCCGATGGAGGGGGAGAATATTTCTTCAATGAATTTTCTAATTTCTTTATGTACCAAGGCATCGAGAGGCAAGTAAAATGTAGGTATACACTCCAACAAAATGTGATAGCAAAGACAGGTATAGATACACTTATGTATGACTTGCTCTGTGCGTACGACTTGCTCTGTGCACGCGATATTAAATGATCAGCACTTATCCCTTTTCCTTGCACAGGATATTAAATGATCACCAATCGACCATGATCATCCCTTTTCCCTGCACGTGATATTAAATGTTTGTATGTATGTTAGGGGATTATTGTTTGTATGAACAGAAATCAAAATTTATGTCATCATGATCTATAATAAGACTTTTGGACGGAAGTGATGGACACATAATTCAAACAATATGGAATAAGTATATATGGACCAGCCACAAGGATATGAAGATTCAAAGCATCAAGAATATGTTTGCAGGTTGCAAAAGGCTTTGTATGGGCTAAAGCAAGCCCCTCGTGCATGGCATGCAAGGATTGTTGATTACTTAACCAGCATTGGCTTTTGTATGTGTGATGCAGATCACTCACTATATGCAAGGAAGGCTGATGATGGCATCACTATTGTGGCTATTTATGTTGATGACGTGATTGTAGGTGGTGATAATAAAGGAAGCATCAAACAGGTAAAACAACTTCTTATGTAGGAATTTGACATGAACGATCTTGTTGTGCTATGCTATTTCTTGGGCATTGAGCTTATACGTACAGAAATAGGTATATGGATGTCGCAAAGGCAATATGCCTTGAATATGCTGCAAAAGTATGGGATGGCTGATTGTAAGACAATTTCTATGCCATTAGATAAGAATTTGAAGTTGGATATTACATCAAGTGAAGCATTGGAAAATGCTACTATGTATAGGGAAATTGTGGGAAGTCTTATATATCTGACAATTACAAGGCTTGATCTAAGTTATAGTGTTGGACTTGAAATTCAGTTCATGCACGTTCCTAGGAAGCGACATTTGGATGCTTTAAGGCGCACTCTACGTTATGTGGGTGCTACTTTGGATTATGCATTGTTTTATGAGGCTAGTGTAGTTTGCAGGTTTATGGATACACTGATGTAGATTAGGCTGGTAGCATTGTAGATAGAAGATCTACTAGTGGTTTTCTATTCTCACTTGGGAGTGCAGCTATTACATGGAGCAGCAAGAAGCAACCCACTATTGCTTTCTCTAGTACAGAGGCTAAGTATAGACGTGTTGCACTGGGAGCATGTGAGACATCATGGCTAAAAATGCTACTTGCAGATTTAGGTGTGGAAGTGGGAAAACCTATCACTATTTATTGTGATAATCTTAGCAACATAGAGGTAGCATGGAATCCTATTTTCCATGCTAGAACAAAGCATATCAAGGTACATTATCACTTCATCAGAGAGAAGGTATTAGCACGTGATATTGATCTTGTTTATGTGAGAACAGCTTGCTGATATTTTCACCAGAGCATTTGGAGTTGAGAAGTTGAAGAAGTTTCGGGAGATGCTTGGATTACACGATATGGCGCTGAGCTTGAGGGGGAGTGTTGAGATATCAAGCTCAACATGTGATGATCCAGGACGACACGTACGAGTTTTTCGTTTCTCTGACATGTATAGTGGTCACGGGAGTATATGATATTTCATTGAGCTTTATTACATTTATCTACCGAGAGTGATGGCACATTTGTTCCTTGCCAGCTCACTCATTCGCGGACATTAGCTTTTTCCTTATGTACTGATCTTTATATATTGCACTTGTTCTATTCTTGTTTTTTAGGTCATTCTTGTACATTCCTTCTTATATAATGGAAGAAGAAATCCTTCTTCCTTGCGTCAATCTCTATGTGTGCTTCTCCTTGAGAGTGAGAGTGTGTGTGAGCTCTCTTCCTTATCTCCTTCCTCGTTACATGACTCTCTGTTTGAGACAAATATTCGGCATAATATGCCCGCATATAATAATGTTGTAGACATTTTTACTAAGGCTCTATCTCTTGAGAAGTTGAAATATTTTCACAAATCTTTCGTCTTACACACTAATGACATTGGTTAAGACTTCATCATACACGAGTGCCATCCCCTTTTTTAGTGCATTACACCGAAATAGAAGGTTTTGGTATATTTCAATGGTGATTTGTATAAAAACACTTAGGACTACCGGGTTAGTTCTCTTTGCTCTTTATGAGGCTTTTACCTTGAATTTTGTATACTGAATCAATAGTACACTCAATGTTGTGCTCTAAGATTCTTCTTCTTGCTTTTGTTGTTTGCATACTTCCCGAGTTCTTGAACTCAAACACAAAGAAGTCTTCAAAGTGATGAATTTCTACAAAAGATGTTATTATGAGACACATCTAGGCTACTCAAAACGTCTTATTTTACAGTTGCATTTTCAAAGTTTACATTTTCACTCGGAGCAATGCCAAATCCATCTTGTACATTTGTATATGAACTTCCGATCTCACCAAACACTCCATATCCACTATTCATACTTGGTGCATGAATAAATCGTAAAATGTATATCTTTCTATTTCAACGAAACTAAAGAATGTATATATCTGCTTTTGGGTCAAGCTTTGTTCTCTACATATCTAAAAGATGTGCCTATTTAAAACATCTATTTGATGTCATATTTGATAATTCAAGATTCTTAATTATAAACATGTGTTTTTTTTTTAGCTTTACGTACATTAAAAACTAGAGTTTCCTTTCTAATAGAATATATCCTCAATCTAATAATTTTTTGCATGTTGTTCCTAGACATAAATCCTTAATCTTCTGTTTTCAATAGGGTTGTTCTTCCATTCAAAAACACCAATTCCTTATGGCCTATGACTACATGAGATCTACCTACTTACTTCATGGGTTTCAAAATCTTATAGATCATTATAGAAATATTTTCCATATCTATCTCATCCAAATGTTTGAACATATTCTCTATTCTTCTCTTTCACCATAGCCTTAAAACGATAAGAATAAATGATCACTTCATCTTTATCTTTCATGAAGTAAACTCACAACTTTATTTAATAGTCATCTATGATTGCAACGAAAGAGGATGAGCTTCCCATAGATGTAGTGATGATGTGATCCCAAAAATTCATCCCTATGTACTGGCTCTAACACATTTATATTTACATAAAAAAACAAAATATGTTTGAGCTATTGTTGCATTTATCCAATGTTAAAGACCACGAATTTGGTAACATGTAATTTAGACTGCATTAGCCTCACCATTTTTTCTTCCTTGCTTGTATGTATGTTAGAGGATTATTGTTGGTATGAAGAGAAATCAAAATTTTCATCATCATCATCTTTAATAAGACTTTTGGATGGAAGTGATGGATACATAATTTTCCATTCTTAGAGTGCATTCACTTATTGATTATTTCTTCCTATATCTACAATTTGAAAGGACCACCTGAATTTCAAAGGAAGTAATATGGTATTTGTTAATGTCAACCCTTAACTATCTAACTTGCATATAAGGAAGAATCAAAGACCTTTTAAAGTATTGAAAAAGATTGGATATCTTTCTTTTTTTTTGGAATTACCTGAACATTTAAATGTCCAACATCTATTTTATATTAGCTTAATTAATAAATATGTAGCTAATTAATAAATATGTACCTAATTTCACATGGATTTTGATTTGCAGTGCTCAAAACAGTTCCGATTTTCCAACATTTGGGATTTTCTATTCTTATTTGAATTTTTTTATTATAGTGCATACGTGTTTTCATGTATGTTTTGGTGGGGTGTGCGTACGACTTGCTCTGTGCACGCAATCGACCATCAATCATTTACAGTCTACAAGGTTGCTCTCTGCGACTTGGGGTGTCGCGTGGGCACTACTCACCTCCACTTCACTTGTACTTTTCTTTTATTTTTATGTAATGTAATTTGGGGAGAGTTACATGATTTACAGAAAAAAAAAATGCAACCCACACTCTTCCACACTCTCTTTCCCATGCGACGACCAACTTTTATGGCTCTTTCAAGTCTTTCTTTATTGATCGTATACTATGGAAGCTCTGTCCTGTTTAAATCCTTGACAGAGACATTGATATTTACAGTTCTTCCTATATAACTGTCACGATGATTAGATTCAATAAGAAACTCTTCTTGCAACGCGTACATGTATGTAAGCCGAGGTTCGACAAGTCCAGAAACAGACGTAAGCGAATCTTTCATTGTTGCCGGCCATCAATCTACTCAGCCTTTGAATTGCATGTACTTGTCTTTTATTCTTCTCTCTTTATGGTCTTATTTCTCTATTTTCGTCAACATGTGTTTTCTATGTGTGATGCAGATCACTCACGATATGCAAGGAAGACTGATGATGGCATCACTATTGTGGCTATTTATGTCGATGACCTGATTGTAGGTGGTGATAATAAAGGAAGCATCAAACAGGTAAAGCAACTTTTTATGCAGGAATTTGACATGAATGATCTTGGTGTGTTGTGCTATTTCTTGGGCATTGAGCTTATACATACAGAAATAGGTATATGGATGTCGCAAAGGCAATATTCCTTGAATATGCCGCAAAAGTATGGTATGGCTGATTGTAAGACAATTTCTATGCCATTAGATCAGAATTTGAAGTTGGATACTACATCACGTGAAGCATTCGAAAATGCTACTATGTATAGGGAAGTTGTGGGAAGTCTTATATATCCGACAATTACAAGGCCTCATCTAAGTTATACTGTTGGACTTGAAAGTGAGTTCATGCAGGTTCCCAAGAAGCGACATTTGGATGCTCTGAGGCGCATCCTACGTTACATTGTGTAGAAACCAACGTAATCAAATCTTTCATTGTCTCCGCCCATCAATCTAGTCAGCCTTTGAATTGCATGTACTTGTCTTTTATTCTTCTCTCTTCATGGGCTTATTTCCCTATTTTCGTCAACATGTGTTTATCTGAATTGCCCTCTTACAGTAGATACATGCACTCTACTCCATTCTTTAGTCGATCCTCATGGATTGCCATATCCTCGAATACGTCAACTAGCTTGAAGGCCAAATCAGGGTCTCTACACTCTTAAAGAGAAGCTCTACTCTTTCATGTTCCAAAGACACCTAATCTCTATGGCTCAATTGTTCAAATCACTCTTCAAAGTTTGGAAGTAGATGAATCACCCCAAGGACTTTATTTCCGTTGGGGACTGAAGAGAATGAGCTTGAAAGGACTTTTGCGCATAATGTCTGTTTCTCATTATTTCCGTTGGTTCTACTTGTGCCACTATTTGTGCCACTCTTACAAATGGTTTCCAATGCATGTATAGTTTACGTATATCACATTCTATCTTGCACTACATGTGATCCCCATTTCTTGCTTCTCACGAGGATCAATATGACCTTATGCACTCTACTCCAATCCTCATGGATCGCTATATCCTCTAATACATCACCTAACTTGAAGGCCAAATCAGGGTCTACCCTCTTACTGAGAAGCTCTTACCAGTGATACCAAATTCTTCGTTAAGGCGAGTTACTATGTGAACAAATAGTCATCCATTAAATAGTAATTATTTCATGAGACCGTAATTTAAGGAGTAAATCATTTTGCTAGGACATGTTCACATAAATAAGCGCATCAAACAAAACTTGATTCACAGAACTTGATCATAAAGACACCAATTGACGATTGAAACGAAGACAAGAGTTATAATCATACTCTCAATCGAAGTTCTCAATAGCTGATATCTACTTGAAGCAGATAATTAATCTATATTAAATCACTGCCATTCCAATTTTAAAGATGGACACCCAATTTATAATCCATAGGCTTTTCTTCTAACTTCTCTTCTACACGGTGCACATATATCAATCCAAGTGGCCAAGATTGTTTGGCAACAATCTTCTTTTGTTGTAAATTTCTGTAAATGAACTTGCGGAATTGTTTGTAGAGGGATTAAGATCCCTTGAAGAATATATTCCGTGGATAAAATCTCTTTGCATGCCCTCTTCTAGGCCGTGCAACTTTCCCCTTCGGACCCCCGTTCGTGGCCGTTCAAATAGCAGAATCTATGCAAATAAAACTAAAGCAAGAACTACCTTTTGAGAAGCAATTGAAAACCCATTTAGCAAAGAGCATATTGACCAAAACAATTAGTTTTATGCATCTTATTATATATATTCTTTCAAGACGTTTCCATGAACCATTATCTTCGTGGAGATCAAATATTCATGACAACGCAGACTCAGATATTTGGTACACATAAATTAGAAGAGATATGGTTTCGTTCTAGTGTAAGCTCACTAAAAGAGGATGTATAGAGAGAAAGAAACAATTTTTATAAGTTGAACATGTCTAACATAATACACTAGAGAGAGAGGGGTTAGTGCAAGAAGCTTATGGAAAAGCTCCTTAAGAGAGATGAAAATGGGTCGACACTACTTAGGGATGCTCCCTTGGTCCATGGACACTTGCTAGGTCCTTCAAATCAATAGATATGCCCATGAATGTTCCTTTCCTTCATGTATAGGTTAGTGTGTCACTCTTCACCTACCCATTGCATGATGCTTGGCTTTCCATTACCTCTTTTTTATCTTTCAGCTCTCTTGTGGGTTCTTTGGTGTTTCCTTTCACTTCAAATGGATATTGCACTTATTGTATTCTTGTTTTTTAGGTCATTCTTGTACATTACTTTTTATGTAATAGAAGAAGAAGAAAAAGATCCTTCTTCCTTACCTCAATCTATGTGTATGCTTCTCCTTGAGAGTGAGAGTGTGTGTGTGAGCTCTCTTCCTTATCTCCTTCCTCATGACATGGTATGAGGGCCAGCGTCATTTTAGAGAGCTTGTGGAGAACACAAGAGTGAAGAGTATGCAGCAAGGCGTGGAGAAAACATGATTCACAACCGACCTCCGCTTTCTACAAAAATCGGCATGAAGGTAGAAGACCTCAAAATATTTTCGAGAGACATCTCGACCTCTGTTTTGAGCCTGCAAGGTGGGGCCCACAAAAGAACTAGGTCATTTCAAAAATTGTAAATTGCATTGTGTTCAATAATACTTATACATTCTAGACCCAGAATTTCAAGTGATTCCGTGTACTATTGATATATGAAAAGTGTGTTTTTCTGAGATCGAACTGTCACGTCATAGTGCGACAGTGTTCAAGCAGAAGTGATGCTTGTATTGTTTTGCAGTGTTGTGAATTGTTGAAGAAATGGCAAATGCTGATGGAATGAGTCAGCTTATGAGCGATAAGCTGGACAAAAACAACTTCCATGCTTGGAGATTCAAAATGACGAATTTCCTGATGGGAAAAGGCTACTAGAAGTACATCGAAGGAGAGAATGAAAATGCTCAGCATTTACCAGAAAGGAATCGGACTACAGATCAGTTAAGAGCATATGAGGAATGGAATCAAGGAGCATGAATGTTAATGTAGTGGCTATCTGTTAGCATACAGGATAGCATGATTGGACACATACAAGACGCCAAGACTCCAAAAGATGCTTGGAACACTTTGGTCACATCGTATGAGACCAACACAAACACACAAAAATTGCAACTCAAGGACAAGATGCATAAATTGGAGAAGAAGAGTGTGTCGGTAAGTGACTACACCTTGAAAATCAAAAGAATATGTGAGTCACTTGCATCTATTGGCATGAATGTAGATGATGATGATAAGGTGGAATTGTGTCTTTGTGGTTTAGGAGCTGCATATAAGCAGTCCAGAACTTCTAAAAAGACGAGGAAAAATATTTCGAATTTTGTTGATATGGTATCTATGCTGATTATTGAAGAAAAGAGTCTTGTTGAGGATTCTAACTCCCAAGGAAAATCTAGTTCTAAGCAGGTATTCTACTCTGGTAGAGGAAGAGGAAGAGGTAGAGGTTTTGGAAGTGGAAGAGGAAATAGTAACCAAGGCCAAACTCAAAAAAAGAATCATGTAAGAGGAACATGATAGTTTTGAGGCAGGGGGAGCCGAAGAGGCCGCATAAATTTCCAAAGAAATGATTCAGATAATGATAGTAAAGGATGCTAGAATTGTGGTAAACCTGGACACTTTGAACGTGATTGAAGGTTGGAGAATCAAACTAACAGAGGCAGCAAAATAACTATGCATCCACAAGTGCATATGATTCTGAGAAGCTTTTCATGATTCAACATCACATGATGAGTACGATGTCTAATGGTGTTTCAAAATCAAATGATAATGCCTGGTATGTTGATTCAGGTGCTTCAAATCACATGAAGAGTCATGCGGAATGGTTTAGTACTTTGAAGAAATTGCCAGTTCCTAGATATGTTGAAAGAGGTGATGACACATCACATCCTATTGAGCATACAGAAAACATAGCACTATCGATGGACGATGGAGAGGTAAAACATCTTGTTGATGTGCTGCATGTTCCAAATATAACAAAGAATCTGGTTTCTGTTGGACGAATTGTTGACTAGGGCTTACAAGTCAGGTTCAATGCTGATGGATTATATGTAGAAGAGTACAAGCAGGATGGAGGATTGGTTGCCAAAGGAAACAAAGTGGGTAGGGTGTTCACCTTAAATGTGAAGATTCCTGAAATGAATGCAGCCATGTTTGCAAAAGGTGTAGGAGTTATTGCACATATAAAGATGTGGCACAAACGGATTGGACATGCAAACTTGCAAACGCTAAAATTGATGCAATCAAAGGAGATTGTCCATGGACTAGCAAATTTCAAATTTGTAGAAATGCAAAAGGTATGTGAAGCATGTCAATTTGGTAAATAGTC
The DNA here is from genome assembly GCA_020310875.1 of Ceratopteris richardii. Lineage (NCBI taxonomy): Eukaryota > Viridiplantae > Streptophyta > Polypodiopsida > Polypodiales > Pteridaceae > Ceratopteris > Ceratopteris richardii. Next base: position 80,388,189 of record CM035419.1, on the reverse strand, counting down.
AAGAGCATCATTTCCACATGACAAGCATGTTAGTGAGAATGTACTAGAAGTAGTACACACCTGCAAAGATGTTTGTACTAGAATAGTCAAGAGCATTATTTCCACATGACAAGCATGTTAGTGAGAATGTACTAGAATGTACCGATGTTTGGGGTCCTCCAAAGGCCACATCTATGGGCGGTTGTAGGTTTTATGTTACTTTCATTGATGACCATACACACAAAGTATGTGTATATTTCATGAAAGAGAAGAGCGAGGTGGTCACTCACTTCCAAAATTTAAAGCTATGGTGGAAAAAAAGATAGGAAAGTACATTCAAACATTAAGATTTGATGGAGGAGGTGAATACATGTCAAATGAGTTCAACAGTTTATTAAGAAATCATGGAATTTGGCATCAGTTTTCATGCAGGTACACACCACAACAAAATGGCATTGCTGAACGCAAAAATAGACATAGTGTAGAAATAGCAAGAGCCATGATGGCTGAGAAGAATATGCCTCATTGTTATTGGGCAGAAGTTTTGCATACTGCGACTTTTGTTGTACATCAAGTTACACCTGAAGAGAATTTTACAGGTAAAAGGCCAAACTTATCACATCTGAAAGTTTTTGGCTATATTGCATATGTACATGTCCCAAATGAATTGAGGATGAAGCTTGATCCAAAATCAGAAAAGTGTGTCTTCATTGGATACTCCCTTGAGCAAAAGGGACATAAATGTTATAACCCACGCACACGACAAGTAAAAGTGAGCAGAGATATGGTATTTGATGAAATGTCAAGCTTTTATGCAAATGCCAAAGAAGGACTGAATCTTGAACCAAATGACAAAGAAAATGCTGAAAAATCAAGTGTAGAATCTCAAGTTTTGAGTGGACCGGATGCATCACCAAGCAATAGTTCCAACTCAAATCCATGGAGTGGAAGATTGCTTGGAAATTTCAGTCCAGCATATTCATCAAATACATCCAACAACGGTAAAGAAAAGCTTTCTAGAGGTCACAAAACATGTGCAGTCTTTGAAGATGTTGATGGAGATTCAAGCGGCTCAAAAAAGACTCTTGATGAGGAACTTGGATTTCCACTCTGTGAAGACTCCAGGAGTAAGAAGGGCACATGTAGATGATACAAGGAGAAGTGACCCAACACCAAGAAGATCTGGGAGGATGCGGAATTCAATGCAACGATTGACGTATGACAGTTATATGGCTCGTCACTGTGCCTACATGACAAAGATAATACAAGATGCTGAACCTTCTTGCTTTGAAGATGCAATTGGAATTGGAGATTGGGAAAAAGCTATGGATGAGGAGATGTTATCACTTTATGGAAATGGTACATGGAAGCTGGTTCCATTGTCGCAAGGAAAGAAACCCATAGGCTGCAAATGGGTTTACAAGGTAAAGCATAATGCTGATGGTAGCATAAGCATGTATAAAGCACGATTGGCCGCTAAAGGATATGCACAGACATATAGCATTGATTATGAGGAAACATTCAGCCCTGTAGTTTAAATGTCTACTATCAGAACACTTGTTGCATAAGCTATAGCAAAATGATGGAATTTTCATCACATTGATGTGAAGAATGGTTTCCTACATGGTGAGTTATAGGAAGAAGTATATATGGACCACCCACAAGGATATGAAGATTCAAAGCATCCAGAATATGTTTGCAGGTTCCAAAACGCTTCGTATGGGCTGAAGCTAGCCGCTTGTGCATAGCATGCAAGGATTACTGGTTACTTAACCAGCATTGGGTTTTCTATGTCTGATACAGATCACTCACCATATGCAAGGAAGGCTGATGATGGCATCACTATTGTGGCTATTTATGTTGATGACCTGATTGTAGGTGGTGATAATAAAGGAAGCATCAAACAGGTAAAGCAACTTATTATGCAAGAATTTGACCTAAAAGATCTTAGTGTGTTGTGCTATTTCTTGGGCATTGAGTTTATACATACAGAAACACGTATATGGATGTCGCAAAGGCAATATGCCTTGAATATGCTCTAAAAGTATGGTATTGCTTATTCTAAGACAATTTCTATGCCATTAGATCAGAATTTGAAGTTGAATACTACATCACTATGTATAGGAAAATTATGGGAAGTGTTATATATCTGACAATTACAAGGCCTCATCTAAGTTATACTCTTGGACTTGAAAGTCAGTTCATGCAGGTTCCGAACTCTACATTATGTGGATGCTACTTTGGATTATGCATTGCTTTATGAGGCTCGTGTAGATTTGCAGGTTTATGGATACACCGATGCAGATTGGGCTGGTAGAATTCTAGATAGAAGATCTACTAGTGGTTTTCTATTCTCACTTGGGAGTGCAACTATTACATGGAGCAGTAAGAAGCAACCCACTGTTGCTTTGTCCAGTACAGAGGTTGAGTAGAGAGGTGCTTCAATGGCAGCATGTGAGGCATCATGGCTAGAAATGCTACTTGTAGATTTAGGTGTGGAAGTGGGAAAGCCTATCACTATTTATTGTGATAATCTTAGCAACATAGAGTTAGCACGGAATCGTGTTTTCCATGCTAGAACAAAGCATATCGAGGTACATTATCACTTCATCAGAGAGAAGGTATTAGCACGTGATATTGATCTTGTTTATGTGAGAATAGGTTGCTGATATTTTCACCAAACCACTTGGAGCTGAGAAGTTGAAGAAGTTTCGGGAGATGCTTGGATTACACGATATCGCGCTCAGCTTGAGGGGGAGTGTTGAGATATCAAGCTCAACATGTGATGATCCAGGATGACACGTACGAGTTTTTCGTTTCTCTCACATGTATAGTGGTCATGCTAGTATATGTGAGGGATACTTCATTCAGCTTTATTACATTTATCTACCGAGATTGATGGCACATTTGTTCCTTGACAGCTCACTCATTCGCGGACATTAGCTTTTTCCTTATGTACTGATCTTTATATATTGCACTTGTTCTATTCTTGTTTTTTAGGTCATTCTTGTACATTCCTTCTTATATAATGGACGAAGAAATCCTTCTTCCTTGCCTTAATCTCTGTGTGTGCTTCTCCTTGAGAGTGAGAGTGTGTGTGAGCTCTCCTCCTTATCTCCTTCCTCGTAACATGACTCTCTGTTTGAGACAAATATTCGGCATAATATGCCCGCATATAATAATGTTGTAGACGTTTTTACTAAGGCTCTATCTCTTGAGAAGTTGAAATATTTTCGCAAATCTTTCGTCTTACACACTAATGACATTGGTTAACACTTCATCATACACGAGTGCCATCCCCTTTTTTAGTGCATTACACCGAAACAGAAGGTTTTGGTATATTTCAATGGTGATTTGTATCAAAACACTTAGGACTACCGGGTTAGTTCTCTTCGCTCTTTATGAGGCTTTTACCTTGAATTTTGTATACTGAATCAATAATACACTCAATGTTGTGCTCTAAGATTCTTCTTCCTGCTTTTGTTGTTTGCATTCTTCCCGAGTGCTTGAACTCAAACACAAAGAAGTCTTCAAAGTGATGAATTTCTACAAAAGATGTTATTATGAGACACATCTAGGCTACTCAAAACGTCTTATTTTATAGTTGCATTTTCAAGGTTTACATTTTCACTCGGAGCAATGCCAAATCCATCTTGTACATTTGTATATGAACTTCCGATCTCACCAAACACTCCATATCCACTATTCTTACTTGGTGCATGAATAAATCGTAAAATGTATATCTTTCTATTTCAAGGAAACTAAAGAATGTATATATTTGCTTTTGGGTCAAGCTTTGTTCTCTACACATCTAAAAGATGTGCCTATTTAAAACATCAATTTCATCTCATATTTGATAATTCAAGATTCTTAATTATAAACATATATTTTTTTGTAAACATGTGTTTTCTATGTGTGATGCAGATCACTCACGATATGCAAGGAAGACTGATGATGGCATCACTATTATGGTTATTTATGTCAATGACCTGATTGTAGGTGGTGATAATAAAGAAAGCATCAAATAGGTAAAGCAACTTTTTATGCAGGAATTTGACATGAATGATCTTGGTGTGTTGTGCTATTTCTTGGGCATTGAGCTTATACACACAGAAACAGGTATATGGATGTCGCAAAGGCAATATTCCTTGAATATGCCACAAAAGTATGGTATGGGTGATTGTAAGACAATTTCTATGCCATTAGATCAGAATTTGAAGTTGGATACTACATCAGGTGAAGCATTCGAAAATGCTACTATGTATAGGGAAGTTGTGGGAAGTCTTATATATTTGACAATTACAAGGCCTGATCTAAGTTATACTGTTGGACTTGAAAGTCAGTTCATGGAGGTTCTCAGGAAGCAACATTTGGATGCTCTGAGGCGCACCCTACGTTACATTGTGTAGAAACCAACGTAATCAAATCTTTCATTGTCTCCGCCCATCAATCTAGTCTGCCTTTGAATTGCATGTACTTGTCTTTTATTCTTCTCTCTTCATGGGCTTATTTCCCTATTTTCGTCAACATGTGTTTATGTGAATTGCCCTCTTACATTAGATACATGCACTCTACTCCATTCTTTAGTCGATCCTCATGGATTGCCATATCCTTGAATACGTCAACTAGCTTGAAGACCAAATCAGGGTCTCTATACTCTTAAAGAGAAGCTCTACTCTTTCATGTTCCAAAGGCACCTAATCTCTATGGCTCAACTGCTCAAATCACTCTTCAAAGTTTGGAAGTAGATGAATCACCCCAAGGACTTTATTTCTATTGGGGACTGAAGAGAATGAGCTTGAAAGGACTTCTGTGCATAATGTCTCTTTCTCATTATCTCCCTTGGTTCTATCTGTGCCACTATTTGTGCCACTCTTGCAAATGGTTTCCAATGCATGTATAGTTTAGGTATATTACACTCTATCTTGCACTACATGTGACCCCCATTTCTTGCTTCTCACGAGGATCAATATGACCTTATGCACTCTACTCCAATCCTCATGGATTGCTATATCCTCTAATACATCACCTAGCTTGAAGGCCAAATCAGGGTCTACCCTCTTACTCAGAAGCTCTACTTTTTCATGTTCGAAAGACATCTGATCTCGATGGCTCAATTGTTCAAATCACTCTTCAAAGTTTGGAAGTAGATGAATCACCCCATGGACTTTATTTGAACTAGCCATCCACTCTCTAAATGCATGTTCTGTGGGCATGGCTATGTCCTCTAGGTAATACTCTTCTGTAAGTACATTCTTAAATTTACTCCATATTTGGGGTCGCTCTTGAAAGCTATGAATGCTAGGTTTGACACTCGGCATTGCAGTTCTTGCAACTTCTATGAACGTCATAGAACAAGACACACCATAGACGTCCAATTTAGTGTCATAGGCTCGCATCACCTCAGCAGTATTTACAACTGACCTCTAGGATGGAGCAAAACCCTTGAAGTCGAGTGCTCAAAGGCTCTCACATCTAACCTTAACGCCTCCACAATGGTCAACTCTTGGTCACGATGAGAGTATGAATCAAAATTAACACTCAAGCTGTCAACGTCTCATCCTTAAGTCTATCACTTTGATGATCAAGTCAAGGTCATCACAAGGTCAACTTTAAAGTTATCTCAAGATCAACTCAAATTGAATATCGATTCCCCTATGCATTTCATGTCGGGTTCATGCTTGTCATCAGCACATAGGACAAACGTTTACACATGGGGAGGCAAAAGAGAAATGCAATGCAAAGGCGTTGCTAATGGATTTTCCCAATATGCACATGTGAATAAAGAGAGTAGAATTTCCATTTCTCCCTCTCTCTTTCTAACGTGCAAACTTTTGACGATCGTGATTGCACTTCAGGTAAGGCGGACCCTTTACACAAGAATGTTCATATTCTTTAGAGAGCAGCATATAATTACCCTTGCCGTTGGCAAAATCCAAAAGACGTGCAAATAAGTTAATTCTTTTCTCTAAACTTTAAGGACACTTAAGAAGTGGTGTGGAAATGATCGAGCTTGTATTTTCTTGTCTATTATGTCTCAGAAAGCATTGGTTGCAAGTTCTTTAAGTCAACACAAATCAACATGACTCATAGCGCGACATTTATTAGCTAGTCTTCGTTAAGGCGAGTTACTATGTCAACAAATTCTTCGTTAAGGCGAGTTACTATGTCAACAAATAGTCATCCATTAAATAGTAATTATTTCACGAGACCGTAATTTAAGGAGTAAATCATTTTGCTAAGACATGTTCACATAAATAAGGACATCAAACAAAACTTGATTCACAGAACTTCATCATAAAGACACCAATTGACGATTGAAACGAAGAGAAGAGTTATAATCATACTCTCAATCGAAGTTATCAATAGTTGATATCTACTTGAAGCAGATAATTAATCTATATTAAATCCATGTGGAATAAACCTTAGGTGAATTGGATCTGAGTTCATAGATTAAATAAGCACAAATAGATTTACCAGTTATAGAAGGATGTGCACTATGTTAAAAGTCAAGCTTCTAGCTACAAATTCATGGGAAATCATTTATGGACATGTGAAGCAATTACATGAAGCTGAAAGCGACGAGATTCTATCAAGAAAAGTCACTGAACCACTCCCCAAGTCATCTTAACTAAGTCCTCCAAGTTAGCAGGCTGATTTCGAAAGGTAGTTCCCACATTTTGGGGGTTCTCACTATAACAGGAGCATGTATCTTGACTTTGTTTGTGCCATCTTCTTGGAGTTTTAGCTCATGTAACATGAGCACTAAGTGTTGGTGTTGTAATAAGCAAGACCCTTGCTTAAGCTAGCCCCTTGCTTGCTTCTTTGCTTTCTTTGAGTAGACATATCTGTTTGTGTGCATAGGCAATGTTGCAACTCTCTGCCGCTAAGCTGTTAGCATTGGTTCTCCCTCCTTACATATCCATTTGATGTAATGCTTGTCTCATTGGATAGAAATTAGAGTCTATTTTATGCTCACCAAGTCTCTAGAGCAGATTTTGAGTAGTCTCGAAGCAACATTCTTTTACCTCTCTCTATGTGTAAGCTCTATTGGAAATATTTTGTTCTCAGTTGTAAGGGTTGTCTCTCCTTATCTATTTATCCAATTGCTATGATTGTTTGGTCATTGGGTAGCTACTAGAATTTACTAAAGTTGACCCATACTCTTTGAGAAAAGTTTGTTGGAGTGAAGTGAAGTCTCTGTTTGACCAACAACTAGGGCAAAGAAGGGTACCTGTGGATGTCATTCGTGCTTTGTCCTTGCATAGGGGTTCAGATACTTGTCCCATCAGTGGTATCAAAGCATTTTGGCATCTTGGGGGAATCAAATACAATCAACAAGTGGGAGGGATTCTACTCAAATTTTCAACAAAAGCTTGTTGGAGGTAGCTCACATCAAGGGGGAGCGATTTTACTCAACTTTTCAAGAGTGCAAGATGACCATCTAAGGAAGGCTTTGGATTATGGTAACGTTAGAGCCTCATTTGCATTTCACAATCATTGGAGATTTAGCCAAGGCTAGATCAATTAGAAAAAACCAAAGATGGGTGACTTCAACACTCCAATTGAAAAGCTAGATAAGGGGAACTACCAACAATGGAGATTTAGGGTCTCCAACTACCTTATGGGCAATGGCCTTTGGGGATTGATTAGTGGAAGTCAACCAAGACCTAGGTTGGATGAAAATCCAACCAATGACAAGAGAAGGGCCTTTAGGGAATGGAATGAAAGAGAAAAGAGGGTTATCTTTATCCTTACCCAAGACATTAGCAATAGCATGATCGGTCATATCCAAGACTTGACGATTGAAACGAAGACACCAATTGACGATTGAAATGAAAAGAATACTTATAACCATAATCTCAATCGAAGTTATCAATAGTTGATATCTACTTGAAGTAGATAATAAATCTATATTAAATCACTACGCACCTCGTAGTTAATGTTAAAAATAAAGAAGTAAGGTCGTATATATTTTTGCAAAAAGGATTTTCTTCAAGTAGAAGGAAAATACAAAAATGAAAAATGGAATCATTTACTGCAGCAAGTAGTGGAGGCCAAAAGAGAATCAGTCAAAAGTGAATCAAATCCAACAACTGAACTGTAAGAGGAGTGGTTGTCCAAAGTAGTGGAGAAGTTATGGAGAAGAGCTCTCAAACTCATCATCAGAGTTTTTGGTCACTTGGCTATAAAAGAGGCAAGGGAGGATACTCAAGAACAGAGGAAGAAGATGTAAGTCGTGTTGTAGCTAGTTCATTTGGTTTGAGTCATTTCGTTGTGTTCACTCTCATAGAGTATGTCCAACGGCATACCAATTTTTGGGTAGTGTACTTGTGAGAGTCATATCTCTCAATATATGTATCCACTTTTTGAGTTTTTTTGAAAAGCTTATCTCAAGTACTTCCACTGACTACAACAGTTTTATCGAATCCTTTATGGTGTGTGCGTTATTTAGGTTTTAATGAAGTCCAGTTTTTTGTCTAACTGAGTGGACATGTAGCCTGTCTTGAAGCAACGAATTGCCAACTCAATTCTACTCCAACTTGAGTGTTTGATAGATCATTTTAAACCTATAGGTGTCTAGTTTGATTGACCAAAGTTTCAAGTTCATTGTATTTTTTACTTCATACGAGTTTTCATTTGAATGTTCAGCTATTGGGAAAAGTCTTGATCCTGAGAAGGTCTCCTACACTTTCCGCTGCGAATAGGAGAGGAATTCTTCAAAAATTGGTATCACAGCATTGGAGTTTGAAGAGGCAAAGCATTCAAGCTGAAGTGAAGCAAAGGAGAAGCTACAAATCAAGGGGGAGCCTCGTAAAGTCAAGTAAGAGCGCCACAACATATTTGAGGTAAACTTCAATCTTGGAAGCTTTCAATGACTGATTTAGAACAACAAGTTGAGAAGTTAGACAAAGATAATTTTCATTCTTGGAGGTATAGAATGAGAAATTACCTTAAAGATAAAGGTTTATGGAGTCTAGTTACTGGAGATGATTGACAACTGGTGGACCTTCAAGATCCCAACATTACTCCAACACAAAGGAGACAATTTGCTAATTGGGAATAGATGAATCCAAGGGTGATGGTCCTCATCTCACAAGTTATTTATAACACTATGATTGGTCATGTGCAAAGCTTAGAAACAGCCAAGGAAGTTTGGGAAGCCTTGGAGAAGGTGTATGCTACCTCAACAAGGTCTCGGAGGATGCAACTCAAGAATGAGCTCAACAACATGAAGAAAAGCTCAAACAAAAGCTCAAACAAAAGCAATAATGAGTATACATTGAGGATCAAAGAGCTTTGAGATCAGCTAGCATTAGTTGGATGCAAGATAAAAGAGGAAGACATCATCCAAACAGCCCTCAATGGCTTGAGGAGTGAAGAAAAGTGGAAGCCCTTCATCACAAACATTCTTTATAGAGACCCTCTACCAACATTCGATGAGATTATACCAAATCTTGTGGTTGAAGAGGTTGCTCAACAAGGAGAAGGCAACAAAGGTAAGGATAGCCATAGTCAAATGTTATATGCAGGACGAGGTAGAGGAAGGAACTCAAGAGGAGGCTTGAGAGGAAGAGGAAGAAGCTACAACAACACAAATTTCAGCCAACACAACTCGGAGGACAACAAGGATAACTCAAATGACAACACACATGGAAGAGGTCGAGGAAGAAATAGAGGAAGAAGTCGAGGTTCATACAATCCTCATAAAGGTATAACATGTTATCAGTGTGGTAAACTAGGACATTATGCAAATGATTGTTGGCAAAAGAATGGAAGGCTGAATGGAGGCAACCAAAGGAGCCAAAATAATTATGCGAGTGCATCAAGTGAAGGAGACAAGCAAACCATGCTTGCCATGAAGCATGAGTACAACAACCCGAGAAGTGATGATAAAAAATGGTTCTTAGATTCAGGTTGCAGCAACCATATGACATGCCAAGGAGATTTATTCACAAAGCTACAAGCTCCAAGTGGAAAAGGATGTATGGAGACCGGGGATGAAACTCAACACGCAATTGAGCATGTTGGAGACATCAAGCTTGGAGACAAGAAGGTATTGGCTGATGTTCTTCATGTTCCTACTATTGCAAAGAATTTGATTTTAGTAGGACAAATGGTAGAGAAAGGATATCATGTTATCTTGAATGAAAAAGGATGCCTTATAAAGAATCCAAAAGAAAGATTCAAGGTCATTGCTAAAGGAAGGAAAGAAGGAAGGATGTTCACTTTGGACATTCAGCAACCACATGGAAAGGTGATGTATATTCAATTTGGAAACAAGAGGATTGCTGAAATCGATTTGTGGCACGAAAGGTTTGGACATATTGTTAAAAGTCAAGCTTCAAGCTACAAATTCATGGGGAATCTTTTATGGATATGTGGAGCAATCAAAGGCAGCCAAAAGCCACGAGATTCCATGAAGAAAAGTCACTCAACCACTCCCCAAGTCATCTCAACTAAGTCCTCCAAATTAGGAGGCTGATTTGGAAAGGTAGTTCCTAGATTTTAGGGCCACACTTCTCACTATAAAAGGAGCATGTATCCCGACTTCTTTTGCGCCATCTTTTTGGAGTTTTAGCTCATGTAAAGTGAGCACTAAGTGCTGGAGTTGTGATAAGCAAGCCCCTATGCTTGCTTGTTTGTTTTCTTTTAGTAGGCATATCTACGTGTGTGCGCAGGCAGTGTTGCAACTCTCTACCCGTGAGTTGTTTGTATTGGTTCTCCCTCATATTGTATCCATTTGATGTAATTCTTGTCTCATTGGATAGCTATTAGAGTCTATGTTATGCTCACAAAGTCTCTGGAGCATTCTTTGAGTATTCTGGGAGCAACATTCATTTTAGCTAGGTTGTGTGATTGATATCTCTCTCTGTGTGTAGGCTCTATTGGCAATATTTTGCTCTCTGTTGTAAGGGCTGGTTCTCCTTCTCTATTTATCCATTTTCTATGCTTTTGGTGTCATTGGGTAGCTATAGAGTGGTTTAAAGTTGACTAAAGTTTGAGATTCATTCTCTATATACTATCTGAGAATAGCTTGCTAGAGTGAAGTGAGGTATCTGCTTGACTAGCAGTTGTGAGCATTCAAATAGCTCATGTTGTAGACATTGTTCCTCTTTTTGTAAGCATCCATTTGAAGTGAAATTTGTTTTGTTGGAAAGCTCTTGGTGTCTACTACAATTCTACAAAAGGTCACTGGAGTTCTTTGCATAAGCTATGAGCAAGAGCATTTTTGGTGTGCAGAGGTCAAAGAAGGATACCTGTGGAGGTCATTCACGCTTCATCGTTGCTTAGGGGTTGAGATACTTCCCCCATTAGTGGTATTAGAGCATTTGGGCATCTTGGAGGTATCACATACAAGCAATAAGACCCCTTGGAGTTGGTGGTTGAAGATTTTCATCAACAAAAGCTTCTTGGAGGTAGCTCACATCAAGGGGGAGCTATTCTACTCAAAGTTTCAAGAGCACAAGGTGTCCATCTAAGGAAAGCTTTGGATTGAGGTAACCTCAGAGCCTCATTTTCATTTTACACACATTGGAGCATTAGCCAAGGGCTAGGTCAAGTATCAAAGACTAGATATGGGAGACTTCAACACTCAAATTGAAAAGCTAGACAAAGGGAACTATCAACGATGGAGATTAAGGGTCTCCAACTATCTTATGGGCAAGGGCCTTTGGGGGTTGATTAGTGGAAGTGAACCAAGACCTAGTGTAGAGGAGGTACCGGGGTATCCACTTTCAACAATATCAAATTGTATACATTTCCAGTACTCCATCTACTCAAGGGGGGTTCTCCTTAGGGAAGTATACCCTGTGACATTCTTGTGTGCAGGTACCTTCACTGATAACAGAGAAACCAATAGAAGTGAAAATGTACAGTTGCAGAGAAGGGATCAATGACAAGTGCTCTTGAGAGGAAATCACTTCCTAACTTTGAAAATGATTACAGAGAGCTAAAATAATACAAAAGGATGTAACAGTGGGCTAGCATGCCATTCCTAAACTAACCAGCAACAATACAAGAGCGTGACCAACAAGTGAATACAACAAAGATGATGACTTGATCCTGAAGAAATTCACCGATGCATGCCAATGACTAGATCCAAGCCACTCAATCACCCTGTAATGCTAATCAGCAACTCCACTGGAGGCCCACGCTCTGTATAATCATCACAGAGTGACCTTCCATAGTGTGCCTGTAGCAACAGAGTGCAGAGAGTAGACCAAAAAAATAGCCTCAACTAGCATCGACAAATGATGGTAGTGATGATACGCAATAGCCCATACGATTCAGATTACATCCGATTCAGCTCCAAAGTGAGTGCCAAACCTCTGTTTATATAGACTCCAGAGTGGCCAAGGGTGGCCTTGCCAAACTCCAGCCTTAAGTGCCGCACGCGCCAAAGTGGTGGTCCAGAGGTGGAGGATGGTAGCCAACTTCAATAAGGCCCCCAATTTTAGCTTCTGACACCGCCAAAGCCAAGTGGCAATATTCCTCCGCCCGTCATTTGCCGCCCAAGTAGCTCATGGTGGAGCCCATACTAAGTCGGTAGTCGGTAGTCGCCCTCCAAGGATGTCATCACATAGTCGCCCAGTGATATGGAGTTAGCCAAGAGTGGTTGGTGGCCTCGCCCCATATTATACGAAAGTGGTTGGTCGTCGCCTCCTTGACTTGCTAGAGTTGGTGGTCGCCTAGATTTGAGAAGTCCAAAATTTGTGGTCGCCCTGGGCGAGGGTCGCCCCATGAGGAGAGCTGGAAGGGATGAGGGTCGCCCAAATGCAAGGGGTCGCCAAATTGGAGTTCAGGAGGAGAAGGGGGAAGGGTCGCCCAAGTGTCCATATAGTTGACTAAGAAGGGGCTCGCCCACTTGGGATGGTTCAAGAGGAGGAGGGTCGCCCAAGTGCATGTAGAAGGCGAGTGATCGCCTTTGGAGAGGTTTGGGAGAAAATGGGTGGTCGCCCAATTAGCACAAAAGTGGTAGTCGCCTTTCTTTGTAGTAAGTCTCCATGGGTGGTCGCCCAATTTGCCATTAGGAGTAGAGGGTCGCCCAAGGTGGGGGGTCGCCCAAGGTGGGGGTCGCCCAAGGTGGGGGTCGCCCAAGGTGGGGGTCGCCAAAGGAAGAAGGGTCGCCCAGGAGGTGGGTCGCCCAGGAGGTGGGTCGCCCAGGAGGAGAGTCGCCCAGGAGGTGGGTCGCCCAGGAGGAGGGTCGCCCAGGAGGAGGGTCGCCTAGGAGGAGGGTCGCCCAGGAGGAGAGTCGCCTAGGAGGTGGGTCGCCCAGGGGTGGTGCCCAAAGTGGCTTTGGAGGAGAGTCGCCCAAGTAGAGGAAAGTTGCCCATGTGGGGCTTGACTGAAGAGGAGGAGGGTCGCCCAAGTTTCTTGGTGACTAGGAGGAGGCTCGCCCTTTTGCATATATGTAGCCTAAGAAGGCGCCGGTTATCTGCATATTCCCTCACCACATGGGCGTCGCCCCATGAGATATCAATTCCTTGTTTCATACCTGCAGCTTTATGGGTCACCAAAGTTCATTGTCTTGCATCCACTTCCTCCCAAAGACTTTGCTTCAAATTGCTCATGCTTTGACACTTCCCCGAAGCTTCTCCTCAAATAAAGTCAATCAAATGCTAGCAAGCTCACCTGCTCTACACCTAGGTTGGATGAGAATCCAACCAATGACCAGAGAAAGGCCTTTAGGGAATGGAATTAAAGAGACAAGAGGGTTATCTTTATTCTTTCCCAACACATTAGCAATAGCATGATCGGCCATATCCAAGACTTGGATTCAAGCATGAAGCTATGGGAGACACTTGAAAGGCTTTATTCAACAAGCACCAAAGCAAGGAAGATCCAACTCAAGAATGAGCTCAACAACCTTAGGAAGAGCTCAGAGATTAGCATAAATGACTACATACTTAAGGTCAAGGAGTTATCAAACGCATTGGGATCCATTGGAAGCCATGTAGACAATGACGATCTTGTGGCTTATACTCTCAATGGTTTGAGAGATGATGAGAAGTGGAAACCCTTTACCACTTCAATTTATGTAAGGGATAATCTTCCCGATTTTGAGCGATTGGTTGCTCTCATGGTCATCGAAGAAATGAACATAGGTGGAAGTTCAACTAAAAGCAAGGATGCACAAGTTTTCTATGCAGGTAATCATAGGGGCAAAGGAAGACGAGGACGAGGAAGGGGCAAAGGAAGGTTTGGAGGAAGGAAAGGCCACTCAAGAAATCAAGGACATGACCAAGGCACCTCATCACAAAGAGGGAGAGGAAGAACAAGAGGAAGAGGAGGACGACATCAACAAAACAGGAATCAAGATGGTGAAGGATGTTACATATGTGGCAAGTTTGGCGAATATGCTAGAGATTGCTACCAAGGAGGAAACCAAAGGATCTATGATCAAGGTTCTTCATACAAAGGCCAAGGTAATTATGCTTCTACAAGTTCAAAAAATGACAATCTCTTGATGATGCACATGAATGGGAATTCAAGCAAAGTAGATAACACTTGGTATATTGATAGTGGATGTAGCAACCATATGAGTTGCAATGCATCTTGGTTTACTAATCTACATGTTCCCAATGGTAAAGGACATGTAGACACAGGTGATGATACAGCCCATGAGATCTCCCATGTTGGAGATGTAGCTTTGGATGACAAGGAGGAAGGAAGATGTCTCAAGGATGTCTTGCATGTACCTACCATCACAAAGAACTTGGTGTGCATTGGGCAAATGGTTGAAAGAGGCTATCAAGTAAGGTTCAACAAAGGTGGATGCTTTGTGGAGAACCCTAAGAAAGGTTACAAGGTCATAGCAAGAGGAAAGAAGCAAGGGATACTTTTCACTTTGGAGGTAAATTCTCATTCCACTCAACATGTCTACTTCACATATGGAAACAAGAGGATTTCAAAGTTGGACTTGTGGCACAAGAGGATAGGTCACATTAACATACAAAGAATGAAGGAAATGCAATTCAAGAGGGTACTTGAAGTTCTTCCCAACTTCCAAGGACATGGTATGAAGCATTTATGTGAATCTTGTCAACTAGGGAAGCAAGCAAGACTTCCATTCAACAAGAGTGGCTACATAAGCCAACATCCATTGGAGTTGATACATACAGATGTGTGGGGGCCAACCAAAGAGCAATCCATTGGAGGTAACAAGTACTTTGTCACTTTTATAGATGATTGCACAAGGATGGTTTGGGTTTATTTCATAAAAAACAAATCAGATGTGTTTACATGTTTCAAAGCATTCAAGGCAATGGTAGAGAAGGAAACAGGTACATATATCAAGAAGCTAAGGTCCGATGGAGGGGGAGAATATTTCTCCAATGAGTTTTCTGATTTCTTAATGGATCAAGGCATCAAGAGGCAAGTAACATGCAGGTACACACCCCAACAAAATGGAGTAGCAGAGAGAAAGAATAGATACATTGCCGAGATAAAAAGAGCAATGCTTAATGAGATGAATGTACCTAACATGTTTTGGAGTGATGCAGCAAATGCCACCGTGTATCTTATGAATAGGGCTCCTACCTCAAGGATCCATGGCTTGACACCATATCAAGCCTATTATGGTAAGAAACCTGATCTTTCAAACTTGAAGATATTTGGATGTACTTGTTATGTACATGTGCCAAGTGAATTGAGGCACAAGCTACAACCAAAGGCAAAAAAGTGTGTGTTTCTAGGATATTCAAATGATCATAAAGGTTACAAGTGCTTCAACCCAAACACAAAAGACTTGAGGATATCAAGGGATGTAGCATTTGATGAGCTACTCCCTTGGTATAAGAAGTACGATTGTATGCAGGACTATGAAGAAGAAAAGCATGGACATGATGAACTAATCGACCTAGAGCTAAGCGGCCCAAGGTGTTCCATCAATGAAGATAGTTCAAGCATGAACTCACCATGGAGGGGGAGATATTCATCAAGCTATGAAGCACAATCAATCAACAAAGGCAAAGCAACATTGGTGGAGTTGGATGAAGAAGGTAATGAAGTTGAAGACGATGAAGGAGACATGATGGAGAAAGAAGCCACCTCAAAGAAAGAGATCAAGTTCCCAAGGCAAAGGAGGTTTATTCCTCCAAAAGGGGAAGAAAGGAAGTCTTCTAGAGTTAAGTATCCAAATCAAAGGTTTACTTATGATTCATACATGGCAACTCATTATGCATATATGAACAAAGTAGTAGAAGATCATGAACCCAATTGCTATGAAGATGCAAGCAGGTACACCGAATGGAAAGAGGCAATGCAAGAAGAGATCGACGCACTTGAGGAGAATCAAACATGGACTCTAGTTCCCAAGAAGGATAACATGAAGGTAATAGGTAATAAGTGGGTGTGTAAAGTAAAGAGGAATTCAGATGGATCTATTTCTAGGTTCAAAGCAAGATTGGTGGCCAAGGGTTTTGCACAAACCTATGGAGTGGACTTTGAAGAGACATTCAGCCCCGTGGCAAAGATGAGCACCATTAGGACACTCATTTCAATGGCTGCTAGCAAAGGATGGAAGATTTTCCAATTGGATATCAAGAATGCCTTTCTCAATGGAGACTTGGAAGAAGAGGTATACATGGAGCAACCACTAGGTTTTGTTCATAAAGAGTTTCCACATCATGTTTGTAGGTTGAAGAAGGCACTTTATGGCCTAAAGCAAGCTCCAAGGGCTTGGAACCAAAGATTGGTGGACTATTTGATCAAATGTGATTACAATCAATGCAAGGCGGATCCATCTCTCTTCATCAAACAAAGAGGAGAACTTGTATTCTACATGTGTGTGTATGTAGATGATCTTATCATTACAGGTAATGATACAAAGGGCATTGAGGAGATCAAGGCAAAGCTTGGAAAGGAGTTTAGGATATCTGATCTTGGAGATCTTAGGTATTTTCTTGGCATTGAAGTTGTATGCAGAGAAGAAGGTGTTATGCTCATACAAAGGAAGTATATTCTAGACCTACTTGAGAGGTTTGGGATGCTACATTGCAAGCCTATTTCAAATCCCATGGAAGTTAATGTAAAGCTAAGCTCCATTGATGGAGAGCCATTAGAGGATGTAACTTTGTATCGATCTATTGTAGGCTCTTTCAATTATGCCACAATAACTAGGCCAGACAGAGCATATTGAGTTGGAGTGTTATCACAATTTATGCATAGTCCAAGGACTACACACTTGCAAGCTGCAAGAAGAATGTTACGATATCTCAAGGCCACTATAAATGAAGGATTGTTCTATTCATTTCATGATGATATGCAGGTCAAAGCTTATTCTGATGCGGATTGGGCCGGTTCCAAGGAGGATAGAAGAAGTACAAGTGGTTACCTAGTCATGCTAGGTAGCAAGATCATCTCATGGATTTCAAAGAAGCAACCCACGGTGGCATTATCTTCCACTGAGGCTGAGTATAGAGCTTTGGCTCAAGTCACATGTGAGCTAATGTGGATTAAGAAGTTATTTATGGAGCTTAATTTGCAGGTTGACACATATCCATTTTTTTGTGACAACATGAGTAGCATTCATCTAGCATCGAATCCTCTCTATCATGCTAGAACCAACCATATTGAAGTGCACTATCACTTCATAAGGGAAAAGGTGATATCCAAGGAAGTTTTAGTACATCATATTGGTACCAAGGACCAAGTTGCCGACATGTTTACAAAGGCTTTGGATGGGATGAAGATTTCAAAATTCAAGCAATGCATCAACATGAAGGAGCTTGGATGAGGACGAAGAATTGAAGCTTGAGGGGGAGTGTTAAAAGTCAATCTTCAAGCTACAAATTCATGGGGAATCTTTTATGGACATGTGGAACAATCAAAGGAAGCCAAAAGCCACAAGATTCCATCAAGAAAAGTCACTTAACCACTCCTTGATGGAGAATGTTAATCTCCAAAAGAACAAGTTAATCTTGTATTTAGAGCACCTCTATAACAAGAATAACTCAAACCTTCTCCAATTTTAGAAGATACTCAATTATCAAGATTTTGAAAAATCTGTGAAGATGATGACTCTACAGAAAGTCTACTGCACATATCTTTCTCATTGACCTATCAATTGTGTAAAAGTTTTGATAAAACTTTGCACAACGTGTTGCCTATAGATTGTGCACCTTCTCCAAGTTGAATTACTCTAAAAGATTCAGTATAACTTGAGAGATGAACTCAACAAGTTACCTATGTCTAAAACTATCACCCTATAGAGTCGATTTTGATACCTATAACTTCTAAGACATAGTTCTCCAAGACTAGAACCCGTTTAAGCAAATGCTTTTAGCCACAAGTAGATTACCTTCCAACTTAAAAATTAAGTGCTTACTTGCTCAAAACTTTTAAGTGTGGAAGGAGGACTGATCAAAACATTGACTTCGAATTTTGCGCCTCCTGCAATCTCTCTTCTTCCATTTACACATGTAAATGTTCCTACACTCATTTCTCTCAGCTTGATCACAATTAGAAGCTAAAAATTTGTACAGAGGTCAATCACCTATAGACTTAGACTTGTACAAAAGCATTTCATAAAAGATCTAACACACAAGGAGAAAACGCAGAAACATCGGGTGCAAAAATCTTTCATTTCTGAAGGAGTTTACAACTGAATGATGAGAGAGAGTTCAACTAGCTTCTAAGATGTCTAATGACTCTTACAACTCTCAATTACTCTATTCTCATGCTCTATCATAATTTCCCGGACATTTTCCATAGTATTTATAGGCAAGTATTTACAAACTTATGACTAATCAAAAGTATAAGTGACCTATATCTGAACTAATGTACATATGTGTACATTTCTTTCGACTCCTGAATGTAAACTTCTTCTATGCTTCAAAACTTGATCTTGTCTTCATTCTTTGACTTCCAAAAATTCAATTGTTGATTGCTCTACACCAACAGCTCCCCCTCAATCATCAATTGAGGTTTTCTCTATCTTCTTTATGCCTGCCATGTCTTTGAACTTCTGTAGCTTTGGTCCATCCAAGCTTTTTGTAAGCATATTAGCTATCTGATCTTTAGTTGAAGTATGTATGACTTCAATCTCTTTGTCCATCACTTTCTCTCTTAGAAAGTGATACTAAATCTCAATGTGTTTGGTCTTTGTATAGTGCCAAAACTCTTCATCAGAGTCTTAAGCCATATTACTTCCTTTGCAGCTTCAACCATGCCTTTGTACTCAGCTTCTATAGATGATAAAGCAACTCTATGTTGCTTCTTTGAACACCAAGAGATTAACTTATCTCCCACATAACACATGTATCCATAAGTTGACTTTCTATCATCTGGATTACCTGCCCAATCTGCATCACTATAAATCTTGATATTTGTATCTGATGTAAAACCATAATACAAACCTTCTTTGAGTGTACCCTTAATGTACCTCAACACTCTTTGACCTGCAATCCAATGTTCTTTCCTAGGAAAATGCATGAATTGAGATTATACCCCAACTACATATGACAAGTCAGGTCTAGTTAATGTAGCATAGATAAGACTACCAACCAAACTCTGATATTGTTTCATGTCCTTGAACTCTTCACCTCCATATCTGCTTAATTTGTGATTTACCTCCATTGGAGTAGGTGCTACCCTGCAATCATTCATTTTCAACTTGATTAACAAGTTTCTCAAATACCTTTCTTGAGTCACATACACTCCATGTTGAGTGTATGAAATCTCCATCCCCAAGAAATATGACAAGTCTCCCAAATTACTGATTTTGAACTCTTTCTCTATTTGCTCCTTTAGGCTTTGAATGCCTTTCTCATCTGTACCTGTAAGAATTATATCATCAACATATATGCACATGTAAATGAACCCATCATCACTTGCTTTAACAAGCAAGCTACTATCTCCCTTAGATACTTGAAATCCAAGTTCTTTCAAGAACTTCACAAGTCTATAATTCCATGCCCTTGGGGCCTGCTTCAAGCCATACAAATCTCTCTTGAGCTTACACACATGATCTGGATATTTTCCATCTCTGAATCCTTGAGGTTGCTCCATGAAAACATCATCTGAAATATAACCATTCAAGAAAGCATTCTTCACATCTAATTGACATAATTTCCAACCTTTACATGCAACAATAGCTATGAGTGTCCTGATAGTTGTCATCTTTGCCACAGGACTATAAGTCTCATCATAATCAACACCATATGTTTGAGCAAACCCTTTCACAACAAGTCTAGCTTTGTACCTAGACACCCTTCCATCTGCAAACCTCTTTGTCTTGTAGACCCATTTGCATCCAATGATCTTCTGGCTATTTGGTTTAGGAACCAATTCCCAAGTCTGATTCTCCATCAATGCATCATATTCTTCCTGCATAGCTTTCTCCCAAATTTCCTTACCTTTTGCCTCTTCATATGTAGAAGGGTCTTCATCTGCCTTAATCATATAAGCATAATCTTTGGTAGCCAAAAAAGAAGTATCATAGCTATACCTTGTAGGTTGCCACTTGTGCCTTGATGACCTTCTGAGCTCTCCTTTCCTTGAGGTTTCTGGTTCTTCACACTCAGGATCAAATCTTGGCATTTCTTCAACTTCAACCTGCACTTCATTATTCTCCTCTTCATCAAATATCTGAACCTTTGATTTACCTTTCCTTTGACTCACAACTTCTTCATCACCTGTATTAATATTGATTGTACCTACATACCAAGTACCTTGCTCATCAAATGTAACATCTTTTGATACAAGAAATTGTTTTGTGGATGGACTCCACAACCTATATCCCATCTGCTTATCATCATAACCAATAAACACATACTTTTCAGCTTTAGGTTCCAATTTGTGTCTTAATTGTGATGGCACATATGCATATGCCAAACATCCAAATACTTTGCAATGATCCAAGGTAGGTCTCTTACCCCACCAAGCTTCATATGGTGTCATACCATGCAAAGCTTTACATGGTAGCCTATTGACCAAATAAGTAGCTGTATTTAGAGCCTCAGCCCACAAATAATTTGGGAAATTTTTCTCCTTCATCATGGATCTTGCAAACTGAACAAGAGTTCTATTCCTCCTTTCTGCTACACCATTTTGTTGAGGAGAGTACCTGCAAGTAATTTCCCTTTTTATACCTGCATCCCACAAGTAATCACTGAACTCATTAGAGAAATACTCTCCCCCTCCATCTGACCTTAGTCTCTTCAATTTATGACCTGTAATTCTCTCTGCATACACATGATAATGTTTGAATGTATTGAATACCTCTGACTTATCTTTGATCACATAAATAGTGATCCATCTAGTAGCATCATCAACATAAATCACATAGTACCTTGAACCATTGATACTGAAATCCTTTGATGGTCCCCACACATCTGTGTGTACCAACTCAAGCTTCTTTGAATACATAAAACCATGCTTGGAGTAAGATTTCTTATGAGCCTTACATAATTGACATGCCTCACATCTGTATGTCATATGTTGACCTGTAACATTAGGCAATCCAAGCACAGAACCATTGTTAATCATATCTTTGATACCTCTTTCATTAAAATGTTCAAGCCTCTTGTGCCAAAGATCTAACTCAGAGATCTTATGTCCTCCATATGTGAACAAGGCATGACCAACATTACCTTGAATCTTCAATGTGAACAACCTTCCTTCTTTCTTCCTTGAAACAATCTGTTTATACCCATTGCTAGGGTCTTCCTCAAACACTCCTTCATTAGTGAACCTCACTTCATAACCTTTTTCAACAATTTGTCCTACACTTATCAGATTTTTAGGAATTGTAGGAACATACAAGACCTTACTCAATAAGGTACTACCATCCTTGGCCTTTACTGATCCAATTGACTTCTCATTGTGCTTTGTATTGTCACCTGTTTGAACAACATGATTAGATACCTTATTTTCCAAATCATTCATCAATGCTATGTTACCACTCAGGTGATTGCTACACCCTGAGTCAATGTAGAAGACTCTTTGGTCTTCACTTTGCCTTTCACAAGTTGCATTCATTATCAATGTTGAATCCTCCTTCTGATCTGAAGCATAATTGTAGTAGGTATTGTTGTATTGTTGACTTTGGAATCCTCTACCTGCATTTCTTCCAAAGTAACCTCTACTACCTCTACCTCTGAAATTACCTCTTTGATTTCTGCCACCTCTTCCTCTTGAATTAAATTGTTGATTATATCCACCATTACTCTGATTATTATGCCAACAATCATTAGCTAAATGATTTTTCTAACCACAAATCCAGCGAGCTTTGACTCCATCTTTTTTGTTCCTGCCTCTTCCTCTACCTTTGCCATCTCCTCTTCCTCTTAGGAAGTTCGCTTGACTAGTTGTGCCTTCATCTTCATTTGCTTGTTGTTTCCCTTTGCTATTTTTCTTCTTATCCTTTGAGTACATTGCATGACCTGTACTCTTGTCACCTTCACCTTTGAATTCCTGCTCAAATGTTAACATATGTCCTAGCAAGTGATTTAAGTCAAGAGTAAAATGATCAAGTGATAATTCAGTAGACAAAATGAATGGCTTCCATTTGTCATCACCTCTCAAACCTGTAAGGATTTGCCTTACCAATTTATCCTCCTCAATGTCTTCATCAACAGCTCCTAATGCATCTGCAATGTCCTTCATTCTAGTTACATAATCTGAGATGGATTGAGAGGCCTTCTTCTTGAATGTAGTAAATTCTGCCCACAAGGATGCCTTCCTAGACTTTGTGGTATTTTGGAAATGCTCCTCCAAAGCATTCCATATATCACTTGCACTTTCAAGACCTCTAATGTGAGGTAGCAAGTAGTGATTGACTGCCATATAGATAATGCTCCTAGCTTGAGCATCTCTCTTCATCCAATTCTTCAAATCTGATAACTCCTCCCTAGTTGGAACACTAGGATCTCTGAATTGAGGCTTTTCTTCTTCACTTGTAATATAGCCTATCAAATCTTTGCTCATTAGATGAGCTTCCATCCTCATTGACCATGCAGGATAGTTTTCTCTATCCAATTTCTCTATCTAAAGATAATCTCCCATCTTTTCTTCACCTGTGTATTGAATTCTTCAAACTTTATGAGTAATAGATGTACCTTTACTTCGAATAATACTCCTTCTGGCTTCCTTGGTGTCGTATGATCTCCTTCTCAAGCTTTGCTCTCAAGCTTTCACCTTTTGAACCTTCAGATGTTGAATTCTTTGCACCTGCAGCAGTCGGGATCCTCCTTTCTTTAATTCTGATGCTTCCTACTCTGATACCACTGATGGAGAATGTTAATCTCCAAAAGAACAAGTTAATCTTGTATTTAGAGCACCTCTATAACAAGAATAACTCAAAACGTCTCCAATTTTAGAAGATCCATACTCAATTATCAAGATTTTGAAAAATCTGTGAAGATGATGACTCTACAAAAAGTCTGCTGCACATATCTTTCGCATTGACCTATCAATTGTGTCAAGTTTTTTATAAAAATTTGCACAAGGTGTTGCCTATAGATTTTGCACCTTCTCCAAGTTGAATTACTCTAAAAGATTCAGTATAACTTGAGAAATGAACTCAACAAGTTACCTATGTCTCAAATTGTCACCCTGTAGAGTCGATTTTGATACTTGTAACTTCTAAGACATAGTTCTCCAAGACTAGAACCCGTTTAAGCGAATGCTTTTAGCCACAAGTAGCTTACCTTCCAACTTAAAAATTAAGTGCTTACTTGCTCAAAACTTTAAAGTGTGGAAGGATAACTGATCAAAACATTGACTTCAAATTTTGCACCTCCTGCAATCTCTCTTCTTCCATTTACACATGTAAATGTTCCTACACTCATTCTTCTGAGCTTGATCACAATTAGAAGCTAACAATTTGTACAGAGGTCAATCACCTAGAGACTTAGACTTGTACAGAAGCATTTCATAAAAGATCTAACACAGAAGGAGAAAACTTAGAAACATCGGATGCAAAAATCTTTCATTTCTGAAGGAGTTTACAACTGAATGATGAGAGAGAGTTCAACTAACTTGTAAGATGTATAATGACTCTTACAACTCTCAATTACTCTATTCTCATGCTCTCTCATAATTGCCCTGACATTTTCCATAGTATTTTTAGGCAAGTATTTACAAACTTATGACTAATCAAAAGTATAAGTGACCTATATCTGAACTAATGTACATATGTGTACATTTCTTTCAACTCTGAATGTAAACTTCTTCTATGCTTCAAAACGTGATCTTGTCTTCATTCTTTGACTTCCAAAACTTCAATTGTTGATTGCTCTGCACCAACACTCCCCAAGGCATCTCAACTAAGTCCTTCAAGTTAGGAGGCTGATTTGGAAAGGTAGTTCCTAGATTTTAGGGGCACACTTCTCACTATAAAATGAGCATCTATCCCGACTTCTTTTGGGCCATCATCTTGGAGTTTTAGCTCATGTAAGTGAACACTAAGTGCTGGAGTTGTGATAAGCAAGCCCCTTGCTTAAGCTAGCCCCGTGCTTGCTTGTTTGTTTTCTTTTAGTAGGCATATCTCCGTGTGTGCACAGGCAGTGTTGCAACTCTCTACCCCTGCATTGTTTGCATTGGTTCTCCCTCATATTGTATCCATTTGATGTAATTCTTGTCTCATTGGATAGCTATTAGAGTCTATTTTATGCTCAAAATTCTATGGAGCATTCTCTGAGTAGTCTGGGAGCAACATTCATTTTAGTGAAGTTGTGTGATTGATATCTCTCTCTCTATATGTAGGCTCTGTTGGAAATATTTTGCTCTCTCTTGTAAGGGCTGGTTCTCCTTTTCTATTTATCCATTTGCTATGATTTTGGTGTCATTGGGTAGCTATTAGAATTTTCTAAAGCTGGTCCAAGTTTGAGATTCATTCTCTGTACAGTCTCTGAGAAAAGCGTGCTGGAGTGAAGTGAGGTATCTGCTTGACTAGGAGTTGTGAGCATTCAACTAGCTCATGTGGTAGACATTGTTTCTCTTTGTGTAAGCATCCATTTGAAGTGAAATTTGATTTGTTGGAA
Organism: Ceratopteris richardii; assembly: GCA_020310875.1. Taxonomy (NCBI): domain Eukaryota; kingdom Viridiplantae; phylum Streptophyta; class Polypodiopsida; order Polypodiales; family Pteridaceae; genus Ceratopteris; species Ceratopteris richardii. The sequence continues at coordinate 80,363,221 of CM035419.1, read as the reverse complement.
AGCTCTTGGTGTCTAATATAGGTCTACAAAATTTCACTGGAGTTCTCTACATAAGCTCTGAGTAAGAGAATTTTTGGGGTGCAGAGTTCAAAGAAGGATACCTGTGGAGGTCATTCGCGCTTTGTAGTTGCTTAGGGGTTGAAATACTTCCCCCATCACATATCAACATTCCCAAGGTCAAGGAAATGAGCAACCATGAAGTGGTAAGAGGTCTTCCAAGATTCAATGATGTTGGACTACATGAGTTTTGTGAAGCATGCCAACTAGAAAAGCAAACTCGACAACTATTCAAGAAGAGCAACTATGTGGCAAGGAATGTCATCGACTTGATACATACGGATGTGTGGGAACCATCACAACAACCTTTAGTGACTGGTAATAGATATTTTGTCACTTTTATTGATGATCATTCAAGAAAAGTATGGATGTTTTGCATAAAACAAAAATCAGATGTGTTCTCCATGTTCAACAGATTTAAAGCATAGGTAGAAAAGGAAACAGGATGCTACATAAAGACCTTGAGTTCCGATGGAGGAGGAGAATATTTCTCCAAAGAATTTTCAGATTTTCTTTATGAAAAGGGCATCAAGCGACAATTTACATGTAGGTACACACCTCAACAAAATGAAATAGCTGAAAGGAAAAATAGACATATCACAGAAGTTGCAAAGTGCATGCTCAACGAGATGAAGGTGCCACTGAACTATTGGGCTGAAGCAACTAGCACGGTTGTTTATTTGATGAACAAGTGCACAATGGTTGGAATGCATAATCTAACTCCCGAGGAGGTTTATTCTGGTAAGAAACTTGACCTTACACACCTCAAAGTTTTTGGATGTGTGTGTTATGTTCACATCCCTCAAGAACTAAGGACAAAGATGGAGGCAAAGTCAAAAAAATGTATTTTCATTGGATATTCATTGGAGCAAAAGGGATACATGTGCTACAATCCGGTGACAAAGGAGCTACAAGTCTCACGAGATGTGGTATTTGATGAGCTAAAACCATGGTTTGGAGACAAAGAGAAAGAGCAGATTCTTGAAGAAGATTGCAAAGATGATGGAGGTGCTATCCAAGAAGAATTTCAAGAAACAAGCACTCAAATGTCAAGTCCAAAAGTTTCTACATCACTTGGAGAAAGCTCAACATGGAAGGGGAGACTAAGGAGTCATTCCTCATCACCAACATCAGGTTATGAAAGATTTGAAGTTGAAAGTGCTGTCCAAAATAATGATTCAAATGCAAGTGAAGAAGAGTATGAAGAGGTGATTACACCAAAGGTAAAGCTGAACCGGTTGAAGAAGCAATATTCAAAAGGAAATGAAGGGAGGTCTTCGAAAGCAAGGTATCCAATTCAAAGGTTGAGCTATGATAGTTTTATTGCAAAGCATTTTGCATATATGACACAGGTGGTCAAAGACAAAGAACCGGATGCATATGAAGAAGCATGTACACAAAAAGAATGGCAAGAAGCTATGCAAGAAGAGATAAAAGCTCTCAAGGACAATCACACATGGGAGCTAGTTCCAAAGTCTGAAGGTATGAAGATTGTTCCAAATAAATGGGTGTTTAAAATAAAGAGAAATGGTGATGGTTCTCTAGCTAGGCATAAAGCTAGACTAGTAGCAAAAGGATTCAAACAAACTCACGACATCAACTATGGAGAGACTTTCAGCCCGGTTGCAAAGATGGGAATAATTAGAACCATGATTGCAGTAAGTGTAGCAAGGAGATGGCCCGTATATCAACTTGACATAAAAAATGATTTTCTCAATGGTCAACTTCAAGAAGAGGTATACATGAGTCAAGTGATTGGATTTGAAGACAAAAAGCATCCAGATTTTGTTTGTAGATTGAAGAAAGCTTTGTATGCGCTGAAGCAAGCACCATGTGCTTGGAATCAAAGATTGGTTGAGTACCTCACAAGGTGTGGGTATGGTCCAAGTAATGCAGATCCCTCTCTCTACATGAAGAAAGAAGAGGGCAAGCAGGTATATATTTGCATATACATTGATGATCTCATCATAACAGGAAGTAGTGTTGCAGGGATACAAGAGATAAAAAGAAAACTCGATAAGAAGTTTAAAATTTCATATCTTGGTGATCTGAAATACTTTTTAGGCATTGAGATAATCTGTGGGAAAGATGGCATCTACTTGATGCAAAGAAAGTACTTATTGGATGTTCTTTTCAGATTTGAAATGAGTGAATGCAAACCACTCACTCAACCTATGGACACAAATGTGAAGCTATGCTCAAATGATGGAGAGAAGTTACATGATGTAACTACATACATAAGTATTATAGGCTCATTGATCTACGCTACGATCACAAGACCAGATTTGTATTATGTTGTTGGAGTTCTTTCTCAATTTATGCAAGCTCCAACAAGTGAGCATTTAAATTCAGCCAAATGAGTGATAAGATATGTGAAGCACACAGTCAATCATGCCTTGTTTTATAGATATGATGAAGAATTTCACGTAAAGGGCTTAAGTGATGCTGATTGGGCTGGTTCAAACGAAGATAGATGATCCACGTCAGTTTATAATCTACTTACATCTAATTCATGTGGAATAAACCTTAGGTGAATTGGATTTGAGTTCATAGGTTAAATAAGCACAAATAGATTGACTAGTTATAAAAGGATGTGCACTATGTTAAAAGTCAAGATTCTAGCTACAAATTCATGGGAAATCATTTATGGATATGTGAAGCAATCACACGAAGCCAAAAACCACAAGATTCCATCAAGAAAAGTCATTGAACCACTCTTCAAGTCATCTCAATGAAGTCCTCCAAGTTAGGAGGCTGATTTGGAAAGATAATTCCTAGATTTTAGGGGCATACTTCCCACTATAAAAGGAGCATGTATTCTGACTTCTTTTGTGCCATCTTCTTGGAGTTTAAGCTCATGTAACGTGAGCACTAAGTGTTGGTGTTGTAATAAGCAAGACCCTTGCTTAAGCTAGTCCCTTGCTTAAGCTAGCCCCCTGCTTGCTTCTTTGATTTCTTTGAGTAGGTATATCTGTTTGTGTGCATAGGCAATGTTGCAACTCTCTACCCCTACGTTGTTAGCATTGGTTCTCCCTCCTTATGTATCCATTTGATGTAGTTCTTCTCTCATTGGATAGCAATTAGAGTCTCTTTTATGCTCACCAAGTCTCTAGAGCAAACTTTGAGTAGTCTGGAAGCAACTTTCTTTCATCTCTCTCTGTGTGTAAGCTCTATCGAAAATATTTTGTTCTCAATTGTAAGGGTTGTTTCTCCTTGTCTATTTATCCAATTTCTATGATTGTTTTTTCATTGGATAGCTACTAGATTGTACTAAAGTTGACCCATAATCTTTGAGAAAAGTTTGCTGGAGTGAAGTGAGGTCTCTGTTTGACTAGCAACTAGGGCAAAGAAGGGTACCTATGGAGGTCATTGGCACTTTGTCCTTGCTTAAGGGTTGAGATACTTCTCCCATCAGTGGTATCAAAGCCTTTTGGCATCTTGGGGGAATCGAATATAATCACCAAGAGGGAGCAATTCTACTCAGAATCTCAACAAAAGCTTGTTGGAGCTAGCTCACATCAAGGGGGAGTGATTTTACTCAAATTTTCAAGAGCACAAGGTGTCCATCTAAGGAAGGCTTTGGATTGAGGTATCTTTAGAGCGTCATGTGCATTTCACACTCATTCGAGATTCAGCCAAGGGCTAGATCAAGTAGCCAATACCAAAGATAAATGACTTCAACACTCCAATTTAAAAGTTAGATAAGGGGAACTATCAACAGTGGAGATTAAGGGTCTCCAACTACCTTATGGGCAAGGGCCTTTGGGGATTGATTAGTGGAAGTGAACCAAGACCTAGGTTGGATGAAAATCCAACCAATGACCAGAGAAGTCCCTTTAGGGAATGGAATGAAGGAGACAAGAGGGTTATCTTTATCCTTACCCAACACATTAGCAATAGCATGATCAGGCATATCCAAGACTGGGATTCAAGCATGAAGGTATGGGAGACACTTGAGAGGCTTTATTCAACAAGCACCAAAGCAAGGAAGATCCAACTCAAGAATGAGCTCAACAACATAAGGAAGAGCTCCTAAATGACTACATACTTAAGGTAAAGGAATTGTCAGATGCATTGGGATCCATTGGAAGCCATGTAGATGATGAAAATCTTGTGGCTTATACTCTTAATGGTTTGAGGGATGATGAGAAATGAAAACCCTTTACAACTTCAGTATATGTAATGGATAATCTTCCCGATTTCAAGCAATTGATTGCTCTCATGGTCACCAAAGAGATGAGCATAGGTGGAAGTTCAACTAAAAGCAAGGATGCAAAAGTGTTTTATGCAGACAACCAAAGGGGCAAAGGAAGACGAGGATAAGGTAGGGGAAAAAGAAGGTTTGGAGGAAGGCAAGGCCACTCAAGAAATTAAGGAAATGAACAAGGCATCTCATGACAAAGAGTTAGAGGAAGAACAAGAGGAAGAGGAGGAAAGCATCGACAAAACAGGAATCAAGATGGCGAAGGATGTTATATATGTGGCAAGTTTGGCCAGTATGTTAGAGATTGTTACAAAGGAGGAAACCAAAGGAGCTATAATCAAGGTTCTCAATGCAAAGGCCAAGGTATTTATGCCTCTAAAAGTTCAGAAAATGAAATTCTCTTGATGATGCACATGAATGGGAATTCAAGAAAAGTAGATAATACTTGTTATATCGATAGTGGATTTAACAACCATATGAGTTGCAATGCTTATTAGTTTACTAATATACATGCTCCCAAAGGTAAAGGACATGTAGAAACCATATTATCTATGTATAGAAGGAATTTTTCTACTATCTACCAAGTTGAATACACTATTCATTTTTTCTAAGAGGTGTATATACAAAAGTAGAAAGTTTTGGGAGCTAGTCATTTTGCAACTAGTCTAGCTTGACTCAAACATTTGAGATACTTGGTCCAAAGCACTTGAGTGATTTCTTTTGTGGATTTAGGAAGCTCAGAGGCTCTAATAACCAACTCTAAAGTCTCAGTTGGCTAGTGTGAATCAGGTTGTAGCAGCACCAACTCATCTTTTGATTGCATCCACCATCTCTCTCCATAGTGGTATTAGAACATAGTCAATCAACATGGGAGATGGATTTCCATCAACAATTGACAAATTAGATAGAAACAACTACCTAGCATGGTCTCTAAGGATGGATTCTTATCTTCAAGGGAGGAGTCTATTTGGATACACATCTAGAGACAAAGTTATGCCAACCATGAGGAACAAAGGGCAACCATCACATGAAGAAGAGAAAATACTTTCAAATTGGTGTTCAAAGGATGCATTTGCAAGGTCCTATATTCTAAACTCAATCTCTGATTTTCTTTTACCTCATGTCAAGGGATGCAAGACATCAAGAGAGACTTGGAATGCACTTGTTTCTTTCTTCTCTTCCAACACTCGAGCAAGGAAGAACCAATTGTGGATGGAGTTCACAACAATGAACAAAAGCCTTAAGCAAACTATGACTAATTATGTCACAAAGATGGAGAAGATTTCAGATCAAATTGGAAGCATTGGAGAGGTAATTGAAGAGGAACAAATCATTAGACACATCATAAATGGAATCAAAGCAGATGACAAGTGAGAGTCTTTCACAACAGCCATGGATTCGGACATGGATATGTATGAACCCGACCTCAACACACTCATGGGCCAACTCTTCACTCATGAAGCAAAGATTAGCAAAAGGTTGTGAGTCCTCAAGAGGTAATCAAACTTCAGCCTTATATTTTGATAAAGCTAAGAGTAAGGACAAGTCCAAGAATAAGAAGAATGAAGATGAAGGTAGCTCTTTCCAAGAAGACTTTACACGTAGAGGGAGAGCTAGAGGAAGAGGCAGAGGTGGAAAGCAAGGCAGGGGGAGATTCGAATTATCTCAACCTTGCAATAAATGTGGCTTATCTAATCGTACTTCTAAAGAATGTTTCAGGAACCTTGGGAACTCAAGAGGACGAGGATTCAATAGAGGTGATTATGGATCAAATAGAGGAAGATACAATGGACGCTACAACAACAACTACAATAACAACAATTCCAACTACAAGAACTATCAAAGTGGCCATAGAGGAAGAAGAGATTACAATAACTATACAGAGGACCAAATTTAAGAAGATTCATTATTTATTATGAATATATCATTGAAGAAGGGTAAGGATGATTATCACATCTTTTACATTGATTCGGTATGCTCAATTCATGTAGCAAGAAATGTGGCTTTACTTTTTTATTTGGAAGATCCTCACAACAAACATGAAGTGCAAACAGCAGATGATACAAAGCACTCAGTGGAGAAGTAGGTAATGTGAATACATCAGATGGGAATATGAACCTCTTAATCAAAGTCTTGTATGTCTCTACAATTACCAAAAATTTAATAAGTGTTGGGTAGATTGTTGAAAAAGGATTGCAGGTTATATTCAACCGATATGGAGCATATGTTGAAGACCCAAGGCAAGGCTTTAGAAGTATTGTCAAAGGAGAAAAGACAGGAAGGCTTTTCACATTTGAAGTGGAAGATACAAAGAACATAGACTTGTTTAGCTATGGATCTCAAACTCTAACAAATTTGGAGAAATGGCACAAATGGCTTGCCAACATTGGTGTAAGGACACAAACAAATTTGCAGGGACCAAAGCGTACTTGGCTTGCCTAATATCACAAGGAAACACATGATTTATAAGTGTGAAGCTTGTCAACTCAGCCAGGCTCATAGACAACCTTTCGATAAGAAGGGATATGTTTATCAAAATCTTTTGGATCTAGTGCACACGGATGTGTGGGGTGGAAGTAAGGAGCCATCTATATTTGGCTGAAGATATTATGTGTCTTTCATAGATGATTGTAGCAGGTGGACCATTATTTCTTTTATGAAGCACAAGGATGAAGTTTTTAATTGCTTTAAGAAGTATGTTGCTCTTGTTGAAAACCAAACAGATAGGACTTTTAAAAGACTGAGATCAGATTTTTAGAATACTTCTCTTCTAAATCTGATGCCTACTTGCATGAAAGAGGCATTAAAAGGGAAGTCACTACAAGGTATACACCCGAACTCAATGGTGTGGCAGAAAGGAGGAATAGAGCTATTGTTGAAGCTGCAAGGTCCATGCTCAATGAAAAGGTATTGCCAAACTACCTATGGACAGAGGCTCGGTCTACAACAACATATGTCATAAATAGACTTCCATCTAAGTCACTAGATGGAACCACTCCATATGAAGTATGGAATGGAAGAAGACCTAGTGTAGAGCATTGTAAAATCTTTGGATGCTTAGCCTATGCTCACATTCCTTCTCAAGTAAGATGGAAATTGGATCGCAACGTAGAGAAGTGCATATTTATTGGTTATGACCAAAACCAAAAATGATATAGATTGTACAACCCAACCAATAAAGGATTTTCTGTGAGTAGAGATGTATTTTTTTATGAGAACAAATCATGGTTTGATGATGAAAGGAAATTGAAGCTGCCTTATGACTTGGATGAACATTTTTCATCACTTCAACCAAAGGAGCCAAAGAAAATTGAAGAAAGTGATTTGGAGGTTGACCTAAAAGACTTGGAAAGACTAAAGCTATGGAAGAGCAAAGGTAAAGCAAAGATGCAAGATGCTACATATGGACCCGAGAGCTCACATCAACCACTTAGAAGGTCTTCAAGGGAGAAGAAGAAAACAAAGAGGTATGGTTATGATACGTCTTTGGTCACCAAGCACTCAATCTACATTGCAAAGGATTCAGCCAATGAAGAACCTACCACATTTGAAGATGCACAAAGCAAGAAAGATTGGAGAGATGCAATGGATGAAGAAATGAAAGCCTTGAAGGAGAATGACACTTGGGAGCTTGTACCTAACAAGCCATCTATGAAGGTAATGGGATCTCGATGGATATACAAAATCGAGAGGAATCCACATAAGTATAAATAGACATAAATCAAGGTTAGTTGCTAAAGGGTTTGCTCAAACCCATGGTATTGATTATGAGGATACTTTCTCTCCTCTTGCAAAAATGCATGCAATTAGGGTTCTCATTAGTCTTGTTGTAGCTAGAAATTGGAAGCTCTATCAACTTGATGTAAAGAATGGTTTCTTAAATGGATGGATTTCTGAGGAGTTGTATATGGCACAACCTCCTGCATATGAGGATGCAGATCATCCTTCCTATGTATGGATTGAAGCAAGCTCCAAGCGCTTGGAATTTCAGATTGGTGACTTATTTACAGGACCAAGGATTCAAAACTAGCAAGGCGAATACCTCTTTGTTCATAAAGAGGAATGGATTTGAAGTGATCTATCTATCTGTGTATGTTGATGATATCATTATCATAAGGAATGATCTTGAAGGAATCAAACAGGTAAAGATTCAAATGAAGGAGGAGCTCAAAATAAGTGATCTTGGACCACACTTATTTTTTTAGGTTGGAGTTAATCTACATAGGTTTAGGTATATACACCACACAAAGGAAGTATTTTCATGACATGCTCATCAAGTTTAAGATGGAAAGTGTGCAGGTACACCTATGGAGCAAAATCACTTATGAAGGAGAGCCAATTGAAGACATCGCAAGCTATAGAAGCTTGGTTGGAAGTTTGAACTATGCAACACTCAGAAGGGTGGATATATGCTATAGTGTTAGCATATTGAGTTAGTTTATGCATAAGACGAGAAGACCACATATAGAAACAGTTAAGAGAGTCCTCAAGTACCTAAAGGGGACCATGAATGAAGGCTTGTTTTATCCATTTACTTTAGATATTGAGCTAAAGGTCTACTCAGATGCTAATTGGGTCAGATCTAGAGATGATAGAAGAAGCACATCTGGGTATGTATCATTTGCAGATTCAAAAATCATTTCGTGCTCATCCAAGAAGCAACCAATAGTGGCATTATCTTGTATTGAATCTGAATATAGAGGTTTGGCTAATGCATCTCAAGAAAACATGTGGTTAAAATCTTTGTATACAGATCTTGGACTTTATTCTTCAACTGCTCACATTTTTTGTGACAACACAAGCTCACTACATCTTGCAGTTAATCTGGTATACCATGCTAAAACCAAGCATATTGAAGTCCACTACCATTATGTAAGGGAGAAGCTAGTGAGCAAGGATATTCAACTCTCCTATGTCTCTACAGATATGCAATGTGAAGAAATGTTGACCAAAGCTCTTAATGGTACAAAATTGAGTAGATTCAACTTTATGATAAGCTTGCACAAAATCAAGGACAATTGAAGACGTATTTGGAGGCCAACCATGTTAGCCTTGAGGGGGAGCTGTTGGTGCATTTTTTCCAAGCCTACATGCTCGATATGATATTGATTTGTAATCATATGTGTAGACATATGAACACCTCTTCTAAAAGAAAGAACGGCTTAATTCATCCATGATGTAAAAGAAAATTCGTGGCTCTAGCTACCTTAAACCAAGAATCCATTAGTTGAGGGAATACATCCTAATTCCTAGCATCACTTTTAGGTGAAGTCTACCTAATAAATTTTATCTCTTGTAATAGTAAAAGAAAGAATGGCTTAAGTCATCCATGATGTAAAAAGAAAATTTGTGGCTCTAGCTACGTGAAACCAAGAATCCATTAGGTGAAGGAATATTTCCTAATTCCTAGCATCACTTTTAATTGAAGCCATTTGAATTCAAATTCGAAATTACCTCCAAAAGTAGCTATAAAAGGAGCAAGAAGGATGTTGCCAAAGTAGTGCTTGATTCGTGCCGATTTCATGCCCATTTGTAGAGATTGAAGAGCTTACTCCAGAGCTCTATCATTCAACTCCAATTGTGCAAGTATTCATTGCCAATGAGGTTGTAATTATATGTGAATCTATACATTCATCATTTACTTATTCTCTAATTTATTCTTTGCTATACTCACTCAGAATAGTAAACTTTAGAAACCCATATTGCGGGCTATATGTAACCTTTGTTAGAGTTTTAAAGTGCCTTCTATCGATCTCTACCTCTTGTTTATGCTCACAAAATCTCATGTCCATTGAATTTTGAATGTGTGAGTAATCTACATTTTATTGCTCACTGGTATATCTATGTAGAGCCCAAAAATGGCGGAAGTGTTCTAAATTTTGCTAAAACATTTTCTTAGTGCTCAATTGATGACTTGAAGTGTGTTAAATTGGATTGGGAAGCTTGCTAGGTCTATTTTCTATGTCCAAAAGGAAAGTTTCTAATGCCTACTAGGTTGACATCATTACTCATTTTTTCCAACAGATATATGTACAAAATTTGCAAGTTTTGGGAGCTAGTCATTTTGCAACTAGTCTGTCTTGACTCAAACTTTTGGGATACTTGTTCTGAAGCACTTGGGTAATTTTTTTGTGGATTTAGGGAGCTCAAAGGGTCTACTAACCAACTCTGAAGTCTCAGTTGGCTGCTGTAAAGTTGGTTGTAGCAGCACCAACTCATCTTTGGATTCTATCCACCATCTCTCTCCACATTGAGGATATCAAGGGATGTCCTATTTGATGAGCTACTCCCTTGATATAAGAAGTATGATTGTATCCAGGAATATGAAGAAGAAAAGCATGGACAGGATGAATAACAAATAGACCTATCAATGAACATAGTTCAAGCATGACTTCACCGTGGAGCAGGAGATCTTCATCAAGCTATGAACCACAATCAATCAACAAAGGCAAAGCAACATTGGTGGAGTTGGATGAAGAAGGTAATGAAGTTGAAGATGATGAAGGACACATCATGGAAAATGAAGCCACATCAAAGAAGGAGATCAAGAACCCAAGGAAAAGGAGGTTTATTCCTCCAAAAGGTGAAGAAAAGAAGTCTTCTAGGGTTAAGTATCCAACTCAAAGGTTTACTTATGATTCTTACACGGCAACGCATTATGCATATATGAACAAAGTTGTAGAAGATCATGAGCTCGATTGTTATGAAGATGCAAGCAAACACACTAAATGGAAAGAGGCAATGCAAGAAGAGATTTAGGCACTTGAGGAGAATCAAACATGGAATCTAGTGCCCAACAAGGAAAAGATGAAGGTAATAGGTAATAAGTGGGTGTATAAAGTAAAGAGGAATTTAGATGGATCCATTTCTATGTTCAAAGCAAGATCTGTCACCAAGGGTTTTGCACAAACCTCTTGAGTGGACTTTGAAGAGACATTCAACCCCGTTGCAAAGATGAGCATGATTAGGAAATTCATTGCAATGGCTGGTAGCAAAGGATGGCAGTTCTTCCAGTTGGATGTCAAGAATTCCTTTCTCATTGGAGACTTAGAAGAAAAGGTATACATGAAGCAACCACTAGGTTTTGTTCATAAAGAGTTTCCACATCATGTTTGTGGGTTGAAGAAGGCTCTTTGTAGCCTAAAACAATCTTTCCAAGGTCTTGGAACCAAGATTGATGGACTAATTGATCAAATCTGGTTACAATCAATACAAGGCGGATCCATCTCTCTTCACCAAACAAAGAGGAGAACTATTACTCTAATTGTGTGTGTATGTATGTAGATGATCTTATCTTGACAAGTAATGATACAAAGGGCATTGAGGAGATCAAGGCAAAGCTTGGAAAGGAGTTTAGGGTCTCTGATCTTGGAGATCTTAGGTATTTTCATGGCATTAAAGTTGTATACAAAGAACAAGGTATTATGCTCATTCAATGAAAGTATATTCTAGACCTACTTGAGAGGTTTGGTATGCCACATTGCAAGCCTATTTCAAATCCCCTAGAAGTTAATGTAAAGCTAAGCTCCATTGTTGGAGAACCATTAAAGGATGTAACTTTCTATCGATCTATTGTAGGCTCTTTCAATTATGCCACAATAACTAGGTCTAACATAGCATATGGAGTTGGAGTGTTATCACAAATTATGCATAGTCCAAGGACTACATACTTACAAGCTGCAACAATAATACTACCATACCTCAAGGCTACTATAAATGAAGGATTGTTCTACTCATTTGAGGATGATATGCAAGTCAAAGCTTACTCTGATGCAGATTGGGCCAGTTCAAAAGAAGATAGAAGGAGTACAAGTGGCTACCTAGTCATGGTAGGTAGCAAGATCATTTTATATATTTCAAAGAAGCAACCCACATTGGCATTATCTTCCATGGAGAGTGAGTATGGAGCTTTGGCTCAAGTCACATGTGAGATAATGTGGATTAAGAAGTTATTTATGGAGCTTAATTTGCAGGTTGACACATATGCAATTTCTTGTGACAATATGAGTAGCATTCATCTAGCATCAAATCCTATCTATCATGCTAGAACCAAGCATATTGAAGTGCACTATCACTTCATAAGGGAAAAGGTGATATCCAAGGAAGTTTTAGTACATCATATTAGTACCAAGGACCAAGTGGGTGACATGTTTACAAAGGCTCTGAATGGAATGAAGATTTCAAAACTCAAGGAATGCATCAACATGAAGGAGCTTGGATAAGGCGAAGAATTGAAGCTAGAGTTAAAAGTCAAGTTTCAAGCTAAAAAATCATGCGAAATCATTTATGGACATGTGGAGCAATTAAAGGAAGCGTAAAGCCATTAGCTTCCATCAAGAAAAGTCACTCAACCACTCCCCAAGTCATCTGAACTAAGTCCTCCAAGTTAGGAGGTTGATTTGGAAAGATAGTTCCTAGATTTTAGGGGCACACTTCTCACTATAAAATGAGCATGTATCTCAACTTCCTTTGTGCCATCTTCCTTTTATTTTAGCTCATGTAAAGTGAGAACTAAGTTTTAGATTTGTAATAAGCAAGACCCTTGCTTAAGCTAGCCCCTTGCTTGCTTGTTTGTTTTCTTTGGGTAGGCATATCTATTTGTGTGTGTAGGCAATGTTGCAACTCTGTACCCCTTAGTTGTGGGCATTGGTTCTCCCTCCTTATATATCCATTTGATGTAACACATGTTACATTGGATAACTATTAGAGTCTCTTTTATTCTCACCAAGTCTGTAGAGCATTCTCTACGTATTTTGGAAGAAACATTTATTTTATTGAAGTTGGGTGATTGATATCTCTCTATGTCGAAGCTCTATTGGAAATATTTTGCTCTGTGTGGTAAGGGCTGGTTCTACTTCTCTATTTATCCAATTGCTATGATTGTTTTGTCATTGGACAACTACTATCCTATACTAACATTCATCCAATTTCGAGATTCATTCTCTATATAGTCTCTGACAAACCTGTGCTAGAGTGAAGTGAGGTCTTTGTTTGCTAGGAGCTAGGGCAAATAAGGGTACTTCTGGAGGTCATTCATTCTCTATATACTCTCTGACAAACCTGCGCTAGAGTGAAGTGAGTTCTTTGTTTGCTGGAAGCTAGGGCAAATAAGGTTACTCATCATTGCATAGGGGTTAAGATACTTACCCCATCACACTAGAGGGACCAAAAGGTCCTACACATCATTTTGATGTAATTTGGAGATCAAAATCTCATAAGTATTTCCTCTTCCACTTCCAAAACTCATTCTTGGTCTCTTCCTCTTCAAGAGTAAAATATGTAGTTAGAACTTGCTTTTCCTTAGGGGTTTTACTCTTGAATAAGGTGCATTTCTTCACCTATCAGCATAGATAGAGGTTCCATAAAATTTTGATTTTTCTCCTTAGTTGGACTTCAAGTTCTAATCTAGTTATGTTGCTCCTAAACCACAAAGATGCATTTGAAAAGTCTCCCCTCTATCTACATTGATGCCGATTAATCCAAATGGCCTACACATACTATTGATTTTTAAAGTGTGGCCACTCACCAGAATGCTCTTTTCTCTAGTGTATGAAGCTCTTTTCCAATCCTCGTTTAGAGTTTTTACATCATGTATGTGTCCAATCATGCTATCTTTTATGCTAATGAACAACCAATATGTTACCCTTTGTGCCCCTTGATTCCACTCTTCATATTCTCTTAACTAGTCTCCAATTTGATTCCTTTCTGCCAACTGTAGGGGATTTTCATTTTCTCTCTTGGTGTACTCTCATTAGCCTTTTCTGATGCAAAATTTTTGTCATTTTGAATCTTGAATAATGAAAGTTTATTTTTGCAATAGATCACTCATATGTTAACTCATTCCATTAGTTCTTGTTTTCCATTTTTGTAGCAATTTCTAATATTGCAAAAACACTAGAAGTAGTACCTCCTTGAGCACTCTCAAAGTAACCCAATACTTCATAATCATAAAGAAGTATTCTTTGTCTATTCAAAGTAAATTAAACAGATGCAAATTTTGGATCCTAAATAGTCTCTGATTGATCTAATAGTTCATACTCAAAAAGACATAGATTTCATGTATCATAAGTACATGAAATAGCTTGAAATTCTACATCTGAAAGTTTTGGGAGATCTCTAATAGGTTGGAGTATGCTAACTTGCAAACGTAACATTCATTTATATGGTCCCATCCTGTGGGCTCAAAATAGAGGTCAAAATAGCTCTCAAATAAAAAAATGAGTAAAACAAAATTTTGTAACAAGTTGATATCATTTCCAAAATGCATGTTCTTGATGCCTTCTTCTGGACTCTTGAATGTCTACCTTCTTTAGGACATCTCTATATCCACATTAGTTGTGATACCATGTTAAGAAAACAAGCTTAGAGAGCTGTCACATACTCTCACACACAAGGAAAAGAGAAAATACAGATGACGCTAAGAGGAATGGATATTTATGTAGTTCTTTGCTTACATAAAGAGAATTTAGTAGAATGAACTAATGCAACAATACAACTAGAATTTAGAAAGAGAAGTATATGAAGAAAAATCTCATGTCTCTGAATTACTGAGTTGGCAAGAAAACAAATGTGCCAACATTGTTTGTAAAAAAATCTAGAGATGCTCATTATGAATATCCCTAGCATTATATCGATGTAACCATATAAATACAAAAGAAAAAAAATTGTATGCGTCATTCTCCATCATCATATGTTGTACTTGATATCTCAAAGTATTGGGCTTGTTGTTATTACACTCAGGTGTCCCGAAGTGCTTTTTTCTTAATGATTGGTATCCCATGCATATCTTCGTTCTGAAAAATAGCAGTCTTCTAAGGCCACTTTCAATTGTGATCTTATGTATAGTGCAAGAGAACAAGGATTACGACCACCACAAACTTGAGAGATGACCCTCCTCCCAACCAAATGCCTCTATATATAGCTCTCTCCAGGGGACTGCCTTCTTGGGCAGGTGGATACTAACCATCCAAGTGTCAGCCATGTAACTACATGTGCGCCAAGTGTCCCAGTTAACTCGAGTTAACTCAAGTGGATGCTTCTAGAAGGCTCTAGAGCTCTTTGGGCAAAACACTCTCCCCATGTACCCCATGGGGTTTGAACCCAAGACCTCCTCCTTCACATCCTTGAGACTTAACCACTAAGCTAAGTGGATCACTTGTTCACAAGAGCACAAGACCTCCTAGTAAGTCTAAAACTCGAGATCTTTGGTCATACACACGGATGACCAAACGGTGTCCGATTTCAGATCTGTCTGAACCGGCCAGATCCTTGGATCATAGACTTACTTTATTACATATAGGGTAGGTTTCGTAGCTATTGTTCAGTGTGTTTGGATCAAATGCCTTATATATGACCTAGGTGTTTATCAAACTTTTTAACCACCATATTTGGTGATAGTGATAGTGCATTGAGAGTTGTGATGAATCTAGTGTTCGATGCTTCACCAAGCTAGAATGTTAGAGTGGGACTTGTTGAGATATGAAACTCAACATGTGATGATCCAAGATGACACGTACCAATTTTTCGTTTCTCAAACATGTATAGTGGTCACACCGGTATATGTCAGGGATACTTCATTGAGCTTTATTAGATTTATCTATCAAGAGTGATGGCACATTTGTTCCTTGCCAACTCACTCATTCGCAGACCTTAGGTTTTTCCTTATGTACTAATCTTTATATATTGCACTTGTATTCTTGTTTTTTAGGTCATCTTGTACATTCCCTTTTATGTAATAGAAGAAGAAGAAGAAGATCCTTCTTCCTTAACTCAATCTGTGTGTATGCTTCTCCTTGAGAGTGAGAGTGTGTGTGTGAGCTCTCTTCCTTATCTCCTTCCTCGTGACGTGGTATCAAAGCCAGCGTGGCTGTACAGAGCTCGTGGGGAAGGTGACAGTGAAGAGTATGCGACAAGGCGTGGAGAAAATGCAATTCAAAATGACCTCCGTTGGCTACAAAAATCTGCATGAAGGTAGAATACCTCAAAATATTTTCGCGAGCGATCTCGACCTCCATTTCGAGCCCGCAAGGTGCGACCCACATTAAAAACAAGTCAGTTTCAGAAACTGTAAGTTGCGTTGTGTTCGACAACACTCATATGTGCTAGATCTAGAGTTTCAAGAGATTCTGTGTACTCTTGATATACCAAAACTATGTTTTTCTCAGATCCAACTGTCATGTCATAGCGCGATAGTGTTCAAGTAGAAGTGTTGCTTGTGGTGTTTTGTAGTGTTGTGAATTGCTGCAGAATTGGCAAACGCAGATGGAATGAGTCAACTTATCAGCGATAAGCTAGACAAAAACAACTTCCATGCTGGGAGATTCAGAATGAAATTTCTTGATGGGAAAAGGTTACTGAAAGTACTTTGAAGGAGAGAATGAAAATGCTCTATAGTTACCAGAAACGAATCGGAATGCAAATTAGTTAAGAGCATATGAGGAATGGAATCAAGGAGCACGAAAGGTAATGTATTGGCTATCTCTTAGCATACAAGATAGCATGATTGGACACATACAGGATGCCAAGAGTCTAAAAGACAGTTGGAATAGTTTGGTCACATCGTATGAGACCAATACAAAGGCATGGTGTCCAGATGAAATCCCGCAGGGAGTGTGCATTGATTTTTTTCAAAGTTCATTGATTTTATGAGTTTTGTGTGATATTTTGATCAAGAGCGGGATAATTTGTGCATGTTCTAGTTGATTTGATTGGATATGAGATGCAAAACCACGTTAAATATGTACATTAGACTTGTGTGTGTAAATATCTAATTTTTTATCCATAAATCCCTAGGTTTGACCCTTGAAAACCCTTAAAAATATGGGTTTACCCCATGAAAACCGAGCATGAACCCTTAGAAAACCCTAATATTTTTGCGCATAATTGTAAATGGACCCTTGAATTGACGTGCTTGAGTTAATTGTAGGCAAAATCCTAATTTCTCGGATCAGAAACCTTGACTTGGACCCTTTGAATCGGATCTTATCCTAATTCCAAACCGTTAGATTAATTAATCTTGTGAATATCCAGTGTGAAATCAAAACCTTAGTTTAAGAAAAATAAAAAGAGAAAAACTAGAAATAGAAATAAGAGATGGGATTTTCCCAAAATAGCAGATGAACATGCAAGATGATTCTGGATAAAGAAAGGTTGAGAGGAGGTTAGAAGATTCTATAAGCCTTAGGAAGGGGCGGGGAACCTATAAATAGGGATCCAAGCCTCATTTGTTTCTCCCCATGGATCTCATTTGTTGATTGCCTCTCCAAGTAAACTTCTTATCCCTCTCATATTCATTACTTTCATTTTCCCATTATGTTTTGAGAGAGAGTAATTAGAGAGAGAAAGGTCCCTACGATGCTATAGAGGGAGAGATTTGGGGGATCCGCTTACTGCTCACGTAGGAGAGAGAGACATTCCCATCTTATTTGCTCATTGCATAGGGAGAAAAGGATGTGTTTTCAAAGTTTAGAGAATTTCTTCCGGTGTTATTGCATCTAGAGCTGGTATTTCACTCTCCATCACTACTGCTGTTATGGCAGAGAGAGAGAGAGAGAGGATTATTACTTATTGGTGGGGAGAGAGATTGTGAGCATACTACTGTTGGCGCGTTGTAGATGTGGTAGAGAGAGAGAGCTTGAGGTCAGTGGACCTAGCCCACATCAGAGATGATGAAGAGAGACAGAGCCAGTGCTGTGGGAGCGCTTCACAGAGAGGAGTGGGCAGAGATGCATGCACCGCATGTCAGAGAGAGGAAGAGAGAGCCGCCAATTGATTGCCTTGAGAGAGAGAGATTATCCATGAGAATTCTGATGAGCAGAGGCTATGTGGCAATGTTGGAGAGAGATGGACGATCGCTGACAAAGGTCTTTGGCGGCACGCAGTTAGAAAGTGATAAGAGAGATAGAGAGAGATGGGGGCACAAGCAGAAGTCGTAGGGATGAGACACAGAGACGTTGGCTGGGAATTCATCCTGGCTAACGTGCACCGAAACAGAAGATTTGGATGCGTGACGCAGAGCTGATCGATGTCAGAATGTGAGGAGAGAGAGAGAGAGAGAGAGAGAGAGAGAGAGAGAGAGAGAGAGACATGTTGTGACCGTGTGAGCCACTTGGCAAGAGACATAGCTAGGCTGTTGATGTGCGCTAGTACCGAATGAGAGAGAGAGAGAGAGAGAGAGAGAGAGAGAGAGAGAGAGAGAGAGAGAGAGAGAGAGAGAGAGAGAGATGAAAAGCGGCAGGGAGAGTGCGTAGCATATTTGTATCATACAGGAGAGAGAGAAAGAGATGTGAGAAGAAGTCAAGGCGGAGATCCACAAGTCGGTGTTGCAACTTGTGGAGCAGAAGAAAGTGGAACGCCATAGCTAGAGAAAGCGATAGAGAGACATGTGGGACACCATAGCTAGAGAGAGCGATAGAGAGACATGTGGTAGAAGAATAAAGATACTTTCTAAAAAGGAAAATTATAGTTAAAGAAGTTGCTACTTCCTGAAGATATGCATGCAAAGAGCTAGCATGTAGTCTCATTAAAGGCGAGCATCTAGGCATTGTGGATTGATAAGCTTTACATGATTCATTATCATAAGGTATAAATTTAGTGACTACGATTATGGATATGTTTTGACTCACTCCTATGCATTCGGAAAACATAAGGAACAAATGGTAGCTTAATGGATAGAAGTACAAAAACAACAATGAGAGAAATACTATTACAATTCAGAGAAATGGTTTAGCCTCTTTGCATATTCATGTTGAGAAAGAACAAAATATAAATTCAGTTGCAACATATAGAAGCATCATGATGGAAGAAGAATGGAGTAAAAGAAGTTATTCACAAATAATAAAAATATGCCATGATAAAAGAAGACGAGTTAAGATGTGTGAATGGATGGTGGATCTCCAGAAGGTAAGGTGATCATTACTACCCCATTTATTGAGTAACTATAACTAAATAATCGTGCACTGATCATTACTACCCCATTTATTGAGTAACTATAACAAAATGATCGTGCACTGATGAATTCACATAAGAATTGATAGACAACGATGCAATACCCTAGATGAAAAATTTAAGAACTGATATAAGAACGACAGAAAGAGAAGCAATGTTTTAAGTAAGTGTTTTATCTTTCAAATGTATTGATGTTTTTTTTTTCCACCACACCATGGATCTTGCTTGTGAAACTTCTTTCCAGGTCGAGGTTGCAGTTGATTATGTTAGAGATTATATGAAGTGAATAACTATACACCCCATGAATCTCATTTGTTGATTGCCTCTTCAGAGTTGATTGATGATTTTGGAGATTATATGAAGTGCAGAAAGTGATTGAAGACAGAAGTAAAGAGTATCCCTCGTGGGTCTTGCTTGTGGATCTTCTTAGTAGGTTACTACGTGATTGGAGGTTTCTGTGGAGTATTGAAGTAAAGAAAAGAAAAGCTATTGCCGAGATCATTTGAAGTAAAGCTTGGATGGAAGACCGAAGAAAAGGAAGGCTGACTGAAGATCGAAGCCGAGTCTCGTGGGCGATTTCTCGCATTGTAGCGGGGAGTGTGCGTTATATTTGGTCGATCTGCACTGTAGTGGCGGCATATATATTTGTATTCATCTGTTCCGCACTGTAGCGGATTTCTATATCACTGACCCGTATTGTACTGAGGATCTTTGTATCATTGAGATTTTATTGGACAACTTCCACATTCTATCATTGAGCTTGTCTATGCACCGATCTCATGACTCCGTGTTTTAGCACGATACTTGGATTTTCTCGCTCCCGATGCCTACGGTCTTACAGGTACGCATGTTCGCTCATCTCTTTGGAGAGTTAAGGGGCCTTATGACAATCGCCATACCAGAGAGAGAGCGAGGGGCCCAACGCACAGACACCACTCACCGGAGAGTGGGAACGGTGCACACTGGGGGCTTGATCCAACCCCGCACCAGCTCTTCCCATTCACCTGACCTCCTTCTTCCCAACACCTGAACTCGACGTGAAGCGAGGCGGTTGCACGGTGGTCCTCCACGTGTCACCTGCTCCTTGAGGAGAGGAAACAAGAGCCTCGGCATCGAACAGATATTCTAGGTACCAGCATTTCAGGTTCTCTTCACAGGTTGAGGGTTGCTCTAAAATTGAGTCCTTTTCTAAGTAGATTGAATGCTTTGTATCAAATATGGAATCATATCCATAACTTTGTGGTTGTTTTCTCTCCCTTGTTGACCTTCTAGGTGCTTTCTTCCAGCATTCTCCACACTCTTGCATCTTTGCTTTGCCCTTTGACTTCCATAGATTGTAATCCTTTTCGTTTTCATCTTGTTCATCATTCGTATCACTTCTTGGATCCTAGGCATATGTATCATGCTTGCTTCCTAATTGATAAGAATCAAAATCAAGATCATATGGTAGAGTTACCTTTTGTTTGTCTTCATCATACCAGGACCTATGTTATTCAAACACATCTCCACTTGTAGCGAATTTCTTCCTTGTAGGATTCTAGAACCTGTAACCCATTT
This sequence comes from Ceratopteris richardii, assembly GCA_020310875.1. Lineage (NCBI taxonomy): Eukaryota > Viridiplantae > Streptophyta > Polypodiopsida > Polypodiales > Pteridaceae > Ceratopteris > Ceratopteris richardii. Next base: position 80,342,457 of record CM035419.1, on the reverse strand, counting down.
GCATTGAATCATACCTAATAAACACTACCTTTGTTGCCCTTTCATCTAGCTTACCTCTTATTTTCTATGCTACATGAACATAAGGTAAACAACGAAACACCTTGCAATGTCCAAGACTAGGCTTTCTTTTATACTATGCTTCATAAGGAGTCGTAAGTTGAAATGATTTGGATGGTATTCATTTGACAAGTTACATGGGAGTTGAAATAGACTCTACCCATAAATAATCTAGCAACCTCTTCTTTTCAAGCATTGTTCTAGCTGATCCAACGAATACCTTTTTTCTTCTCTTTGAAAATCCATTTGATTGAGGATAGTATCTAGTAGACACTTCCAGTTTGATACCTTTATCCTTCAAGAACTCATCAAAATCTTTGGAGAATTATTCTCCTCCTTCATGAGACTTGCGCTTTTTCAGTGATCTACCTGTATGGTTCTCCACATGTGCTAGATACTTTTTGAAGCAATCAAACACTTCATTCTTACTCTTGATAAAGTAGAGAATAGTCCATCTACTATGGTCATCAATAAATGAGACATAATACCTTGATCATGCCAATGAAGGTTCTTGGGTTGGCCCCCATACATCTATATGTACTAGGTACAATACATTTTGTGGATGTAGCCTATGTGGTTGAATGGGTGTCTTTGTGCCTTCCCTATGTGACATGCACCACATTTTATTGATCATGTGTTGCTTTGATATGTTTGGCAGTCCAAAAACACTTTGATCTTTGCATATATGTTTCAAAGTTCTCCCATTCACATGAGCTAGCCTCTTATGCCACACTTCAAGCTCACTTAGGGTTTGAGACCCAAAGTTGAATAGAGATATGTTTTTGGTTTCTCCTACATCAAAATTAAAGAGGCTTCCATGCTTCTCACCTCTGGCATCTTCTTAAAGCCTTGACATGGATCTTCCACAAAAGCAAGTCCATGCTGGGTGAACCTAACTTACAAGACTTTCTCAACTATTTGTCCTACACTTATTACATGTTTTGTAATAGTGGGAACACAGAAAACTTTGCTCAGAATATTTGCCCTAGCATTGGAAGCTTTGACATTACCAACCTTCTCCACACTATGCTTTGTATCATCTCTTGTTTGAACTTCATGTCCATGCTTTGGACTTCCTTAGTTAGAAAAAAGAGCTATGTTGCTTGCAACATGATTTCAACATCGTGAATCTATGTAGAATAAATGATCATAGTCTTTACATTCCTTGTGGCCTAGATTCATCAAGAGCAATGAGTCTTCACGTTGTTGAGCTTTAGAATAATTGTTGTAGTCGCTTTTGTTATGGCCTCTATTGTTATTGTTGAAGTTGTGTCCACCTCTGCCTCTACTACTGCCATATCCACCTCTTCCAATTTCTTTCTGGGTCTTCCCATTGAGCGAGAAATTTTGAGTGGTGTGGTTGCTCTTTTCATAGATGGCACAAGGTGGAACATTCTGGCCTTCGGTCTTGTCATGCTTTGTTCTTTTCTTCTTCCCTTCCCACTTGCTCTTGCCTGCAAAGTTGGCTTGCGAAGCCTCCTCTTCATCTTCTTCCTTCCTCTCGCCTTTTAGCTTCTTGTCCTTTTTATTTGCATATAGAGCACTAGTTGAACTAGCATGATAGGCGTTACCCAACTTTATGCTATTTTGGGACTCTTGATTGAAGAGTTTTCCAAGAAAGATGTTGAAGTGTTGAACTCATTCCAAAGATGGTTCTTCCTTGCTTTTGTACTAGTAAAAATGAAATTCTCTATATCATCCCAAATCTCTTGAGATGTCTCGCATCCTCTACTATGTGGTAATAGAAAATCAAAGATAGATTTGAGTATTTATTACCTTGTGTAAGCATCCCTTGCACACCAAAGTGTGAACCTATCTATTTTGGCTTGAGTAGGTCCTCCTTTGGATCTTGGAATAGGCATTGCTTCATCACCTAACACAATATAATATAGATTTCTTCCTTGCAAATAAGCCTCGATTTTCATTTTCCAAGCAGCATAATTGTTTCTCTCAAGATTCTCAATCATTGATGGAAATCCATCTCTCATTTGGAAGTTGCTCTAATACCACTAAAAGAAGTTGGAGAAGCTTGGATAGGCTTAGAGAGTTGAGTTGTGAAGTAATGAAGTAGGTGCAGCAAACCAGCACACGACCAGATCTAGCTCTTTGGATATGTAAAGTAGGACTTGTAGGCTTGTTGTTAGTGCAATGAAACCCAATAGATACTTTAAGACATCAAAAAGAACAAGTTGATACAAAACAGATAACTTACATCTTGACTAGCTCATAAAAACCTTCTAAAAATGGATGGAAGTTATGACTTTAAACACTAGGACCAGCTAGCACAGTAACAATTGGGAACATTCCTCTAAGCGAGTGTTATACATAGGGTTGGCTTGCTAAAATGCATATAAGACCTAATTAATAACTCTTATAGAAGGAGAAATCACCTTAATACTAAACTCCTGTCATCCTGATTTTTTAGGGATGTATAGAGAAGGACCCTGAGATTGTAAAACTCTGATTTCTCTGAAGGTAAAAAACCAAATGACTTGCAAATTTGTACAAATGAACTAGCCAGTTATAAACTTCTAATGAATTCCTAAGCACTTAATTTGCAATTTTGAAGAGAGAGCTGCAATGTCTGCAAGTTGACTAAGCCTAAGGAAGAAGGAGGAGATAAGAGAAATGACACTAAGTAATGATCAAAGAATATATGTATTGCTTGAAATCAGCACTAATTAATGTAAAAAAGTTATGGAGTCTTTATATAGACTCTTGAGGATATGACCATACCTTTTCTTCATGGTTCTGAATGGGAAATCAGGTGGGTTAAGTAGTTTAGGTTGATTAGAATCTTTTCCTAGAGTCTAGGAAAAGAGAAAGTTGAAGTTATATCTACCTTTTGCTTGATTAATTGAGAATCAATCTCAACCACTTCTAACTAATGACTTTTAGGTGTTTTACTCTTTGGTCTTACAAATTTAAATACCTTGTACCTTACAAGAAACGATCATAAGTCATCAATATTGTACTACAAAGAAATAATGTGCACATAAGTGTTATTCTTCAAGGCATAAATATGGTAGATGGTGCCATACCGACCAAGTAATGGATTTTGTTGAAAAGCATGTCTACAAAAAGCATAATACAAGCTTGATTTTCCAAGAGCTCCCTCTCAAGCTAAAGTAGTCTTGAGTCTTCACTCTCTGATAGGTTGAATACCTGCCATGGCTATAAATCTATAAATCTTTATCCCATCAACTACCTTCGTAATCATGTCTCCTATTTGCTTCTTAGTGGGAAAACATGAAATGTTAATTTCCTTTTCCATAAGCTCTTTTTTCCAAAGTGGTTATGCAACTTCTATGTGCTTTGCCCTTGCATGAAAAATTTGATTTTCAGCCAAATGCATGGAACTTACATTATCTCCATATAAGTGAGGTTTGGAACTTATAAGTCCCAAATTTGAGTAGAACTCCTTAAGCCATATTGTTGCTTGAGTTGCAATTGTTATTCCTCTATATATTCTACTTCAATCGAAGATAAAACAACTATTGGTTGCTTCTTGGAGCTCCATGAAACCAATTGTGAGCCCGTTAAATGCTAAGTATCCAGAGGTACTCCTTCTATCATCCATTGCTCCTACCCAATCTGCATCTGAATAGATTTTGATATCAAAATCTAAAGAATAGAATAATAGAAACATTCATTAAGTGTCCCTTTGAGGCACTTGAGTACTCTCTTTGTACCATCCATGTTTGGAATTCTAGGTGAGTCCATGAACTAACTAAGCACTCCCACACTATGATATGTCTAGTCTTGTGTGAGTAGCATACATCAAGCTACCAACTAAGCTTTGATACTCTGTAGGATCATCAATCTCTTCAAAAAGACCTAGTTTATGGTTCAATTCCAAAGATGTACCTATAAGCATTGTGCTCTCCATTTTGAACGTGACAAGTAGCTCTTGAATGTATCTTCTCTGAGTTAGATACATCCCTCCATATAAATCACTTGTATACCTAGGAAATATGTGAGCTTACCTAGTTCACTGATTTTGAGCTCCTCTTACATCTATCTATTGCTCCTAAGAATTCCATTAAGATCATCACTGTTTGTTGTTACCCTTTGGAGTTGTCCTCTCCAAACATTTTAGCATAAAGAATCAACAATACATCTTACATTTGTCAATCCGGAAAGCATACAAAGACCACAACCCCTTCTAGTTAATGAAATGAAAGAATAAGAGGAAAATGATTGGATTTCTAAGAAATGATGAAGATGAAGAGAAATTTCTAGGGTTTTGATTATCTTAAGCGAAACAACAGTAATTTCAATGATCTTGGTGTCTAAAGTGTGTTATTTTCTCAGCAAGACACAATTATGAAGTCAAATCTCAAAAATGATACCTGTAACCCTCAGACGAGACAATCGTGATTCTGTGAGAACTGACGATTTCCATCTCCAGCTTTATTCTTCAGCACTTCCTTACTCAATACACTAAGATTCACCTCTCTTCATACACATTAATAAGAAATACACAACTGAAGCTCATAAATTCCATGGATCATTTTTCTTGGTCAACTTCCTTTTCTGTATAGGTTTCTTCTGAACCTTCTTCTTTACTACAACTCTAGTTCTAGTTTCAGGGGGTCCTTGTAGCTCTTTGAAATAAGCTAACAGTTCCACTTCTTTTTTGACAAAAACTTTCTCAGTTTTTGCTACCATCATCTGATCATGGAGCTCTTCATAGTGTTCCACTTCTTCTTGGATCCAATCAGTTGCTTTACAAGAGTAGTCCTCTGTAAGGAATTGAACTCACAACCTCTTGGTTAGGAATGTGATGGGCTAACCACTTGCCCCAAAAGCCATGGTTGACGATTACTTCCTAATCCTCTCTCTTAGGGTGTAGTTCAACCGTCTCCTACCAGGATTATGTTACATTCTTCCCCCCTTGGTCGATCATTGTCCTCAATGATCTACTCTTGTATCCCTCTAGCCTCGGTGATCAACCTCTTGAACTCCCTAGGTGCCCTTGAATTGATGTTCCTCAACCTCGCATAGTTTCTTGAACCTTGTTCGCAACCTTGGTCTCTTGAACCCTTGCTCTCAACCTTGGTGTCTTGAACCTTCTTGTTCGCAACCTTGGTGTCTCGAGCCCTTGTTCTCAACCTCAGTCTTGAACCTTGTTCTCACCCATGCTTGGTATCTTGAACACTCAATCAAGTGCCACCCAAGGATTTCCAAGGAATTCACACTTCCAAGCTAGCTCATTGGAAAGTTCGTTCCGAGAGCTTTCCAACGGTATATTACACGCCTCAATCCGACCTACGGATTGAGAGATACACCCCAATCATTGTAAGGTCCATCCTTGAAACCGACGCGCGCGTTTTCCACAATTCCTACCCTTTCACATGGAGGATGCCCAAGCGCCTTTTTTAGAGGCCATTGGATCATTCCACTTTGCCCAAGCTTACTTCCTAGGCTCTGATACCAATGTAAGGAATTGAACTCACAACCTCTTGGTTAGGAATGTGATGGGCTAACCACTTGCCCCAAAAGCCATGGTTGAGGATTACTTCCTATTCCTCTCTCTTAGGGTGTAGTTCAACCATCTCCTACCAGGATTATGTTACATTCTTCTCCCCTTGGTCGATCATTGTCCTCAATGATCTACTCGTGTGTCCCTCTAGCCTCGGTGATCAGTCCCTTGAACTCCCTAGGTGCCCTTGAATTGATGTTCCTCAACCTCGCATAGTTTCTTGAACCTTGTTCGCAACCTTGGTCTCTTGAACCCTTGCTCTCAACCTTGGTGTCTTGAACCTTGTTCTCACCCATGCTTGGTATCTTGAACACTCAATCAAGTTCCACCCAAGGATTCCCAAGGAATTCACACTTCCAAGCTAGCTCATTGGAAAGTTCGTTTCGAGAGCTTTCCAACGGTATATTGCACGCCTCAATCCGACCTACGGATTGAGAGATACACCCCAATCATTGTAAGGTCCATCCTTGAAACGGACGCGCGCGCCTTCCACAATTCCTACCCTTTCACATGGTAGAGTGCCCAAGCGCCTTTTTTAGAGGCCATTGGGTCATTCCACCCTTCCCAAGCCTACTTCCTAGGCTCTGATACCAATGTAAGGGATTGAACTCACAATCTCTTGGTTAGGAATGTGATGGGCTAACCACTTGCCCCAAAAGCCATGGTTGAGGATTACTTCCTAATCCTCTCTCTTAGGGTGTAGTTCAACCATCTCCTACCAGGATTATGTTACATTCTTCCCCCCTTGGTCGATCATTGTCCTCAATGATCTACTCTTGTATCCCTCTAGCCTCAGTGATCTTGATACCAATGTAAGGAATTGAACTCACAACCTCTTGGTTAGGAATGTGATGGGCTAACCACTTGCCCCAAAACCCATGGTTGAGGATTACTTCCTAATCCTCTCTCTTAGGGTGTAGTTCAACCGTCTCCTACCAGGATTATGTTACATCCTCCAACATTTTTTGATACTGAGCTTCATATACTGCCCTTTTATTGTTCACTTGGGTCAAATAAGTATACAGTTGTTCTTTACTTGTTTGAGGTGGATGAGGTTCCTTTGAAGAGTGAACTTCCTTTTGAGTAGCTTCATGCTCTTCCTTAGTTGCTTCCTCCTATTCCAATTCTACCTTTCTGGGATCCAATCTTCTTTTCTTTATAGGAATGACTTCTTCTGAGACTCCCTTTCTTTTCCTTTCTGCTCCCCTCATGCTTGGTTGGGCTTCTACTTCCCTTGTAGTCATCATTCTAGAAGGGCTTTTAATTCCTGACATTAAACTTCTGAAGTATTGAGCTTTTGGAGCCAACTTTAACTGATCCTCCATTCCTAAAACATGATATATTATTCTTGTTAAAAATTGAGCTCCATTCATGAACTTCCTTTGCTCCCAATGTTTGGCTGCTTCCTTCAATTGTTCATGTATGTATGGAGTTACATCCATCACTCCAAAAGGTTTGGTTCTATCCTTATTATTGAACATGATTAATGTCACTGGTTTGTGTGGCATGGTGTATCTAGGTAGTTTTGGAAAATAGAAATATTGAAGAAACATTCTGATAGCATACTCTTCATTCTCTTTTCCTTTAAAATCTGGGAATTTGGAATATCCTGCATAGGTAGCTTTATTTTTCTTGACAAAATTGTTGTCCAACTTAGTTCCCATGGAAAAGAACTGGAGAGCTGCCTTGATATGTTCTGCCTTTATAGTAATATTCACTTCCTCGTTTTCTTTCTTCTTGACAGCACACCTGAAATATGCCTCATTGCCTCTTCCAACCTCTAGCAGACTATTCATCACCTGTCAGACTCTTTCAAAGTCTATGAAAAATAAAGGTTCATCCAACAGTCTGTGTAATCCTATTGCTTTCCATTTTTTATAGTTGACTGCAATTCTTTGGAATTTGTAAAATTCCTGGCAGAGCATGGTGTATTTGTAACCTCCAACTCCCACAGTAGAAATATGATGTCCAATGATACCAAGGGTTTCTTTGAGTTCTTTGACTATCTTCTCTGCTTCTGGAATTTCTTGCTCTTCATGAGACTCTTACTCCACTTCTTCTATTGCAGCTTCACTGTCCAAGAACCAATGTCCTCTAGACAGAGTTACTGAGTCTGCTTTGAAATCATGGATTGGTAGTTCCTTTGGATTCACCATTCTGGACAAAATATATCACACAAAAGAAAACTCCACCCACATGAGTCTCAAGAAGCACAAATAAAATCACATTGGTCTTGAAATGTAATGAAAAAAGAATAAAAACAAAACTTAGAGAATTCTTGACTTTCCTATTTGTATCACAGATTAGAACTCAATTGAAGTGATCATTACATGTGTAGCAAGATGTCTAGTGCTCTCTTCTCTTCTGACAGCTCTTATAAAGAAAGAAAATATTTGAAAAAAGAAGAAATTGAAAAAAAATTGAATGAAAAAATAGAAACCTGCTACATTACCACCTATATCTTGCTTGTGCTATATAACTTATATAATTAAAAGAATTATAAAAGAAAAATGCATATTTTTTCTCTCTTGTTTTTTTCTTCTTTTCTCTTTCTATTTCTTTTTTTTAATAATAATAATAATATTTTTTCTTGTTTTTTTCTTCTTTTTTCTTTCTAGTTTTTTTTTTAATAATAATAATAATTTCCTCTAGATCCTTTCTTCCCCTCCTATTTCTCTTCTTTAGAAAAAGGATGAGGTAGAACAAATTGAAATAATTTCCAAGATGTCATAATTTCTTCTCTGTAAAACTCTGAATTTCTTATCAAGAATCCTAAGTGTATATCAGATAATCATGTTATTTTTCCCATTGAATCAAATCTGATTTTTTTACCCAATAATATTTGATTCTTGTTGACTTTGTTCTAGGGATAAAACCATCTTCTTTTGATAAGCTGTACTTGGAAGTTTTTGGCTTCCATATCCATTTAATTCTGGGAATTTGTTTTGATGAGCAGTGCTTGTAAGTACTCTATTTCCACATTCTTCCTGTCTTGATGCCTTGATGCTTCTGACCATTCCATAGTTGCCACCTTTCTTCTGTCTCTTCACCATCTTTTGTTCCTTCAATTTTCTCCTGTTTTTGATTGAATGAAATTTGATCATAAAGTGGTTCTATTGGTAATGCCTTTGTAACTTCTAATGAAAAAGTAAATCCTTTCAGGTCTGAGTCATGGATATCCTGTTGATCTTCTTGTTCTTCATCACTCCACAAAAGCATTAAAAACCTTTTGTCATTTACTGTCAACTTAAGCTTCATTTTTTCAAAATCCAAAATTACTTTACCTTGCCTTAGCCATGGTTGTCCCAGAATCAATTTCTCAGTCATCATGCGATTTGGCCATTCTTCAAAATCTATTCTCGTATATTCTTCATTGAACTTAACTTCAATAGATGGTGAAGACATGCTTTGTATTATCCGTCCTTCTAAGGTTTTGATAAGTGTTTTGCTTTCAGTCCTTTTTAGGTTAAACCTTTCCAACAAGACTGAACTGATCAAATTTACTTGTGCACCTGAATCTATCAAAACCTTGATTATTTCGTCCTGAAAATTCATTGTTATAACAGGCAAATGTTCTCTTACTCTTAGAGGTGTTTCACACAAAAGGACTTCTCTAAGATCTTTGATTTTTCTTATCCTTTCCTTTGCCTCCTCGTGAGCCTCCTTTCTAATGTTTTCCTCTTCTTTTTTCCTATTTTGAGCTTGATGTATTCTTCTCCATTCAAAAACAGTTGATGGAAGATCATACCTTTTTACTCTACATCCACTTATGAAATTTGGCATGATTTCTCCATCTATATTAGCTAGTTGGATAGCTCCACTGTTACTTATTTGATTGATAATATAAAGCCCATGTCCTTTTTTCTGAAATTTCTTCTGATGCTCTTTACTGTGTATGCCAAAACAAGATCTCCTTCTTGTAAGTCCTTCTCTTTAATATGAACATCATAATAAGCTTTTTTCCTTTTCTTGTCTACATATATGCTCATGATTGCTTGAAGTCTAGAGGCTCCTAGTTTTTCCAATTCCACCACTCTCTCAGATAACTCATGTCCAGTCCACCTGTATTGACTACCCACCCTTAGTGTTGGAATAAGGAATTCTATAACCAGAACTGCATTTTGTCCATATACCAGGTTAAATGGTGTGGTTCCTAGTGCAGTTTTGTATGCCACTCTGTAGGCCCATAGGACATGATTAAGTTGTAAATCTTAATCATTCATATTTTTGTTTACCAATTTTGACAATACAGTGCAAAGTACTTTATTAGTACTTTCTGCTAATCCATTGGCTTGTGGGTGATATGGGGCTGACTTTCTATGACTGATCATAAAATACTCAGTTATGTTTTCTATGATTTGGTTCAAAAAATGAGTTCCCCTATCACTTACTAATTCAATTGGTAATCCAAATCTGGTGTCGATATTCTCATAGAGAAATCTGGTAGTGGTCTAGGCATTATTCCTTTTTGTAGCCTTGGCCTGTGCCCATTTAGTCAGGTAATCTGTGGCTACTAGTATGTATTCAACATGGGACTGTTTTGCTGGAGGATGTATGGGTCCAATGAAATCCAACCCCCATTTACTAAATGCTCTTGCTGAAATCAGTGGTACTAATGGCATATTGTCTCTTTTATTTGGTTGACTCACCCTCTGACAAATTTCACATCTTTTCACATATGTTTATGCATCAAGAAATAGAGTTGGCCACCAATATCCAGAGTATAATATGAGTTTAGCAGTCCTATCACTTGAAAAATGTCCTCCTGCCACTCCAGAATGTGCCATTTCTAACATTTCCACATATTTATCTTCAGGAATACAAATTCTTAAATATCCATTCATCCCTTTCTTGTACAATTGATCTCCTATCAGTTGATACTCTTCATAAATCATTTGTAGATTCTTTGAGTCTGCACTATCTCTTACTGGCTTTCCTTTCTTGTTTCTTTTCAACTCCTTAATTATGTTTGCACTGCTTAATTATGTTTGCAGTTGGAAATATACTTTTTTACATCTTGAATCTTATTAGGCCAATGTACTCCCATCCTATTGAGATTACTTAGGGTGACTATCATGGAAGCATGAGTACAAGGGTTCCAATAGTGAGCTCTTACTTTGTAATACCACATGTGTGTTGTTTCCAAATATTATGCAGGGTCCCATGGTTAGCAAAGGTACTAAAGTCATGGCCCATTCAGGAATACTTTCTACTTTGAACAGATATGTATCTGGCAAGTCATCATCTAAAGGTGAACTTGGCTCTTTAGCCTGGATCCTGGACAAATGGTCTACTCTCAAATGAGTCTTTCCTTGTCTGACCACTACCTCAAACTCAAACTCCATCAGTAGAAGAAACCATCTGAAAGCTTCCTCTCTGACATTTTCATCTTTTTGCTGTTTAAAGCTATGTATCAAGGTAGTTGTACTATGTTTTATTCCAATTTTTGAGAATTCCCCTATGAAGGCTTCTAGGAAAGATTCAATATCCGGATACATTTCCTTTCTCAAGGGAATGAACCAAGATAGTGCAGGTCCAGTTAGGGTTGGACCAAATGCTTCAAATTGCACTTTATAATCCTCAAATTCTTCTGCCTTAATTAATTGTCTGAATTCTATAGCATGAGCATGAGGATCAGAATATCCTTCATATTGATTCTTCATGCATTTAACTACTTGATAGGGCCTAAGCACTCTTCCTTGATTTTGCCATTGATGTCTCCTTCTAAATGGAAAATCATTCAGTCCTTCTGCTTCTCTTTCAAAAGGATTTGGGGAAGTATGTATTCTCCTACTTTGTGGTTGCTCAATATTACTGTGTGTTTCATTTTGTCTTGGAAAGTCTGGTTGCCCTAGGTTTTGTTCCCAAGGTCTCTTGTCGGCACTCTGTCCTAAATCATTAGAATTTTCTGGATCTTGTGAGAAGATGTATACACATCTCTGTCTATCCTCATATCTGCCATCCTTAAATTGTGCCACTAGTGTTATATTCAAGGGTACTTTCTAAGTTTCTCAGCCTGATGAGAAACTTATGCATCCCATCCTGATACACATAGGTTCCAAACCTATTTGTATACATATATTTGTGAATATTTCTATAATCACCATTTTCAGAGGGTTCATTGGTTTCATTTAGGTTTTCCATGTTGTTTTCCTGCCCTAAATCGTTTTCTTGTAAGTCTCCTATTACTAGCTCTATTTCCTTCTTTTTTAGATCTTGTTTAGAAGGTGTGATCAATTTATTACCAGATCTCAAAATCATCCAACTTACTCACAATGTTGTGGAGAGAATCATGTTTTCCATGATTCTGTGGAGAGAATCGTGTTTTCCACGATTCTGTGAAGAGAATCGTGTTTTTCACGATTTTTGTGGAGAGAATCGTGTTTTTCACGATTTTGTGAAATTCTCGTGTTTTTCACGATTCTGTGGAGAGAATCGTGTTTTTCACGATTCTGTGGAGAGAATCGTGTTTTGCACGATTCTGTGAAGAGAATCGTGTTTTTCACGATTCTATGGAGAGAATCATGTTCTTCACGATTCTGTGGAGAGAGTCGTGTTTTTCACGATTCTGTGGAGAGAATCGTGTTTTTCACGATTTTATGAAATTCTCGTGTTTTTCATGATTCTATGGAGAGAATCGTGTTTTTCACGATTCTGTGGTGAGAAACGTGTTTTTCACGATTCAGTGGAGAGAATCGTGTTTTTCATGATTCTGTGGAGAGAATCGTGTTTTTCATGATTCTGTGGAGAGAATCTTGATTTTCACGATTCTGTGGAGAGAATCGTGTTTTTCACGATTCTGTTCCCAGACAATCATGATTGCTCACAATTGTTAAAAACACGTTTTTCTTATGAAAATCGCGTTCTGGGAATCGTGTTTTTGTGTTTAATTCAAAGAATCGCGATTTTGTGTTTGACTACAGAATCGCGATTTTGTGCAGATTTTTAAAATTTTTGAGGTTTTTGATTTTTAAGTTTTTGTTTCTCCAATAGAATTGCCTTATTAAAATTTTAACATGCAATAAAAGAGTTTAAACAAAATTATTATTTTTTCTCACTAAAACTCAAAAAATATAAAAATCACGATTTTGTGTTTTTTACTATTTTCTGTGTCTTTGTGCTCTAATCATCATATGAAACTTGAAGTAATGCAGAAAACTTATTGGAAGATTATTACCTTGCTTGCTTGATCAAGAAAAATCCCAAAAAATTTGTATCTGCTGACACTCGCGATTCTGTCCAATTTCCTCTAGTTCTCTTTCTCTCTCTCACTCAAATGAGCAATTTTTCAGAACATACATGCTTTTATAGCTTTCAGACAATCGCGATTTTGTGTGAATTTCTCCAAATTTTCACTTTTCACTTTAGGACCCTTATCCCTTAACAATTGTGTGGTTTTTTTTTTCAAAATTTTCATCTTTTCAACAAAATTTACTCCCTTTATCCTATAGATGAAAATGGCGATTATGTACCCAAATCTCAGTTTAATCTCTTGATGCTCAATTCTCAGTGATATTCTAAAATTTGATTTTCTCTACTTCCTTAACTTTATTAAACCTCTTACCATCAACCTCAATACCCAAAAAGTGCAAAATAACTCAAATTCTTTTTCTTACATAAAATCGCAATCTTATGAAAAGAATCGTGTTTTTTCTGAACTTCCAGTTTTTGCAGTTTTTGGCTTTTCTTTCCACTTGGTCCCCTTCAATGTTCTTTGCCACTCCAAATCACTTGTCACCTGCAATTATACACCATCAAACTCATTTTAAAAAGTATTTTTGAAAAAAATGAAACAAAAACTTCCAATCTAGCTATTTTTTATTTTCTCTCAATTTTCAGAATTCTTTTCCACTTTTTCTCCTCCACTTTTACCGAAAATACTCCATTCCTACTTTTGGAACAAAAACAAAATTTGTTTGAATTTCTTACTAGATTTTATAATTTTTTTTAGTATTTTGCCCTAAATCAAGGTGAACACTCCACTTAGGGTTTTCTTGTTTCAAGATCCATTGATCTTTTGTTCATGATTGGTTATACTTTTTATGCTTGCAATCTAATCACTTTATGAGTAAAGCTTCCCAAAGAAATATGTGCTAAGAAGTGCAATTATCAATTCATGCAAAGATAAACTCAAACATTTTTCTTTTCAAGATGCAAATAAATCTTTTCTCAAGATTATTGATTTGCCTTGGCTAAACAAATGGATCTTATCTACTTGCATATAGCTACTTTACTTGACTTTCCTCAGTGCAATCATGTCATCTTTCCCAAGATCAACAATTTTTCTTGGTACTTGGTCAAAAAAGCACTCTACAAATGCAAAGATAGTCACATTTTACCTTATCTTCAGCTATCTTGATTTAGTTTTTCACACACCTACACTTTACTCTCAAAAATGATATGAGCAACTATCAATTTGCAAGAATTTCACCACTTCTTTATCTCAAAAGTTTATCTCTTGCTTCCTTTTTCCCAAAAGACAAACAAAGAAACCTACCTTTTCATGTTTCCTTTTCTTGACTAAAGAGTATTACCTTTTCAATGTGTTCAATACCATCAACAATGAAGACCCAGCAAGGTCCAACTTCAATGAAGCTTTTGCTTTACTTCCCCGACAACGGCGCCAAAAAATGTTTTTGTTACCCTTTGGAGTTGTCCTCTCCAATCAGTTTAGCATAAAGAATCAACAATACATCTTACATTTGTCAATCCGGGAAGTATACAAAGACCACAGCCCCTTCTAGTTAGTGGAATCCAAGAATAAGAGGAAAATGACTAGATTTAGATGGAACATCCTGGGCATGTAGGTGCACTCCTCCAAGAATTACAAGAACGAATCGGGAGTCTTAAGAAAAATCAAGGGAGTATGCAAGTAAATCAACGACCTAGTACATCCTTCATGAGGGAACCTAAGATCTGCATGCTAGAAAAGTTCAATGGTGATCGCACAAAGTTCCAAGGATTCTTGCAACAAGTCAAATTGTACATCTGTATGCAGCCTGATAGATACCCTGATGATGCATCCAAGGTTGGTTTTATTGGAACCTTGCTCTACGTTCAAGCATTATCATGGTTTACCCCAATCGTGGAGAAGGATCTGGCCGTACTTCATGACTATGAGGGGTTTCTTAGAGAGCTCATCGCCACATTTGGAGATGCAGACACGAGGCGAGTGGCAGAAAAAAAACTTCGGAAGCTACGTCGAGGTAACCGCCCTGCCTCTACCTACGCATCAGAATTTAGGCAGTTGATATGTGACCTCACTTGGCATGAAGATTATTTCATAAGCCAATTTAGATGCTGCTTAAGGGATGATGTGAAGGACCTTCTACTCACGATGCCAGAGGTGAAGACATTGAATGAATACATCAACCAATCCATTCAATGTGATAACCACTTTTTTGAAAGGAAACAAGAAAAACAAGTAGAAGGAAGACCTTGCCAATGGAAACCTTTCCAGCCTACTCCTAGAGATGAGTCTATGCCCGAACCTATGCAGATAGATGTAACTAGGTTCCAGCCTCTAACACCACAAGAGAAACAAAGAAGGAGGGATAACAAATTATGTATGTATTGTGGAAACCCTGGCCACATTGCAGTTAATTGTCCCAACAAGAGAACAAACTCGAAAGTCGCAGCCACCCTTGTAGAGCAAGGAAACAAGGAAGTCCAGTTGTAAAAGAGACCATACAGCCGGACCATGATATAAGAAAGGTTCTCATAATTCCATCCACACCTATAGAAATATGTCTTGCGCCTATCAAGTTAATCATTTCTAAGAAGACCCTTTCCCTTATAGCTCTGGTAGATTTAGGAGCGTCCTCATGTTTCATTGATGAAGGAATCGTTAAGAAACATGGAATTCGAGTACTTCGGAAGAACAGAGCAGTAGTAGCTTTAGTAGTAGATGGACGGCCTCTAGCATCGGGGAATATAACCATGGAAACCATAGCACTAGGAGTACACCTTGGTGACCATGATTCACACATATGTTTCAATGTAATATCGAGTCCAGTAAATATGGTTATCATTAGAATGCCGTGGTTAAAGAAACATAATCCAAAAATTAATTGGGAGAATTATAAAATCACCCCTCGAGATATCCAAAAGAACCCAATATATGTCGGAGCCAAAGCCTTCATACATGCAGTAAGGAAGGAATCTACATATATGATCTATGCCATACCAGCTCAAGAATCCAAGAAAGATGATCCACTACAGCTACCCAATCAGTACAAAGGCATTGAAGATGTTTTTGGAAAGAAGAATGCAGACATCCTTCCAGAGCATAGACACTATGATTGTGCCATAGAACTTCAAGAGGGAGCACAACCTTGTCAGGATCAGAGAAGGAGACGAATGGAAGATAGCATTTTGGACAAGGTATGACCATTTTGAATATGTAGTTATGCCATTTGGTCTCACCAATGCTCGAGCTGTCTTCCAACATATGATGAATGATATCTTTTGAGAATATTTAGATGATTTTGTTGTAATATACCTTGACGATATCTTGATATTCTCTAAAAATCGAGAGGATCATGAATGTCATGTAAAGATAGTCCTAGAGAAACTAAGAGAAAAAGGATTATATGCAAACTTGGAGAAGTGCTCTTTCCATAAGACAGAAGTGGAATTTTTAGGATACATTGTATCAGATAAAGGAATTTTTATGGATCCTAAGAAGATTGAGACAATTCTTGATTGGCAACCACCTTCTTGTGTTCGAGATGTAGAATGTTTTTTGGGGTTTGCCAATTTCTATAGGATATTCATCAAAGATTACTCCAAGATAGTGACACCTCTTACCAAGCTTACAGGGAACTCCAAATTCTCATGGACCGAAGAAGCAGAAAAGGCCTTTCAGACCTTGAAATTAGCATTTACTACTGCTCCAATTCTAGTCCATCCTGATTCTAGTAAGCCCTTCTTCCTTGACACAAATGCATCAGACTTTGCTCTCGGGGCCATTCTTTCCCAATATGGAGATGATGGACACCTACATCCAGTTGCATATCATTCAAGGAAGTTTTACCCTCCAAAAATTAATTATGAAATTCATGATAAAGAACTTCTTGCCATAGTAGACGTGTTTGATACATGGCATCACCATCTAGAAGGAGCAGCTCATAAAGTCACTGTGTATTCAGATCACAAGAACCTAGAGTATTTTATGACCACCCGGATTCTCAATAGAAGGCAATCTTGATGGATTAACTTTTTATCTAGATTTGACTTTTTCATCACATACCGTCTAGGACGTCAACAATGTCAGTCAGATGCCCTGTCCAGAAGATCTTACCTTACACCAAAGAAGGGTGAAGAGGCCTTTGATCAACAAGAAAGTGTATTACTCAAACCTGAGCATCTCCTCTTAGCAGCTATCTCTTCAATCAATCATGAAGATTCAGCCTTGAATCAATTGATCTGTGAGAATCTACCACAGCATGAAGTGTTTTGTAATGTTAAGCAGAAAGCTCAAGAAGGAAAATTCCAAGAAGTAAACGAATTTCAGGAAAAGGATGGGTTACTACTCTATAAGAACCTATTGTATGTCCCTCCAGGAAAGCCAGGATCCAAGTACTTCAACAACGCCATGACAACCTTGCCGCAAGACATTTTGGAGTGAATAAAACAATAGAACTCATATCAAGGGACTTTTGGTGGCCTTAGATGTGGAAGGAGATCAATAAGAAAAGCCTTTTACGAACTTTCTATAAAAACTAGCTAATCCTAGAAAAGAGCGGACATCATTCACAGATTGAGGTATAGGCCATTCTTTCAATTACTTTAATTTTCTTTGGATCCACATGAACACCTTGATAGAAACAATATTGCTTTAATACTCTAATTCCATTTGAAAGAAATAACTCTTTTCAAGATTGAAATAACTTCTTTTTTGTGTAACAAATTAAAAATTGTTGCTAAATGCTGTTCATGGTCATTATCATTCTCACTATGCACACAGATATCATCAAAGAAAACAAGAACAAAAGTTCGATCCTCAAGAAAAATGTTATTCATCATACATGCAAATGTTGCAGGTGCATTCTTAACTCCAAAAGGCATTACCATGAGTTGAAAGTGACCAATTTGAGTTACAAATGAAGACTTATAAATATCATTTTGTGTGATGCATATCAGATGATACCCTGATTTAAGATCAATTTTGCTAAACACACGTGCTCCATGAAGTTCATCTAGCAAATCATCTATCCTAGGAATAGGATATCTATTTGAAGTAAATCCTTAGGTTGATTAGCTATTTCTTTTTTATGGAAAGGTCCATGCCTATAAGGTGCTTTATGTGGACGAGAACTACCAAGAATTAATTCTATAATATGGTCAAGAGATCCCCTAGAAGGTGGTAGTTTAGAAGGAAAATTAGCCATAAAACAATCCTTATAGGAATCCATAAATGATTTACGTGCTTCAAGAATTGTATGTGTATAATCAACTATGTTATTGACAAAAACAATACATAAATTGTAGCCTTTCCTAAATGCATGTTTGACTTGAGTAGGACTAATTAATGGAAATGGTAGGAAGTCATGCATTGCACACAAAGAAATATCTTGATTATTAAATTCTAAACTCATGGTGTGTGTATGATAATCAATGCATGGTTTATAATGATGAAAAAATTTCATTTCAAGTGTAACATCATAGTTCTGCAAAGGAGCAATTAAGAATGTGCATTCATCTACATATGAAACTATAAAAATCTGAACGTTATGCACTTCACTTGTAACATTATATCTATTTCCTTGAAATGCAACCTTAACTTTATACATAGAACGAAGTGTATGTAATTGAAGATCTTGCACTAGTATATGGGATATAAAATCATGGGAACTACCATCATCATGTAAAATATTACGAACATTACTATTAATAGTATCTTGAATACAAAGTAGAGAATGAATAGAAATTACGTTACCCAAGGTACTTAGATTTTGTTCGAAGGCTTCTTCGATCCAATCAGTTTGAGAGTCTTCATGAAGCACCTCCATGTTGTGTACTTGAGCTCTAGAAGGTTTCATCTCATTATTTTGAAACCTACATTTAGATTTAGTATGACCAAACTTACCACAATGCCAACAAGTAATACACGGCTATTTCCATTGAGCATCCATTTTCCTAGTTTGAGGGGTTCACTACAACAGATCGATGGTATACCGAGGTTTTTATCGTGGAAAATGAACACGGCTTTATTTGCCGCGACACCGATGTAAAGGTCGGTTTGCGCATCGGTACCAAAGAGTCAGTATAGGCATCGGTATAAATATCGGTATATGCATCGGTAAAAGCGTTGGTATATGCGTCGGTATAAACGTCGGTATATGCGTCGGTAATCGGCTTCTACTGCATCGCCTCTTGGGTGTACCGACGGTTATTCCAATGACACTACTGGGAGTACCGTCGCGTATACCGATGACCATACCTGCAAATTTTTTTTTGGGCAGAGTGTTTTGTCTTTTGCTACAGCAACATTACCATGATCTTGGTGAACAAAAGACAATACACTCTACCCAAAAAAAACCGAGTATATGTGATGTGTACTCTAATGAAAACCGAAATATGATTTCATGAAACAGAGTATTATTGTACAAAAAAGAGATCGATAATCAGAATCAACAATGAACCATGTACAAAAGAAGTTATATATTTCAATAATGAAGCATGTACAAGAGTGTGGAAAACTAGTGTCATATATGACGCTTTTACAAAATGTGGCAAAGCAATGTATTGCCATATGGAAATCAAATACAAAATATTGGTCTTCCACTGCCATACACATGCAAAGAACGTTCCATATCAAGAGTCTTGCAACAAAGAACATTAATAGAATGAGATAAATTCACATGAAAATTACAAACAAGTAAAAACCAAGTTTATAAATTAATTACCTCATCGTAAACGCTCCCATGAAACTACGGCAGTGCGTCCCTCCAAGTCCTGCAATAGTGCAGTCAACCCATGACTATATCCATAAGACTCCTTTGTTCGTGTTGGAGGACGACCCATTGCCAACTCCTGAAACAAATATAAAAAGATTAGAGAAATATATATGAGAAATTTAACACAAATAAATTCAATAAATGAAATGGTACTTACAAACTCATGACGCATCGTGTCATATCCGCCGCTGCCCAAATGTGACGGTCCAATCGTGTCTAGACGTGTGGCTATGGCATTTCGCTGCTGGCGATATCGATCAGGAGTCTGCTGCTGCTCATCACGAATCATGTCCCACTCCTCAGCATCTAACCACACAGGCTTTGGTAAGCCTTCTCTGAATGCATCACGAGCTTCGGATCGTCGATGCCACATGACCTCACGTGTGATGTGCAGAATCCACTCTGAACTGACAATCGACTGTCCATCGGCTGGCCAGAACTCCTAGTAAATCGTCTATGTGATATAATTCTTCCGATCTTTATCCTGTTCACTCCATTTCAGCACGATGGAGTGTCCAAACTGGATGGAGCAAAGCTGTCGTATGCGTGCACGCATTGCTTTGCCAGCCGCATCCATCATCGGAGCTCCATCATCGGAGCTCCATCTCGGATACTATACACCTTGGAGTCATCATGGTCATGAGCACCCCAAGGTGTACGTGGTGTACTGCGTGGTGTACTCCGTGGTGTACTGCATGGCGTTGTCAAAAGGATTTCCTTACTTGAATTGTCATATGCAAAAATAAAAATATTCTACTTTAGAGTCGGTTGAATGATATCTATCTCACATAATTTTTAATGTATTGGTTTGAATTGACTAATTTTTTCTTCTTTCTCTTAGTATCTGTAGGCAATAAAGAGCATGAGGAGTTGGATTAAACAAAAGGTTTTCTTATCTAAAAGGATTTTAAGTCTATAATTGAATACAAGGAAGTATTATGATATATATCATGCTCGTATGTGTGTATATGTATAGGTAAATGTCATGTGTATGCATGGACATTGGACATAATTTCATAATTAAAATCATCCTATCTTGCTTTAAACATGTTACTTTATCTTTGTGGAATCCATGTGTAAAGTTGTGGTTATAAACCTTTGTCACTTTGTGATTAACAGATGTTTAATTAGTTGTTAAATAATTATTAAAAATAACTATTAAATAGCTATGATAAATATCTAAATGACTAATTAAATAATTATCAATGACTAATTATAATAATTATTAATTATTACATATTAAAGTAATAGTTATTTTATTGTTTTTTACGAAAATATCTTAATTGAATAAGTAACTAAACTTTTACGTGTGTATAAGTGAAGTCATGTGTTTTAGTTAAGTGAATGTATGTGTTAGTTAAAATTAGTTAATTCATGTGATAGTGTGTGATGTGTCTTAGTTAAGTAGGTGTATGTGTTAGTTATCTAATTAAGTACATGCGCACGTAGATTCATATGTTTGTCTATATAAGTAAATAGGAACGTGTTTCTTCTTTCCTAATGATCTTCTATAGATCGTTGAAGAGATTACAAAGGAGAACACGAGAACACAAGCATATGAGATTTCAAGATTACAAAATTACGATATTTGAAAATTGTTTATTAAGTTGTATAGGATTATCTATTAAGAGAATTGTATTAGCACTTATGATAAACTTTTGTATAGGCTTAAAATCCTAAAGATTTCTAGCACTTCCACTTTTTGATATAATTAAAGATTTGTATAGGCTTAAATAAGATTGATTTTGAAATTCTTCATACTGTTTCTCTGAAAATTAATTGAGATCTTACTTTTTTATTTCATATGTCTAAAGAATCAAGTCTACAAGTAGTTCTAAACTAGTATCTTCAAACGATTCTGATATTAAGAATCAAGAATTAGAAAACTTAATAATAGGAACATTGCTTCGGTCTTCAATTGATAGTTCAAATAATAACGAAAATATAGAAGTTAAAATTATTAAAGATAAAGTAGTTAACGAAACTTTACACACGTTAGATTACCATTGTCTTCTTTCTAGAATTTTACCTTTAATTACCATAGTTTTGCCAGAACTGTAGGACAAGAAAGACTTATTCCCACCTAATTTAGTTAGAAAACCTAACTCAAATCAAATTGAGAATGAAGAAGTTGACTTTGTTAAAGATAAAATTACAAACGAGAACTTAGTCTTGTCTTATCAATTAGAAGCTATAGAAAATTATAGAAACGCTCGTCCTTACGATCCTTAGTTTAAATAATTAGTTCTTAATTTGTACTCCCATATATTAGAAACATATAGGTTTTTATCACACCTAAACTGAAAAATCAACCGAAGGCCCTAGGCATACTTAGAAGCACCCTGCATGCAGTCACATGGTTAGGTTAGCGTGATTCTTTTAGATGAACGTCAGCCTCCCTTCACACCCCTCTTCAACAGCTTTGGTGAACCCGACGTGAAACGTGACGATAGTGTGCCTAGGATTTATGTTGCATTTTCAGTTTTAATTTAAATTTCTAATTTATCTTCTTCTTGTTCTACAGGAAAATTGAAGATTGAAGCTGTGATAAAATGTGAAGAGTTTGCTATTTCCTTTTTTCCCTTGGTGAGCACCTCCACGAGAAGAAGGATTTCCAACTGGTGGAGCTTCGTCGTTTCAACCCCCCCCCCCTCAACGTTCAAGAGAATCAAGACATAGTCATAGTCATTTTAGTTTTGTGTTTAAGATTGTTTTAACGTTCACTTTCGAACCTCTTCAGCAAAAATATCATCAAGTAAGGTGTTTATTTTAAGTTCTTTATTTTTAGTTTACACACATCACTTAAAAAGAAAAGTTGTTTTCATCTACACTAGGATCTAAGCACTTTCGTATTAGCATTTAAAGAATATTTGAATCTTTCTTTTGTATCTAGGAAATATAATTTTTGCTTAAAGCATTTAAATATCTGCATTTTAGGAAAAGCCATTATTTTTGCATCATTAAAAAGAAAAGATTTTAAGGTTTCTTTTTAACTTATAGTCAATGCTTTTATTTAGGTTTCTTTTTAACTTATATTCAATGCTTTTATTTAGGTTTCTTTTTAAATTTAGGTTTCTTTTTAACTTATAGTGAATGCTTTTATTTTTTTCAAAGAAATCAATTTTAAAGAACTTAATAGTAAATTAAAAGACTTAAATCAAGAAAAACTATTTTATAAAAATTACCTTATTATAAACCCTTTAAAATTGAAAAAGAGTAAATATAAGAGATAATTCATAATTTAGGGTTTAGAAATCAAAAAGATTTTAGAAAAGAAGATTAGAATTAGTAAAAGCTTAGGACTAGGGTAAAGCTAATCCTGGCTTTATCAACTAGTGATAGATTTAGGCAATTTAGAGAGCAATTAGATCCGGCTATTAGGGAACTTCTTCTCTATTCGAAACGTTATCAAGAACGCAAAATGAAGGAGATGTTTAGGAACATGATTATAGAAAAGCAAGGGACACGTACAGTCCAAGCTATTCTAAAAGAAAAAGGAAAATTTACCGAATTAAACATTACAGAATACCTGGATGCATTTGAGGAGCAAGTGCAAATCCAGGGATAACCTGAAGATGTGCTAGTTAAATACTTTGGACGT
This sequence comes from Ceratopteris richardii, assembly GCA_020310875.1. NCBI lineage: Eukaryota > Viridiplantae > Streptophyta > Polypodiopsida > Polypodiales > Pteridaceae > Ceratopteris > Ceratopteris richardii. The sequence goes on along the minus strand of CM035419.1, from coordinate 80,319,353 downwards.
GTTGTTTCTAGTTCAATTCTCGAATCTATTCAAGAACATGCTGAAAAAACTTGGGAGGAATTTAGAAAGGAACTTCATAAAATGTTCTACCTCGAAGATTTTAGCCAGCACAGTCGTGAAGGATTTCTGCGTTGGTTAAACACTGTTAAGAGCAATGAGTCTTTAACTCATCTTCACGGTGAGTTTATGAGGCGTCTGGCTCAACTTCCCGAAGATGATAGAAATGCTATAAATCCAGATGTAATTACATATTTTCTTAAGATACTTAATCCAGAACATAGGGCTGAAATTGAAAGATGAATAGAAGAGCCAAGAAAAAGGTATGGGCTAGCTGATGACTGGGAGAAAGTCAAAAAAGAGATAGAGGCTATTGCTCAAATGAAGCAAAGGCAAACAATTTTATATTCTAGACCTAATGCTTCTCAGCCAAGGGAAACTCCTGCTATAAGGCAAGTTGGCATGCCAATGCCTGCTACTATGGCTACGGCTAATAATTCAGCTATCACTAAAGCTCCCATAGAATTTCAACTGGATATTCTATGTAAACAGATGGAGAATGTCATGAACATGATAGCATCTCTTTCAAAAGAGGTTGCTAACTTAAATAAACAAGTTTACTCCATGAGCTTTAATGATCCAGGGGCTAGCAGTAGTGGTGTAGAACAAGCTCTGCCTAATCAACAAGTTATGCCTCAGTATGTTCCACCTCAAATAGTCTTTCAGCCAGTACCACAGCAAGCTCCTCAGTTTGCTTCTCAACAAGCTCCTCAGTTTGCTATACAGCCACCCTTTCAAAGAAATAATGAAAGAAGATGGATTGGTGTGAAGCGTTGTGTTTGGTGCGATAGTCAGGAGCACGCATCAATTGCTTATGAAGAATTAAAAAGTGCTAAGGCTAATCAATTAGTTATGGAAATAGATAGACGATTATGTGACTTTAGGTCACGTCTTCCTTTGTCCGTCAATTGGGACAAAGGCAGAATGAAAAAGCTTTACGAAATTTAACAGTCTCAGATGCAACTGCCAGTACTTCGGCTGCAAGACTAGAGCCGGTCGGGGATAGGCCTTCTTCAATGCCTATCCAAAATCCATATTCAATAGAGGCACTGGTACAAGCTAGAGACGAGATAATGTACAAAACCGCATGGAAATCTCCTGTAGATCAATCTTCTGTCTTTTCTCACATTGCTAATGTTGAGGAAAAACGGAGACAAGAAGAACAACAGGATGATGTAGAAGAAGGTGATAGGAGGATAACTAGGAGACAAACGAGAGAAGATGAAAAGAAAATTGATAAAAAAGTTGATGAATCAAATTTATCTCAAGAAGAGAAGAGGAAAATGATAAAGGAAGGCAAAAATCCGACCGATGAAAATGTTCAACCCCAAGAAGAACAAAAGAAAGTGGAAAAAGAAACCTCTAAACCTGAAAATAAAGAGGATCAAAAGCAAAATGAAGAGAAAGGGAAGAAAAAGGGTAGAAGAGCTCCATGTGCTATTATGATTTCTGAGCTTGAAAAGAAAAACGATGCTAGGGAGATTTTAAATGACATTCTTCTGAAAAGTCAAGTAACGATGTCACTTGAGCAAGTGTTTTCCATAGCAAAACCAGAGTTCAAGGACAGTTTTATTCGACTTATTAGAAGAAGACGCTTTCCTTTGCCACAAGTTGAAGACATGCAAGATGTGGCAGAAGAAACCCTAGCTATGAATGATGCAGTTACATTGAGTGAAAGTGACTATGAGGATGATGAAGAATTTACAACGGGTAGTGTAAATAGAAATTTTCTAGGACCCATACAACCTGATGAAGAAATGATAAAGAGTGAAAGTAAATACAATTCTACCTTCTAGGCACGAGGCACACCAGAAGTGAAGATTAGAATTGGAGATGAGAAAGATTCTTGTTTAGCTTTGGCTCTCATTGACTCCGGGTCAGAGATAAACGTGATTTCAAAACCGTTTTTTGACAAAATTAGATGGCCAATTGATAAAGAGCACGGTTGGCGGATGAGAAAAACTGACAATGGTTCTGGCATTTTGTTGGGTGCATTTGCGAATGTGCCTATTATGATAGGTGGTGTTCGAGAAGAGTTTCACTTCTTCGTTCAAGATAATTGCTCATATGAAGTGATTCTTGGACAGCCATTTATAGCTGAAATGAGAATGGAAACAAAAGCAATAAATGACGGATCAGCGTATGCAACAATTCGATCCAAATCAGGGATGGATTCTTTGCAAGTTATGACGGTTTGCCCAAACCACACTAGAAATAGAAAGAGCTTAAGAAGAAATCCCATTGATTCGATCAATCATGTTTGTGATGATCCACTGGCTGTAAGAGAATATGGAGCGTCGTCGGGAAGTTGCGGACATAAGGCTGGTGGATCAGTCAGCCACTAAATCCCTCGGCACACGCAGGGTGTATGAGACAATCGTAGGTGTTTTAGGTATATTTTTCTTTCGTCTAAGGTAAAAGAAATTCTAAATTACTCTTAAATCTAGAAAATATGGATTAGGTAATTGTAACACTTTAAACGTCTAAGAACCGTAAGGCTGGGCTGCTCTATATCTATCAATAGCTTCTTGAGATATAGGCTATAAATCTATTCAGACAATAATCATGAGAAACTGAAATTAACGATTTCAGATAACATTGACAAGAATGATAATGCAAATTAGAATTGAATTAATGCTAATGACAATAATGGATGATTACAATGCTATAAAGCAATGATATAATTTCTCTAAAAGATTGCTAACAATAAGTGAATCCTATACAAAGCTTAATCAAGGATAATGTCTATAGATTTAAATCAGATTATCGGTTAATTGATTTGTTGAAATCTCCACTTTTGCCACGATGCTCTTTGATTCTTTTGCTTTGAATGTCTGCAAAGAAACATTAGAAAATTATAAGTATATCTCAAAAAAATCATTAATCTCATACATACTTTAATACACATGCATATGCTCATGCATTCATTAAAGCATTCACATGCATGCTTAACACAAGTTAAAACACATGCTAACATACATTTGTAACCTTGAACTTAGACTAACACAAAATAACTCACTCTTTTATGCATTTACTTATGTATACATACATTCATAACATCCATACTCTTACATAATTTTACTTGGATATTTTCATTCTCTCATAAACTAACATCAACATATGCTAATCTATTGTTAAAAAACTCATGCAAAACATATTCACAAACGTGGGAATCACTAAATAAAGTTGATCTTAAATCTCCTCTCTATAGAAGCAAAAGATGCATAACTTAGATTGCAAATAGCTTTTCTACGAAATGAATTTGATCCTTTTTAACTCCTAATTTATAATGCCTTCCCTCCTAGCGAATGGGAGATGTGTCGTTTTCTTTAAGAAGAATGCATGCATCTATAAGCTCATAGAGATACATCGTCATACAGAAATAGCATTCCTTGTACGGCAGACCGAGATCTTTCAATGCATAAACAACAAATAAATAGTAGAGCTAGATAATCCTTCACAAGGTGGATGTATCGAAACTATATTCCTTCTCCAGATTCGTTTTTTTTTTTTTTTTTCTACATTACATAGAATTAAAGAAGAAAGACACGGTGTGCCATAGCCATACATCCGCATAGTAGCTTAATGGAGTTTCATTTCAAGGCGCATGACATGGAAAATGGAATCTCTTCCAAAGTCAAAAGTCCAAGTTCTCTAAACGCAGATGTGGTACCATGCATGATTCCCAAACTTGGAAGCTGTATCAAAAAGCTGCAGTATCCTTTTCTCCTATTCCGATACCCGTGTGCGCCTATGTTTCTTGTACACTTCTAATCTTCTAATCTTCTAATCTTCTGATTTGATTGAATGTATCTTTGAAAGTTTCAGTTCCGATGATGGGATCAGAAAAAACGCATGTGAAAAGACTAAGAAAGCTACACATTAACGCTCCCGCTCTTAGATAGGAGAAAGGAAAAAGGCGACCAAAAGGAAGATGATGATAATGAATTTAGCGGACAGTGCATTGCAAATATTTGACATCCATGTTCTTGAAATATGCGGAAGATGAAAGATAACAGAAGCGGAGCAAGACACTAAATCGTGCTCAGAACAACCAATATTGGCCTCTCCGATGATTAGCGGCTTGATTTCAAGCACATGACCCAGAGGCGTGCATATGAATCTATCTCTCCCTAGCACTCCCTACAATCTCTGTCAGCAGCCGAGACTCTAATTCTCTCCCTTTCTCGCTTTCTCTAGGACTTTCTCTTGTGCCACTCTTTTTCTTCTCTCTCCTAAGCGCTACAGCTTTATCATCGTCATTCTACTGTATGTCATCAGCAGTGCCTAAGCCCATCGATTCCATTGGATCTGCACTAAATCATGATTATTTCAATACGATCAGCTGCGCCTGAAGCAGGCTATATACATTATAATCCACTAGTGCGTTGTTACAAATCGTCGGCTTATCATGGGCTCATAGTATAAAGTATAGAGGTTATTTCCCGTGCGCAAACTGGTTGCATGCTTGCTCCAGACTTCAAAGTATATATCGAATAACATTGACTTGCGCAGACACTCCATCATCCAAACACAACAGCAGGCCTAGAGTTCTTCTGCCTAAAGTCGTGATGTGAAGCATCCCTGAACCTTCTGGAGCATAGAGTGAGAGCAACGACATCGCATTCGCGCTGGATAATACTTACTCTCTTTGTCTCCTCCATGCACCCAGACAGAGAGAGGCTAAGAACGGTATGCAAATCTCCTCACTCTCAATCTCTGCGTACGTCATGGTCTACAACACCCGAAAAAAAAGGGAATTCATTTCTCTTTCTCTCTCTTAAAATAATTCTCTCTCCCAGTTTAACTCTCTACGCAGGTCTACGTGCATCCATCAAGAGAAGGGAAACTAACATATTCTACCTCTCTCTCTACACTATTCACAAGGAAATAAGGAGGAGGAAAAATTACCTGCAAAGAAACATTAGGAAACACTAGAGCTCATCACACATATAAATACTTACACAAGTCATTTCTAAACCACTCTTTTTAGTTTTAACTTTTAAACTACAACCTCACTTTTGCCCACATTTATCCACCACACTTTTCATTTACCTTTAACTACTTTAATTACACTTAATTTCTACTCCTCTCTTTTCATCTTCACTAATTCTCTCCACTCTTTCTCTTAACCAACTTTTTCACTTTAAGTGCATCTTCCTTTCAGACCACTCCTTAATTCACTTTAGTTACACAACTTATATAAGCCATTCTTTTCCCTAGCACTCATATAGTCCACTAGTTATTTATCCATTTAATTAATCATTTTAATTCTATTTATCCTAAATTTCTCAATTAAATAAATCCATTAAATTAAGCTTAGGTTACGTTTTTAATTAATTAGAACCTTAGTTTTTAAATGCACACAAAGAATTAAAGTAATTATTAATAACATAGTTTAATTTTTAATACATAAATATGTAATTTATATATTAATGTTTTTTTTTAAATAACATCTATTTTATTCCTTTAAATATAGTAAAACCCTAGAAAACCTATTGGAAACCCATAAACCCCCTTGGGTTAGACCATTAAAATCCTTCTGAACCCTAGCTTTAACCCATTATAACTCATCTAAACCCTTAACATTAACCAAATCTTATAAACAACACATGAATTCAAGAAACCCTAGGCTGAATACCCATAATTCTTGAATGTAAAAATAGGAAATTCTCATTAAATGAGTAATTAGGGTAAACCCTAACATGAACATATGTCCTGCTTCATCCTTCATACCTGAAAACACTTTCAAAATAGTTAATCCAATTAACACAACTGATCAACAGTGATATAAAAGAGGTTTAGAATTCACCAATAAATATTTTAATTTTTCGGGTCATCAATTGGAAAGTTGAAAACTTTCCGACATTCACCCCGACCAAACCTGCACATCGTCCTCGATGGGCCAAACCTGCAGATCATAGAAGGCAATATCAAATTCTTTTGAAAATTAATCATGACTCAAATGCAAATAGTCTATATAAAAAAAAATGCTTCTATCATTAGTACATCTTCTGATAGCAAAGAAAACTTATAAAATTATGTAAGCCTGAATTTCAACCTTTTCGATCAATGCATGAGTTGGAAAACAGGTTTTAGAAGGAAACTATAGAAGTCATTCAAATAGTGTTCGTACTAGCTCTTCTATTAACTCTGTTCATAAGTAAAGCATATGTTATATAGGCTTTCTATCCTCATCTCCTAGCCACTTGCCATTAATATACAAAAAAACTAACTCCCCTCTAGCATACATCCGCCTTATATAGCCCGCTTTTCAATTCAGAAGTGATTTCGAGACCATAACTGATTTATTTGCTTTTTTTTTTTTTTTTCTTTCATCTCTTTTTTTCATCATAATTTTTCTTTGTGCTATTCTCTTTTCATATGCAGCAACGATTAATGTACTGCTTTCAATTTTTCTTCGCAACTTTTTTTTGATGAAGGGGAAAGGCTTAACCCCTAATCAGAGCAAAGGATCTAGAGGTAAGCTAAAGTAGGAACTAGGATCTCTTAAGCTAAATGGGTCAGATTTAAGGAAGCTTACCTATATAAAACAAGTTTACTCCTACTAGGAGTTGTAAGTTAAGGGTTCCGTCAACTATCCATATGACAGCCATAGGTCTTTAATCCCTATCTTCACTTCAAGCACATCCCTACTTCAGTGTAAATTCTACTTTTCATAATTTTAAGAAGTTTCTTAACCTAGCTGAAGAATGTACATCTCTAATTATGATAATGCAGGGAGAAACAAAACTTAAAACATTAATCAGGGTTAGAACTATTTCACCTGATCTATATTGATTCCATCTTTAGCATTGCCTTTCATCCAAATATCGCTTTGATTGCTTAAATTTTAAACTGCATGTACTATCTTCAATCTCTTGCGCTTCATCTTTATCATAAATCAGTCTTTAATTAATTGGTTCAAAAAAAAACATCTTCAACTCCTGCTAGCAAGCAACAACATATAAACTCACAAGAAAATTAGTTTAAATAAAATTTTTATTTTCATACATAGAAAAGAAAAAACATATTTAACAAAAAATTTAAACATTATTTTTATTAAAACATTCATTCATCATTTTCTTCATCAGATAATAAATCATAATATTCTTCATTTCTTTGTTTAAATATTTTAACTCTTTTACCTGCAATTAAATTTTTAAGCGGAGTTCCATCTAACTCTCTTAAGGCATACGTTCCATTTTCATAGATTTTGACCACCACATAAGGTCCAAACCAACGCTTTTTTAATTTTCTACGGGCATCATACTGTATATCGAATGTGCTATCATATATCAATACCCAATCATTAATTTGAATTGGCTTTGGTCTTAACCTATGTGATTTATCAAAATACTTTTTATTTTTAAGTCGAGAAGTTTTTAATTTAGCTATAGCTTCATCTAGTCTTTCATTCCCTTGCTCAAGCTGCTGAATCCTTAAAGCTAATAAGTCTTCAGTAGATAAATTATCTTTCCAAGGAAGCGTAGTCCAAGTAAGAATTTGGATATTTACTGGAAAAATTGGCTTTTGGCAGTACATTAGCTCTGCCGGCATAAACCCCGTCGTTCTAGTACAGGTCATTCTATCAGCCCACAAGGCGAATGGCAAAAATTTCGGCCAATTCTTCAGTTCTCCTTTGCAAGCTTTAGAAATCGCTTTTATGATAGGGGAATGCCCTCTTTCAATCTTTCCGTTAGCCTCAGGGTTATATGCAGTCGTAAGAGCTAAACGAATTCCATGCCTAGCAAAGAATTCCCTAGCCTCTTGCGCATCTAATTCGCCCCTATTGGCTACTATTTTTTCAATATACCCAAATCTTGAAATCACATCTTCAAGAAGAAATTTTCATACATTGAAAGTAGTTTTTGATCGTAGAGCTTGGCCTTCCACATGATTAGTAAGATCTTCTCGAGCAAGAACTATGTATCTCATTCTATCGATACCTTTGGGCATGGTTACTAAGTCTACTACCCACTTATAGTGTATGCATGGTGGATACGTAGGATGCAGTGGATCCCTATGCTTAACCGATGAATAAACTTGACATACATCGCAAGAATCCACATATTTCTTTACATTAACATAAATACCTGGCCACTAGTAACACTCTCTAATTTTTTCATAAGTGGCAACAAAACCTTTATGCCTCGCCCATGAAGTATCATGCATGCTCTTCATAACTTGCATCTGAAGATTCTTAGTACCTAGTACTCTTTGAGGCATTTTGATCTTCCCCCTTGTATGTCTCCAAAGTAATCCATTTTTTAAGAAAAAGTTAAATGCTCTTTTTCTAATATTTCTAAATCTATTTGAAGACCATGAAGGTGATCTAACTAAAGTACTAAGATAATTTCCAATCCCTAGCCACTCTCCTTCATATTCATCTGAATTAAATTTTTCATATACATAAACTTGGGAATCATAATTTATCGTATTAGTATCTACTTTGGCTTCATCATTCTCATCATACCTAGCTCTTGAGAGCATATCAGCAACAGAGTTAGATTTTCCTAAAATATGGATTAAAACTGGATTTATAAATTTAATATAAGAAATCCAGCGAAGCATTGCAATATCCGGTGAAGAACAGTTTGTGATCATTCCAATTAGCGGTAAACAATCTGTCTCCACAATCACATTTGCTCCTATGAAATATTCTTTATCAGACTTTAGAGCTGTGACTAAACCCCAAAATTCCCTTTTAATTTGAGGATAATTTCTTTGAGTATTATGTAAAATCTTAGCTCCAAATCTAATAGCATATCTTCTACCCTCTTCATCATCTTGACTTATGACCCAGCCAATTCCAATAGGACTAGTATCAACAGTTAAAATAATAGGCTTATTATTCGTATAATCTACTCGTTTAAGGATTGGAGCTTCTTGTAACAACTTCTTTAATCTACGCATTGCTTGAGTATGTTTTTCTGTCCATAAAAAATTTCTTTTCTTCCTTAATAAATCATAAAGACAGTCAGCTATATGTGCAAAATGTGGTATCCATATAACATAGAAGATACAAGCTCCTAAAAATCGACGAATTTCACTCACATTTTGACATATCTCCGAAATCTTACTAATGGCATCAATTTTATGAGGGTATGGCTTTCGTCCATAATAGCCACAAAGATGACCTACAATTAGGACCTCATTAACACCAAAAGTAGATTTTTCTATTGATAATGTTAAGCCAACTTGAATAAATCGTTGAAAGATCTTTTGGCAATCAAGGATATGAGCCTTTACAAATCTACGACAACCATCTTCATCCAGAGTGCTATCTTTCTCTTCTTCCAAGAAACCCTTAATGGGAATGTCATCGATAAAGGGCATAGTAATGTGAGGAATAAAATCGTGCAAAACCAAATTCATTGCACTCATCATGTGTGCTACTGAATTGGTCGCACCTTGAGGTAATGTACACATCCTAACTAATCCCAAAGGTGTTTTCATGGTAGTAATGTCTCTACTCTCTAATGCCAATTGAAATTGATCATACCCAGAGTAGAGATCACCCATTGAATATATAGAATTGCCTGAAAATGCTTCCGCAAATTCATCCACAATTGGACCTGTACCCACATTTCTAATGGTCACTTTATTAACTGGTTGAAGATCTTGGATAAACCGAAGTTTTCCACTCTTCTTGGGCACAGTAAACCAACGGTTTGAATAGGGAGCTGAAGAGGATTCTAAAATATGCATATGAGTTTTTTCTTTAAGTAATCTAATCAGCTCTGGAAGATGAGCTTTAGGTACAGAAATAGGGCGCAAATTCCAAGGAATATGGGGAATAGTGAAAATTATCATCGGTGCAACTATCCGAGGATCTGCACATCCTATCTCTGAAGGCTCAAGAGAAAATGCTCTTCCATGTTGCTCAATAATCTTCAAGAAATACTCTTTTTCTGCTGGAAGAAGGAAACCACTAGCATCTAATTTTTTAATTTGATTTAAGGATTCTTTAGTAAATACATGGCCAATATTTGTCGGATTTCTGAGGATTGGCTCATGACTTACATTCTTTATAATATCATTACTAAATTTTGGTAGTGGTTGAGCTACGGGTTTAACCTTCTTACTAACAGTTTTATATTTGTTCTCCACTAAGGCATTATACTCATGATTAATACTAGAGGCATATTCCTGAATTAATGCATATATATCAAGTGAAGAGATAAGAATATGGGAATTAGACTTACTTTGATAACAAAGTTCTAATTCTTCTAATGTTGAGAAGCAATGTGTAGTTTCAATAATATATTCAATACTTTCATCCATTAACAAATCTCCTTTGTTTTTCAAATGTTTTTCATATTTTTTTATAAGTTTTCTTGGAATTTGTTTAAAATGAAAAATATTTAACGTAGCAGATGGAAAATAAACAGTCATTTTATCTAAGTTCTGTACAAGATTTTGCGAGATTTCGAACCAAAGTCCACTGTCATCTCGCTCAACAGTGGCATTTACTCGAAATCCTGTTCAATGTGTCTTAAAGGAGTTTTTCTTAAAGACCTACGATTACGAGGATGGTTTATACAAAGCGTCATGAATTGGACAGATTTAAGGCCATCACGAGAACGAATTCTTGCGAAAGCACTTACATCATCCAGAACTTTTGTCTCCATTCTTTGTTCACAAATGAATGGCTGCCCCAAAATAATTGGGTACGAGCAGTCATCATGAACGAAGAAATTATGTTCCTCTTTAACATCTCCAATAGTAATAGGAACATTTGCACAAGCTCCTAGTAAATAGCCAGAAGCATTGTTGGCTGCCTTCATTTTCCACCCATGGTCACGATCAATAGGCCATTTTCCTTCGTTATAAATCTCCCTTGAGACTACATTGATTTCAGATCCTGAATCGATTAATGCTACTTGTGGTTTATTATTATTACCTATTTTAACCATAGTTTCAGTGGTCCCCCTAGCCCAATGTTTTTGAGTATAATGGCTATTTGGGTCATCATTTCCTTTTTCCAAATGTCCAATAACAGGACCCAAATAATTTCTACGATCAGCAGATTCTCTATACTCAGATTCATTTATTTGTACAACACTCACTTTCGGTTCATCCTGATCTTTTCTTTCCTCCATTTCAATATCTTCCGTTCTATACTCTATAGGTTCTCTTCGTCTTTTAATGATACTCATGAAATCTTCCTTCACATCTGTTCTTGAAAATGCTAACCATTCCTCTAATGTCATGGTTACTTCTGCCTTCATAATTTTTTCATCCATAACCTTCCGAATGTCTATTTGTTTCTCAATTTGCGAGATCAATCGAAAAGTCGGAGGTTTCTTTTTCGGTTTTTCTTCCTTACTTCCTTCTTCTCGTATGGGTTGCGATTCATTAGGTTTATCTTCATTTTTATCTTCACTTGTAGTTTTCTTTTCTAAATTTTCTCCTACTTTCTTTCCTTTACCCTTATTTTGAGACTTCTTTTCTTGTTCCTGTTGTTTTGGTTCCTGACTAAGCTCCATCATAGTCGGTTCTTTAATTGTATCAGTAGTTTCACCCTCTTTTCTAGCCCTAGTTGTTCGTTTAGACTGTCCCTCTTCATCTCGTTTTCTTTTCTCGTCTACATTAATTTCATGGGCATAAACTGAGAACATATTGACTGGCTCATTCCAACATGTTTTTGATCTAATATCCAAGCTCGTAGCATATAAGTTCGCAACTGATAACTTGCCTCTACTGGCAGTATCATAAACCTGCTCCCAGAAATCACAATTAGAGTCTTCACTATCCAACCTACAAGCATATGTATTTTGGCTTGTAGAGGCTTCAAAGAAGGTTTTCATTCCCCCTTTGCCATAGTTTGATGCCAAAGGCCGTTTCGTTACAAAGTCACAGATCTTTCGATCTACTTCTGTGACCCAATTCCTATCCTTGGCCTCTTTGAATAAGTTGCATGTCCAGTGTGGATGCTCCAAATCATCACACCAGAGACATCTACGTGCTTGGTTAAATGGTCTTCTAGCTGGCATCTGATTCCTAGGATTTTGTTCTAATTCTTTTGGTTTCTCCTGATCTCTCAATTTAAGCTCTTGCATACTCTTTATAGTAGCTATTTCAGTCGCCAAAGTCTCCACATGTTTGACAAGTGATTCTACTGATGTTTTTAATATTGTAATTTCTGAGTCATCTTTTCTAGGTTTATGAGAAGTGGGGTCATTATCTATCTTTCCTGGCACATCTCTTTCATATATTCTTGGAGTTTGCACCTGATTTCGCTCCTGTCTTTGGGCTAACCTATGGACAGCTGCTCGAACGTTATCCCAATTTCCAGTAAGCCCACTTGCAGTCGCTCCGTCCTCAAGCATTGGTTCTAACTCTCGTCTAAGAGATGGATATAGCATGTTTAGAAAATTTCTTAATTTATCTGGTTCTAGAGCTGTTTGATCTGCTTGAGGCATTTGGTTAAATTTGATATCAAACTCAGTTAATCCCTGAGTTATGTGTTGGTCTAACTTTGTTGTTCCTACCCATCGCATGAATGTGGCTCTATTATTCTTACTGTAATCTTCATGCGAAAATTCAGTAAGAAGCGGAGTCTTGAAATCCACCCAAGTCATGTTTGGTTGGACTACTCGCAATTGGATTCTCTCTCTAGTGAAACCATGAGCAATTCGTATAAATGTATCTTTTTTATTGTCTTCAGGTAACCCATATTGTTCTGTCAATTGTTCGTAATATTTAAGATAAGCTGTTACATTTATTCCAGTAAATTCCCTCCTATCCGTTTTAATTGCATCTATAATCTTCCAAATTCGCTGCTCTTCAAAGTGGTCAGCCATAGTGGATAAGTCTAACTTTACAGATAAATATGAAATATAAGTATATAACTCTCGTAGTAGTACGTCTATTTCTTGATCCTGATACGACTCCGTGGTAAAACGAAACAGAAATACAGAAAATATTCCTACACCTTTGCCAACAAAACTAAAGAAAACTTTCCTACTGCTTTGCAAAAGAAAATTTTCCTATTATTTTGTAAACAAAAAGAAAAATTTCCTATGATTTTGCAATAAAGAAACTTTTCTTACTATGTGGTAAATAGAAATAAAGAACACTTTCCTACTATTTTGCAATAAAGAAACTTTCCCTACTATGCAATAAAGAAAATTTTCCTACTGCTATTATGCAACAGAATAAAAATAAATATACCTGATCAACCAGCTTGATGAAGAGGTTCGTTGTGAATGTGCTTAGTGCAAAAATCTTTTCATGCATGTGCAATCGTCACTTTTATGAAAGTTGATGGATAAAGGTGACGTGACGAGGAACAATCAGCGGCAGCTACAAAGGATGTCGATACTTCTCCTTCAATCACCAAATTACCTATATATGCATATGCAAAACAGAAAGTAAATATACCTTTATACCTACGGTGTCGTGCCGAACCTTCACGTCGGGTTTGCCAAGCGTCGGGAAGTTGTGGACATAAGGCTGGTGGATCAGTCAGCCACTAAATCCCTCGGCACACGCAGGGTGTATGAGACAATCGTAGGTGTTTTAGGTATATTTTTCTTTCGTCTAAGGTAAACAAAATTCTAAATTACTCTTAAATCTAGAAATTATGGATTAGGTAATTGTAACACTTTAAACGTCTAAGAACCGTAAGGCTGGGCTGCTCTATATCTATCAATAACTTCTTGAGGTATAGGCTATAAATCTATTCAGACAATAATCATGAGAAACTGAAATTAACGATTTCAGATAACATTGACAAGAATGATAATGCAAATTAGAATTGAATTAATGCTAATGACAATAATGGATGATTACAATGCTATAAAGCAATGATATAATTTCTCTAAAAGATTGCTAACAATAAGTGAATCCTATACAAAGCTTAATCAAGGATAATGTCTATAGATTTAAATCAGATTATCGGTTAATTGATTTTTTGAAATCTCCACTTTTGCCACGATGCTCTTCGATTCTTTTGCTTTGAATGTCTGCAAAGAAACATTAGAAAATTATAAGTATATCTCAAAAAAATCATTAATCTCATACATACTTTAATACACATGCATATGCTCATGCATTCATTAAAGCATTCACATGCATGCTTAACACAAGTTAAAACACATGCTAACATACATTTGTAACCTTGAACTTAGACTAACACAAAATAACTCACCCTTTTATGCATTTACTTATGTATACATACATTCATAACATCCATACTCTTACATAATTTTACTTGGATATTTTCATTCTCTCATAAACTAACATCAACATATGCTAATCTTTGTTAAAAAACTCATGCTAAACATATTCACAAACGTGGGAATCACTAAATAAAGTTGATCTTAAATCTCCTCTCTATAGAAGCAAAAGATGCATAACTTAGATTGCAAATAGCTTTTCTACGAAATGAATTTGATCCTTTTTAACTCCTAATTTATAATGCCTTCCCTCCTAGCGAATGGGAGATGTGTCGTTTTCTTTAAGAAGAATGCATGCATCTATAAGCTCATAGAGATACATCGTCATACAGAAATAGCATTCCTTGTACGGCAGACCGAGATCTTTCAATGCATAAACAACAAATAAATAGTAGAGCTAGATAATCCTTCACAAGGTGGATGTATCAAAACTATATTCCTTCTCCAGATTCGTATTTGTTTTTTTTCTATATTACATAGAATTAAAGAAGAAAGACACGGTGTGCCATAGCCATACATCCGCATAGTAGCTTAATGGAGTTTCATTTCAAGGCGCATGACATGGAAAATGGAATCTCTTCCAAAGTCAAAAGTCCAAGTTCTCTAAACGCAGATGTGGTACCATGCATGATTCCCAAACTTGGAAGCTGTATCAAAAAGCTGCAGTATCCTTTTCTCCTATTCCGATACCGGTGTGCGCCTATGTTTCTTGTACACTTCTAATCTTCTAATCTTCTGATTTGATTGAATGTATCTTTGAAAGTTTCAGTTCCGATGATGGGATCAGAAAAAACGCATGTGGAAAGACTAAGAAAGCTACACATTAACGCTCCCGCTCTTAGATAGGAGAAAGGAAAAAGGCGACCAAAAGGAAGATGATGATAATGAATTTAGCGGACAGTGCCTTGCAAATATTTGACATCCATGTTCTTGAAATATGCGGAAGATGAAAGATAACAGAAGCGGAGCAAGACACTAAATCCTCCTCAGAACAACCAATATTGGCCTCTCCGATGATTAGCGGCTTGATTTCAAGCACATGACCCAGAGGCGTGCATATGAATCTATCTCTCCCTAGCACTCCCTACAATCTCTATCAGCAGCCGAGACTCTAATTCTCTCCCTTTCTCGCTTTCTCTACGACTTTCTCTTGTGCCACTCTTTTTCTTCTCTCTCCTAAGCGCTACAGCTTTATCATCGTCGTTCTACTGTATGTCATCAGCAGTGCCTAAGCCCATCGATTCCATTGGATCTGCACTGAATCATGATTATTTCAATACGATCAGCTGCGCCTGAAGCAGGCTATATACATTATAATCCACTAGTGCGTTGTTACAAATCGTCGGCTTATCATGGGCTCACAGTATAAAGTATAGAGGTTATTTCGCGTGCGCAAACTGGTTGCATGCTTGCTCCAGACTTCAAAGTATATATCGAATAACATTGATTTGCGCAGACACTCCATCATCCAAACACAACAGCAGGCCTAGAGTTCTTCTGCCTAAAGTCGTGATGTGAAGCATCCCTGAACCTTCTGGAGCATAGAGTGAGAGCAACGACATCGCGTTCACGCTGGATAATACTTACTCTCTTTGTCTCCTCCATGCACCCAGATAGAGAGAGGCTAAGAACGGTATGCAAAGCTCCTCACTCTCAATCTCTGCATACGCCATGGTCTACAGCACCCGAAAAAAAAGGGAATTCATTTCTCTTTCTCTCTCTTAAAATAATTCTCTCTCCCAGTTTAACTCTCTACGCAGGTCTACGTGCATCCATCAAGAGAAGGGAAACTAACATATTCTAGCTCTCTCTCTACACTATTCACAAGGAAATAAGGAGGAGGAAAAATTACCTGCAAAGAAACATTAGGAAAAACTGGAGCTCATCACACATATAAATACTTACACAAGTCATTTCTAAACCACTCTTTTTAGTTTTAACTTTTAAACTACAACCTCACTTTTGCCCACATTTATCCACCACACTTTTCATTTACCTTTAACTACTTTAATTACACTTAATTTCTACTCCTCTCTTTTCATCTTCACTAATTCTCTCCACTCTTTCTCTTAACCAACTTTTTCACTTTAAGTGCATCTTCCTTTCAGACCACTCCTTAATTCACTTTAGTTACACAACTTATATAAGCCATTCTTTTCCCTAGCACTCATATAGTCCACTAGTTATTTATCCATTTAATTAATCATTTTAATTCTATTTATCCTAAATTTCTCAATTTAATAAATCCATTAAATTAAGCTTAGGTTAAGCTTTTAATTAATTAGAACCTTAGTTTTTAAATGCACACAAAGAATTAAAGTAATTATTAATAACATAGTTTAATTTTTAATACATAAATATGTAATTTATATATTAATGTTTCTTTTTAAATAATATCTATTTTATCCCTTTAAATATAGTAAAACCCTAGAAAACCTATTGGAAACCCATAAACCCCCTTGGGTTAGACCATTAAAATCCTTCTGAACCCTAGCTTTAACCCATTATAACTCATCTAAACCCTTAACATTAACCAAATCTTATAAACAACACATGAATTCAAGAAACCCTAGGCTGATTACCCATAATTCTTGAATGTAAAAATAGGAAATTCTCATTAAATGAGTAATTAGGGTAAACCCTAACATGAACATATGTCCTGCTTCATCCTTCATACCTGAAAACACTTTCAAAATAGTTAATCCAATTAACACAACTGATCAACAGTGATATAAAAGAGGTTTAGAATTCACCAATAAATATTTTAATTTTTCGGGTCATCAATTGGAAAGTTGAAAACTTTCGGACATTCGCCCCGACCAAACCTGCACATCGTCCTCGATGGGCCAAACCTGCAGATCATAGAAGGCAATATCAAATTCTTTTGAAAATTAATCATGACTCAAATGCAAATAGTCTATATTAAAAAAAATGCTTCTATCATTAGTACATCTTCTAATAGCAAAGAAAACTTATAAAATTATGTAAGCTTGAATTTCAACCTTTTGGATCAATGCATGAGTTGGAAAACAGGTTTTAGAAGGAAACTATAGAAGTCATTCAAATAGTGTTCGTACTAGCTCTTCTATTAACTCTGTTCATAAGTAAAGCATATGTTATATAGGCCTTCTATCCTCATCTCCTAGCCACTTGCCATTAAGATACAAAAAAACTAACTCCCCTCTAGCATACATCCGCCTTATATAGCCCGCTTTTCAATTCAGAAGTGATTTCGAGACCATAACTGATTTATTTGCTTTTTTTTTTTTTTCTTTCATCTCTTTTTTTCATCATAATTTTTCTTTGTGTCATTCTCTTTTCATATGCAGCAACCATTAATGTACTACTTTCAATTTTTCTTCGCAACTTTTTTTTGATGAAGGGGAAAGGCTTAACCCCTAATCAGAGCAAAGGATCTAGAGGTAAGCTAAAGTAGGAACTAGGATCTCTTAAGCTAAATGGGTCAGATTTAAGGAAGCTTACCTACATAAAACAAGTTTACTCCTACTAGGAGTTGTAAGTTAAGGGTTCCGTCAACTATCCATATGGCAACCATAGGTCTTTAATGCCTATCTTCACTTCAAGCACATCCCTACTTCAGTGTAAATTCTACTTTTCATAATTTTAAGAAGTTTCTTAACCTAGCTGAAGAATGTACATCTCTAATTATGATAATGCAGGGAAAAACAAAACTTAAAACATTGATCAGGGTTAGAACTATTTCACCTTATCTATATTGATTCCATCTTTAGCATTGCCTTTCATCCAAATATCGCTTTGATTGCTTAAATTTTAAACTGCATGTACTATCTTCAATCTCCTGCGCTTCATCTTTATCATAAATCAGTCTTTAATTAATTGGTTCAAAAAAAAACATCTTCAACTCCTGCTAGCAAGCAACAACATATAAACTCACAAGAAAATTAGTTTAAATAAAATTTTTATTTTCATACATAGAAAAGAAAAAACATATTTAACAAAAAATTTAAACATTATTTTTATTAAAACATTCATTCATCATTTTCTTCATCAGATAATAAATCATAATATTCTTCATTTCTTTGTTTAAATATTTTAACTCTTTTACCTGCAATTAAATTTTTAAGCGGAGTTCCATCTAACTCTCTTAAGGTATACGTTCCATTTTCATAGATTTTGACCACCACATAAGGTCCAAACCAACGCTTTTTTAATTTTCTACGGGCATCATACTGTATATCGAATGTGCTATCATATATCAATACCCAATCATTAATTTGAATTGGCTTTGGTCTTAACCTATGTGATTTATCAAAATACTTTTTATTTTTAAGTCAAGAAGTTTTTAAGTTAGCTATAGCTTCATCTAGTCTTTCATTCCCTTGCTCAAGCTGCCGAATCCTTAAAGCTAATAAGTCTTCAGTAGATAAATTATCTTTCCAAGGAAGTGTAGTCCAAGTAAGAATTTGGGTATTTACTGTAATTTATATATTAATGTTTTTTTTTTAAATAACATCTATTTTATCCCTTTAAATATAGTAAAACCCTAGAAAACCTATTGGAAACCCATAAACCCCCTTGGGTTAGACCATTAAAATCCTTCGGAACCCTAGCTTTAACCCATTATAACTCATCTAAACCCTTAACATTAACCAAATCTTATAAACAACACATGAATTCAAGAAACCCTAGGCTGAATACCCATAATTCTTGAATGTAAAAATAGGAAATTCTCATTAAATGAGTAATTAGGGTAAACCCTAACATGAACATATGTCCTGCTTCATCCTTCATACCTGAAAACACTTTCAAAATAGTTAATCCAATTAACACAACTGATCAACAGTGATATAAAAGAGGTTTAGAATTCACCAATAAATATTTTAAATTTTCGGGTCATCAATTCGAAAGTTGAAAACTTTCCGACAGCGTACTATGATCAAAATTTATGCTAGACTCCACTATTGAGCGAGACAATAGTGGACGTTGTTTTGATGTCTCGCCTATCAATGAACATAAATTTGAAAATTATCTAATTTGTACTCGTACAACTAGTTTGCATTATATTACGAAAGAAAACCTTACAAAAACATTTAAAAAACAAACTGAAAAATATTTCAGACAAACCGGATTAATTTCAAGTGACGAGAAAATTGAGAGTATAATTGAATTATCAAAAAGCTCTACTTTATTAGAAGATCTAGAAAGTGTTTCTTATGAGAATTTAGAATCAAATCAGATAATTCTTAACTCTATTCAAGAGTATGAGATTATTAGTGAATTTATCCTAGAACATGAAATTAGCATAGAAACTAAATACAAAACTGTAGAAAAGAAAATAAAGCTTGTAGCTCAACCCTTACCCAAAGATAGTCATGACATACTACGTCGAGTATCAAATGATCCTATTCTTAGAGATCGATCTAAGATAGGTCACATATTTACTGATGAGAGCAATAAGTTTATTAAATTTGGAGATGAATTTCTTTCTCAAATTGAAAAAGAGCAGTTTACCAAAATGATTGTTCGTCATGGTAAAGCTTTTACTTTGTTCCCTCATGAGATAGGATGTGCAGACCCAAAGTTAGTAGCTCCAATGCTTACTTTTACAGTACCACATATTCCTTGGAATCTTCATCCGATTCCAGTCCCAAAGGCTCATTTACCTGAGCTAATGAGACTGTTAAAGGAGAAGATTGCCATGAGAATCTTGGAACCATCCTCAACACCATACTCTAATAGGTGGTTCACGGTACCGAAAAAGAGTGGGAAGCTACGCTTTATTCAGGATTTACAGCTTGTGAATAAAGTCACTATTAGGAATGTAGGAACGGGACCCATTGTAGATGAGTTTGCTGAGGTATTTGCCGGTCACTCCATTTATTCAATGGGAGACCTGTATTCAGGGTACGATCAGTTTCAATTAGCAATTGAGAGTCGAGATGTGACCACAATGAAGACTCCTTTGGGGTTAGTACGCATGTGTACTTTACCACAAGGAGCAACGAATTCTGTGGCACACATGATGAATGCTATGAATCTGGTCCTACATGACTTTATCCCAAAAGTGACGATGCCTTTTATTGATGACATTCCAATAAAAGGGTGTGTGGAAAAAGAAAAAGATGAAAGCTTAGATTCATCTGGTTGCAGAAAGTTTGTTTCCAGCCATATTTCAGATTGTGAAAAGATATTTGAAAGATTTGAAGAGGTTGGAATAACTTTCTTCCTAGAGAAATCAACTTTTGGTGTTAATGAAGTGCTAATAGTTGGGCATTTATGTGGCCATTATGGTCGTAGACCCTATCCAGCAAAAGTTGATGCCATTAGTAGGATTTCTGAGAGATGTCGCAATGTAAGTGATGTAAGGAGATTCCTAGGTGCATGTGTTTTCTATGTCATCTGGATCCCCCACTTTGCTCATGTAGCGAATCCGCTTTATAATTTATTGAGAAAAAGAAAGAAATTTTTTTGGACTAATGAACATTCTAGAACTATGAGGCATCTAAAGCAATTGCTTATCAATGCTCTTGTTTTGAAACGTATTGACTATACAGGAAATAAGCCTGTAATCCTAACCGTTGACACTAGTCCTATTGGTATAGGCTGGGTCATTGGGCACGATGATGAAAAGGAACAAAGGTATGCAATTCGCTTTGGAGCAAAGATTCTTCATGATACTCAAAAGAGTTACCCACAAATTAAGAGATAACTATGGGGATTAGTTATAGTTTTAAAAACAGATAAAGAATACTTTATAGGAGCTAATGTAATAGTAGAGACCAATTGTCTTCCGTTAATAGGTTTAATAGCTAATTGTTCGTCTCCGGACATAGCTATGTTATGATGGATAGCCTATATTAAATTCATTAATCCTGCTTTTGTACATATAGCTGGTAAACATAATACCGTTGCTGATATGCTTTCAAGAGCAAAATTTGATAATAATAATGAAGCATTAAATAATCATATTAATTTAATAATATATGAAACATCTACCTATACGTATGAAAGATTTAGAGAAAACAATTATGAAGGAGAGTGGCGAGATATAGGAAACTATCTGAGTTCATTTCAGCCTTCCCCAAGCTGGTCTTCAAATCGATTCCGGAACATCAGGAAGAAGTCTTTTAACTTCTTCTTGAAAGATGGATATCTTTGGAGACATGCTAGAGGAAAGGTTCGAAACCCTCAAAGAGTACTAGGTTTGAAGGTTTTTCAAGTGCAAGTTATGCAAGAGATGCACGAAAGCCTTTGGGCTGGTCATAAAGGCTTTGTAGCTACATATGAAAAGATTAGGGAAAGCTACTAGTGGCCGAGGATGTATGTAACTGTTAAAGAATTTGTGAGCACTTGTAGTACGTGCCAGTTACACTCCTCTGTCAAGCATAGAGATCCCCTTCACCCGACCTATCCACCTTGTATTCATTACAAGTGGGTAGTTGACCTTGTGACCATGCCTAAAAGCAATGATGGTATGAGATACATCATTCTTGCGCGAGAGGATTTGTCAAATCATGTTGAGGGTAGAGCGCTCCGTTCCAATACTACTTATAATGTATGTGTATTCCTTTTGGAAGAAGTATTATCCAGATTTGGATATATAGAAAAAGTAGTAGCGGATAGAGGTGAGTCAGATGCGAAAGAGGCAAGAGAATTCTTTGCACAACATGGGATTCGATTGTCTCTTACGACTGCCTATAACCCAGAAGCGAATGGAAAAATTGAACGAGGGCATCCTTCTATAGTGAAGGCTATTTCAAAAGCTTGCCACGGAGATATTGGTCAATGGCCAAAATATCTCCCATTTTCTCTTTGGGCTGATCGCATGACGTACACGAGAACAACTGGTTTTATGCCGGCTGAACTCATGTATTGTCAAAAACCATTATTTCCCATTCATACTCAGATAATTAATTGGATGAATTTAGGTTGGGAAGATAAGATTTCAAGAGAGGACTTATTAGCATTTAGAATTAAGCAATTAAAACAAGGAAATGAAAATCTTAAAGAAGCAATCAAAAAATTAAAAACATATAGATTGAAAAATAAATTATATTTTGATAAGAAACATAGATTAAGACGGCAACCAATAGAGAGTGGTGACTGGGTGCTTGTATATGATAGTACTTTTGATACTCAATACGATGCACATCGAAAACTAACTAAACGTTGGTTCGGACCTTATGTTGTTGTTTCAGTTTATGAAACAGGTACATATAAATTACGTGAATTTGATGGTTCTATGCTAAAGAATTTGATTGCAGGGAAAAGAATCAAGCTCCTTAGAAGAAGAGAAAGTAGTAAATTTGAATTGGACGAAGACTTCTTGGAGGACGACGATGAAGAAGAATAAAATTGATCAGGTGAAAGAGTTCTAAACTTTATTTATTTTCTAGTAGCTAATATGATTTTTTTTATTGATGCATTTCATATGTAGATATGAACATCCTTTTGATAGAAAAGGAAGATTTTTAAAATTATGAAACAATGAATTTAAAATTGAAGTAGGGATGTGTATGAAGAGAAGATGAGAATTAGAGACCCTATGGCTTTCATAAGGATAGGAGAGGGAACACTTGACTTGCGACTCCTAGTAGAAGTAAGTTTATTTTATATAGGTAGGCTACCTTAACTTCCAACCCATGTCGCTAATGAGATCCTAGTTCCCAATATAGCATTCCTCTAGAACCTTTGCTCTGATTAGGGGTTAAGCCTTTCCCCTTAAACAAACCCCTTAAACAAAAAAGTTGCGAAGAAAAATTAAGAAAAGAGAAAAATGAGAACATCAAGCAGTATATTAATGGCTACTGCAAGATGAGAAAAAAAGAAAATTAAAAAAGAAAAAGAAAAACAAAGAAAAGAAAAGAAAAGAAAAAAGTTATCATGATTCAGTTGTGGTCTCGAAACCACTTCTAAAATTCTATACGGGCAATATGAGGAGGATTTATGCTATTGAGGAATTAGTTAGATGCATCTTATGGCGAGTGGCTAGGGAATCAGGAATAGACCATTTATATAAAATATTTATTACTTTTGAACGGGTTAATAGAAGAGCAAGTACCACAACTATCTGATTGATTTCTATGGGACTTTCTATAACTTGTTTTCAATTTCATGCATTGAACCAAAATGTTTATGATTCAGGTTTGCATAATTTTAAAAGGTTTTTCTTGACTATCAGAAGATGTACTTACCTTTAGGAGCATATTTCATATAAGTTTGAAAATAGTTCAAGAAATATTTTTCAAAAGATTTTGATACTGCTTTCCTATTGATCTGCAGGTTGGCCCATCGAGGGCGATGTGCAGGTTTGGTGGGGGCAGATGTCGGAAGGATTTCCTTACTTGAATTGTCATATGCAAAAATAAAAATATTTTGCTTTAGAGTCGGTTGAATGATATCTCTCTCACATAATTTTTAATGTATTGGTTTGAATTGACTAATTTTTTCTTCTTTCTCTTAGTACCTGTAGGCAATAAAGAACATGAGGAGTTGGATTAAATAAAAGGTTTTCTTATCTAAAAGGATTTTAAGTCTATAATTGAATACAAGGAAGTATTATGATATATATCATGCTCGTATGTGTGTATATGTATAGGTAAATGTCATGTGTATGCATGGACATTGATGATAATTTCATAATTAAAATCATCCTATCGTGCTTTAAACATGTTACTTTATCTTTGTGGAATCCATGTGTAAAGTTGTGGTTACAAACCTTTGTCACCTTGTGCTTAACAGATGTCTAATTAATTGTTAAATAATTATTAAAAATAACTATTAAATAGCTATGATAAATATCTAAATGACTAATTAAATAATTATCAATGACTAATTATAATAATTATTAATTATAACATATTAAAGTAATAGTTATTTTATTGTTTTTTATGAAAATATATTATTTGAATAAGTAACTAAACTTTTACGTGTGTATAAGTGAAGTCATGTGTTTTAGTTAAGTGAATGTATATGTTAGTTAAAATTAGTTAATTCATGTGATAGTGTGTGATGTGTGTTAGTTTTCATATGTTTGTCTATATAAGTTAATAGGAACATGTTTCTTCTTTCCGAATGATCTTCTATAGATCGTTGAAGAGATTACAAAGGAGAACACGAGAACACAAGCATATGAGATTTCAAGATTACAAAATTACGATATTTGAAAATTGTTTATTAAGTTGTATAGGATTATCTATTAAGAGAATTGTATTAGCACTTATGATAAACTTTTGTATAGTCTTAAAATCCTAAAGATTTCTAGCACTTCCACTTTTCGATATAATTAAAGATTTGTATAGGCTTAAATAAGATTGATTTTGAAATTCTTCATACTGTTTCTCTGAAAATTAATTGAGATCTTTACTTTTTTATTTCATATGTCTAAAGAATCAGGATCTACAAGTAGTTCTAAACTAGTATCTTCAAATGATTCTGATATTAAGAATCAAGAATTAGAAAACTTAATAATAGGAACATTGCTTCCGTCTTCAATTGATAGTTCAAATAATAACGAAAATATAGAAGTTGAAATTATTAAAGATAAAGTAGTTAACGAAACTTTACACACGTTAGATTACCATCGTCTTCTTTCTAGAATTTTACCTTTAATTACCATAGTTTTGCCAGAACCGGAGGACAAGAAAGACTTTTTCCCACCTAATTTAGTTAGAAAACCTAACTCAAATCAAATTGAGAACGAAGAAGTTGACTTTGTTAAAGATAAAATTACAAATGAGAACTTAGTTTTGTCTTATTAATTAGAAACTATAGAAAATTATAGAAACGCTCGTCCTTACGGTCCTGATTCTAAATAATTAGTTCTTAATTTGCACTCCCATATATTAGAAACATATAGGTTTTTATCACACCTAAACTGAAAAATCAACCGAAGGCCCTAGGCATACTTAGAAGCACCCTGCGTGCAATGACATGGTTAGGTTAGCGTGATTCTTTTAGATGAACGTCAGCCTCCCTTCACACCCCTCTGCGACAGCGTACCTACATCTGAGGTACTCGTCCTAGGAGTAGAAGGGGGCGACACAACGTCCGTTGCACTGCCTCCACAACAACCGCCTCCTCCGCCTCCAGACCTACCTGTAGATCCACTCCTAGAACCTCCTGCTCCAGAGCGTGACCTCGATCTACGAGATGGGCCAGACCTTGTATCGCGCTGAGGTGTCGAACGCACATGTCTACAAGTAGACCTAGTAGGAGATGGCTGCAAAGATGTTCGTGGTGGAGTCACAAAGCTAGGAGACATACCTCCTACAGGAGTACCACCACCCTCAGGAGTGACACCGGCAGGAGTGACACTGGCGGGAGTGACACAGGCGGGAGTGAGGCCAGCGAGAGTGAGGCTGGCAGGAGTAAGGCCGCCAGGAGTGAGGCCGGGAGGAGGCTACCACGAGCGATCCAATATTGTGATGCAGCGGCCATATACGCAGGAGAAACTTGAGAGATGAACTCCAAAAACTGCTCCTCTGTCATGGACTGTGGAGTGACTGGAGGACTGTCTCCCATCGTGCTCTATAATAAAAGAACTCAAATAATTAGCATGTGATAAGAAAAATAATATAGGGAATAAACAAAAAAAAACCAAAAATTAGTACGTACAAGTCTTTTATTCAAAAGTCCTCTATTCTAGCATCCTCTTGAAGATCCGATGCACCGAGAATATCTATCTCTAAATTGATGGCTTCTAAATCGCTTGCTATGCTGGTTTCCTCCTGATCATCATCTATTGCTTCGTCTTCTCGAACAATGACCTCTTCTTCAATGACCTCTTCTTCTCGAACAATGATCTCTTCCTCCTCAACTATCGAATGAATCTCTGAGTCCACTAGAGATGGACTTTCTTCTACATCTATGTTTTCAAAAATTTATCTACTACGTGGAGCGACTTGTAAAACAAATAGCCACTCTGGGTCTTTTGAATCTGGTATAAAAACAACTTGCTCACAGTGTTCGGGAAGTACAAATGTATCCCTTTCATCTGTCCATAATCTTGTGGAGTCGACTTGAAGCAAACCGCTCTTATCTCGTCTCACTGTTGCGTTTCTTCCAGAGGTGACTACTTTGAACCATTTCACGTCAAAAACAAAGTAATCAAACTTTCTGAAAGATAGTTTCAAGATGTCTTGAATCACACCACAATAATCTAACTCGCCTTCTAGAGCATTATCATCTCTTGCACTCGCTCTACTTTTTTGCAAAAAATTCACCATCACTCCACTATCAAAATTAGACCGGTTATGATCGATTCGTGCGATTCGAAAGTGTCGTCCATGACACCATAGTGCACCGTATTTAACATACTCCCAATCACATACTTTTGCGAGTTCTTCTTCTTCTTCAGAGATATCTACACCCGCTGCCTTTGCTTGTGAAACCGCTGCATCTAGCCATCTGCTCATTGGAAAAGGTGGGAGAGGTCGAAGATTTTCTGGAAGAGGCAAAAATCGAGTGGAACGATTTCTTCGAAACTGAGCTCTTTCCTTTGCGTTAGTTTCCTTGGCAAGTTCATACCTTTCTAACCACTTTTGCATAGGCTCAGAGTTAACTATGCAAAACTTCATTGCCTTCTCTCTGAAAGCTGCATCCATTTTTCTTTGCAATCCTTTACCTTGTGGTTCATCGCCTACGAGACGAACATCTTCATCATCGCTCCATAAGCGAGGCATTTCGGGATCCGATATACGTAGAAACTCAGTAATGAATACAAGAGATTCTTGTACAAGCCATCCCTCTACCATGCTACCCTCTGGACTTGCTCTCTGTCGAACAAACCCTTTTAATGTCTTCATAAAGTGCTCTAAGAAGAACATCCATCGACTATGGATAGTTCCTGCTATTGCAACTTCATCTACTACATGAACCAGTAAATGAAGTTGAATAGGGAGAATTCTTGTGGGAAAGTATTTCTCTACCATACAAACAGCCTCGATAGCATTGAGTTTCGCATTCTCTATGCTATCTCTATTTATCTCTTTAGAAGATATCCACCGTACTAAAGAACTAATTTTATAAATGGTTTTTCGTACATCCTCTGAAAGACAATCTTTTAGGGCTACAGGGAGCACAAACTGTAAAAACTTGTGACAATCATGAGACTTGAGTCCCGCAAGATCGTCGTTTCATGTGAAAGCAGTCTTTAGACATCTCATGCATCCAGTAGGTGTACGAAACTCTGAAACTCGTCGACACCTTCTTCACCATCATGATCTTCGTCCATCTCATAAAATGCTTCAAGCATCTCTTCCATATGTTCATTCAGTGTAATATTATTAGTGCTTGCTTCTACGTCTAAGTCCTTTTTTTCTCTCTTTTGTCCACGAGAGGTTACTGGTGCAATGTCGTTTGTGTGTATATATGTTATGTACGTGTTAAAACCCTAAAACCGTAATCCAAATGACCTAGAACTAAAACATGTATATATATGTATGCATGTGTATATATATTTTTATATGTATATATATGTCAATATAGATAGGTATATAAGTATGTGTGTTTGTGTACTGTATATATATTCACTCTATTTAAAATGATTAAATTTAAACCTATTTTTATATATTTAATCATATATATCTCATTTATTTATTTAAAATACTAGTTCTTATCATATTTTATTATCTATATAATTATCCTACCTTATATATATATATATATTTATTTATATATTCAGATTTTTTTCCTTACATAATCCTATTTTTATATATTTAAATTTATATATTTAATTATATATATATTTAATTAAATTATTTAAAACACTAGTTCTTTTTATATTTATTTATGTATATAATTATCTTATTTTATATATATATTTACTTATATATTCAGATTTTTTTCCTTACATAATCCTATTTTTATATATTTAATTTTATATATTTAATTATAAATATTTAATTATATATATAAAAAGAACTAGTGTTTTTATATATTTAATTTTATATATTTAATTATAAATATTTAATTAAATTATTTAAAACACTAGTTCTTTTTATATTTATTTATGTATATAATTATCTTATTTTATATATATATTTATTTATATGTATATGTGTGCTTGTGTATATATGTTATCTACGTATTAAAATCCTAAAACCCTAATCAGAAAGACTTAGACTTAAATATGAAATACTAAACCCTAAAACCCTAATCTTAAATATCTAGACCTAAAATATGTATATTTCTGTATACATGTGTATATACATGTATATATGTATTACATGTGTATGTGTATGTGTGCATATATGTTATGTAGGTGTTATAACCCTAAAACCCTAATCTTAAAGATTTAAATCTAAAATATATATATTTTTGTATGCATGTGTATCTACATGTATGTATGTATTATATGTATATGTGTGTTTGTTTATATATGTTATCTACATATTAAAATCCTAAAACCCAATCAGAAAGACTTAGATTTAAATCTGAAATACTAAACCCTAAAACCCGAATCTTAAATATCTAGACCTAAAATATGTATATTTCTGTATACATGTGTATATACATGTATATATGTATTACATGTGTATGTGTATGTGTGCATATATGTTATGTAGGCGTTATAACCCTAAAACCCTAATCTTAAAGATTTAAATCTAAAATATGTATATTTTTGTATGCATGTGTATCTACATGTATGTATGTATTATATGTATATGTGTGTTTGTGTATATATGTTATCTATGTATTAGAATCCTAAAACCCTAATTAGAAAGACTTAGACTTAAATATGAAATACTAAACCCTAAAACCCTAATCTTAAATATCTAGACCTAAAATATGTATATTTCTGTATACATGTGTATATACATGTATATATGTATTATATGTGCATGTGTATGTGTGCATATATGTTATGTAGGTGTTAAAACCCTAAAACCCTAATCTTAAATATTTAACCCTAAAACCCTAATCCTATTTTTATATATTTGATGTAAAAAAAAAACTTCAAAATAAAAATAGGATTATATGTGTATATGTATGCATGTGTGTATATATGTGTGTGTATGTATGCATGTGTACATGTGTGTGTGTATGTATATATGTGTATACATGTGTGTGTATGTGTATGTGTGTGTATGTAGGCATGCATGTGTGTGCATGTGTGTGTACATGTGTGTATGTATGCATGCATGTATGTGTATGTGTGTGTATGTGTATGCATGTGTATACATGTGTGTGTATGTATACATGCATGTGTGTATGTATGCATGTGTGTATATATGTGTGTATGCATGCATGCCGGT
Source organism: Ceratopteris richardii (assembly GCA_020310875.1). Taxonomy (NCBI): domain Eukaryota; kingdom Viridiplantae; phylum Streptophyta; class Polypodiopsida; order Polypodiales; family Pteridaceae; genus Ceratopteris; species Ceratopteris richardii. The sequence goes on along the minus strand of CM035419.1, from coordinate 80,289,871 downwards.
ATATGTGTGTGTATGTATGCATGCATGTGTGTATATGTGTGTATATATGCGTGTATGTATGTATGTGTGTATATGTGTGTGTGTATGTGTATGTATGCATGTGTATATATGTGTGTGTATGTATGTGTATATGCATGTGTGTGTATGTATGTATGTGTGTAAATTTATGTGTGTGTGTATGCATGCATATGTGTATATGTGTGTGTGTATGTAAGCATGCATGTGTGTATAGGTGTGTGTATGTAAGCATGCATGTGTGTACATGTATGTGTGTATGTATGCATATGTAAATTAATGTGTATCTTCCTTTCTCTTCTCTCTCTCTTTCTTTCTCTCTCTCTCTCTCTCTCTCTCTCTCTCTCTCTCTCTCTCTCTCTCTCTCTCTTTCTCTCTCTTTCTCTCTCTCTCTCTCTCTCTCTCTCTCTCTCTCTCTCTCTCTCTCTCCTTCTCTCTCTATCAATAGAGAATAAAAGAATCACTTACAAGTATGTCCCTCTTTGAATCGTTGTCGTCAAAGCGTAATGTAGGTCGTCTCTCGTCCAATTCCAAACAATCGATGCCAACGAACTTCTACAAAATCAACGAAAAGAGAAATTAGAAACCCTAAAGCATAGAGAAACACAAATGCTAACAGTACGGGCAGCACTTACCAAGATGTGAGATCTAAGCCGAGAGAGAGTGTGTGTGTATGTAGAGAGAGAGATCCGTGTGTGTGTGCACAAGACAATGCAGGTTCGCGCGCGCAAGTTGGACAATACACCGACAGTAGTCAAATACGCGCAGAAATGTGAAGTTTTGCTCTCGGGTTCGCGGTATGTTTAAAATTCGCCGCCGGTATAGGCGTCGGTATGGACGTCAGTATACGCGTCGGTAGTTGCCAGTAAATTACCGATGCTTATACCGAGGCTTATACCGATGCCTATACTGATGCTTATAGCGATGCTCATACCGGTGGCTGCGGGCCACACCGACGATCCGTTTAAAACGGTCATACCGACGGTCACTTGACCGTCGGTATCTCTTAGTGAGAGTTTTCGAGGGCTATACCGACGCCGACTATGACCGTCAGTATATGTAGCATCGGTATGCCCCTCATATGTTGTAGTGGTTGGAGGTTTGGTGGGTTGTAAAGGAGTTGGCTTCTGGATGTCTAGAAAGTCTAATGCTTCCATCGCATCCGAAACATGCCAAAACCCAAGATCGACTATCTATTTGCTAAATTCTGACAACTGGAGTCCTTGTTTCTAGTTGATGATATCATCGATGATATCATCAATATGTAACTGCCCTTGAACCACCCTTGGAAAACCTATATAAGGAGGGGTTGGCCACATTTATTCTCAGTCTTGCTAATGCCACTCTTGGGAGCTCAAGGAGTCGTGACTACCAAGTAAATACTCTCCAAGTTCGAGTTCCAATTCTTGTCTTGTTCTTTGTTCTAGTCTTGTCTAGTCTAGTTCTTGGACATCCTATCTTGTCCTCTTGTAATCTCGTAGTATGAGATCTTGTTGCATTATTTCTTGTATCTATTTCATCTCCCCAAAGGGGATTCTTCTAATCCTGATATCTTGTTTCATACTTATGATCCTAGTGTGCTCATGATTCGAAGAGCTAGCCATAAATTCATGAACGACGTTTAAATTGGAAAATGGTATCAACATGTTAAACGATAGGAGATTTATTCACTACTTTACCTTCCAATGTCATGAATCGAGGTATGGCTGACCTTCATTGATTACATGATTGGCTTGTTCCCGTGTGCAATCCTAGATACATGAAAGAGTTAATAGAAGAGTGTAAGTATGTGTTTGTTTGTGAACATGAGTCCATGAGCATTAATCATATATGTTCATGTGCATCATGATTGCAAAATGTAAATTTGCATGGGAATGTGTGCTGAGGTGTATATATGCATGTTTGAATGAGAATAAGAGCCTATGTGGAGATGTGCATAATGCTAAGCATATTAAGAGCACGTGGTAAAGTGAGCTAATGTACGTGCATCAGTGTGTATATGTGTGAGCATAAGTATTACAAGCATGCAATTGTGGGCAATCATACTCGCTTCAGAATAACTATTGTTGTCCATATAAATAGCGTGTGAGCACTTTTGGTCCGTGTATATATATATATATATATATATATATATATATATATATATATATATATATATATATATATATATATATATATATATATATATATATATATATATATATATAGTTAGTTAGTTAGTTAGTCCATGTGTACATTATGCTTCTATATGCATGTGGACTTGTGTGAAAATGCAAGCATATGAATATATGTGCATTTTTGTGTATTATGTTTGTAAGTATGCGCATGTGTTCAAATGTGTTGTTCTGCATATGCACTAAATCTAACATTTAAATAGTATACTCTTTGCAAATAAGGAGAGGCTTGCACGCTGTGGGGGGGGGGGGGGGGGGGGGAGCGGGTATGTCTCTTTTTCGGGAACAATCAGGGAGCACGCAGAATTTAAAGGCATGGAAGAGGAAAATAGGAGAAGATACCGAAATGAGGAGATAGGGGGCAGGAGGGTTCCAAAATCAGCTCCAACTTTCTATGCAAGGGGGGAAGACTCTCAAAAGAGAGGAGTGAGGCCAAAGATCGCGAAGAGAGTAGGGCTGAATGAGCTGCTTGCAAAGCTATGAGGAAGAAAGAAGCATGGAAAAGGAGTTTTTTTGTGCAACAGATTGTATGAGAGACTTTGTTGTGTGAAAATAGTCAAATCATGGGCTATCATCGGAGAGCCGCATCGCATTCTGAGGGAGGCCCATGAAGCGAGAGAGGAAAATGGAACAAGGTGGACGTAGATCGCTTTTGATTCCCTGATATACATCATCAGAGAGCGCTTTTGCAGAAGGTACAGAGTCTCCGATTATTTCTTGTATGTCTCTCAGCTCAGGTGGTGTCTTGGAAGTTCAATATGCTGATCAGGTTTTGATGAATGCCATTCTAAACATGCTGCACTGAGCGAGAAACAAAGTTTTTGTTTAAATACTACAAGGAAAATCACGAAAGGGCATGGTGTGCATCGTCTGAGGGGTTTCGACTTCACTGACGATATCACGAGTAGAAAGACTCAGTGAGAAAAGACAGGAAGTGTTGTTCACGGAACTCCTTGCTGCAAAGGAATAATTCAATGATGTTTAGTTGAGGAGTTCAGATGATGCTCATGGAAGAATATAACACCCAGATGAGAACTGAATAATTGCAACAAAAGCTTTACCAACCTTTGTATGTTAGAAGTACAAAAACCTTCCTTTGCTCTGCATCAACTGAAGATGATCGCCCATTTGCTGAAGAAGGTGCTTCAAGGAACTAGGTTTATATTTCTTCTTTTGTTGTTGTTGCCAGGTGTGTATGCTTAAGATTCTGATACATAATCATAAAATTTATTTCCTTCCCTTTGCTCTATGATATTATGGACACAATCCAGAAGTAATGGGTCCAGTTTTTCCTACTAACAAACTGCCAAGGAGAAGTCAATTTCATTCTTTTGAGTTGTAGTTTTAACATCATATGTTCTAACAGTTCTGAGAGAGTTTTCCAGGATGGACCTTTTAGGCTAGGTCCTCTATGTCTTTCCGTCATGTGATGCCATGGAGTCATTCATCATTTGGATGTCGACAGTCACATTGTTTTTATAAAGTTCACTGAGAAAAGCCATGGGAATACAATGACGAATGGTATTTAGATTTATGCATACCTACCTTTTCAAAGTATATAGTCGTGTACACCCCTCTCTCTCTCAGACACACACATACACACACAGAGTACGAATCAAAGGTGCCATATCTTGGCACGGGGCTTATGCCATTAAGTGACCACGAACTTATAGATAATTTTGTATATATTTCAAAATTGCATCTTCGTGACTCACTAGTTGTGGATGCACCCCGACTAATTGTAGAAGGGCAAACAAGATGGTCTCAATATAACACAATAATCACGAGAATGTTTGCACTTGATGACGATGATAAAAAGACTAGGTCAATATTTCTAAAATGGATACATAAACCTGAAGACCAACCCATTTTAGACATAAAAAAAGTATTCAAGCTGTAGTTTGGAGACTTATCTAAATATGATAGGAGGGCGATAGATCAAGAGAAAGTATCCTTGTTTCTCCAGGCTGAAGATACGAAATCCCGAGAAGAACTTTTCCCACAATTACAAAATGTAAGAACTGAGACTAGGCTTGTTGAAGACTGGGATAATCTAGAAGAAGCTGTTAGAGAGTACATTGAAAAACAAAGAAATTTATCTAAATTTATACACATTTGGCATGATGATATGCAGGAAGAACAAACACAAATTGTTCAACAACCTATACAGAATCGTCAAGCGAACCCACTAGTGCCAAAGGATGATGTGCTCGCTAGTACAATGGAAGACATGTTTAAGAAATTCAGTGATCTTACGATCCAAAGTGTGAAAGAAATGATTGAATCTCAAGCTTTACAAGCACCAGCAAGTAAAACTAAAAAATCCTTTGAAATTAAACGGTGCATTTTGTGTGACTCTCGTGAGCATAACAGGTACTCATGTGAGAGTTTTAAAAACGCTCGAGCTAAAAACCTGTGAAGAGATGGATAGGTATGTGCTTGAAGATGAAGAGGTGTTGCAAAATCCTTGATCTACACCAGCCAAATGAACTCCAGGAGTATGTGTTGGGCCCTTTTAGCTTGCCTATGGATGTATTAGACACCCTATGTACCTTGGAAGATCACTCTCAAAAAGATAGATCAAAACAGATAAGTTGGAGTTAGCTCAGAGGTGAAGAACTTGCTATTTTGGTTCATACACTTGTCTAGTGTTTTGCATAATTCTCTGAGCACAGCAACAATTAGCTTAATTCCTCTTGGGAATGTCTAGTTAACTTAAAGAGCTAACTTTCAAGAGTAATCTCATAAACAATAATGAACCACACACTGACAAAGATGTTTAACAACTGATGACATCATCCCGATTTTCACGGGCTGCTACAGTAATGAGACCAATGAGCAGAAAAATCAACATAACTCTACACTTTAGAATCAAATGATTATGAAACTTTGTATGGTTATACTAGATAGTAAGAAAAATCCAACAAGCTTTAAATCATTGAATTTGGATAAGTACACATTGAGCAACAACTCTGACAAGATGAGTAAAAAGTCGCGTACCTAAGAGAGAAGTGAAAATGAATAGACACTGTTGACTTCAATTGAACATAACTGAAGATTGCAATACCCAAATGAAATGAAACTTGGTGAGCATATAGTAGACAAATAGAGCTTACTTTACCAAGTTAAATCACTCAAAATGATCCACCCAGCTCAGAGAAACCATCTCTGCAATCTGACTGAGAAAACTGAGAGTAGTACACTTCACAAGAACATTGGAAATATGAACTCAAATGATCATGAAAATGAAAGTATACTGCTTGTACAATACAATGGACTTACTGATACATATGTATGCCTTGGAATCACACCTTGATAAAGCTCAGCTCTTGGAGGTCTTCACATAGGTCTCTCTAACCACGACTAAACCTGCCATCTATTTATAGTTGAGCTTGGGAGGCTATCTCCCCTCAATCACTCTCTAATCAATTAGTGATTGATTTGATTCTCTATCTACCACAAATCACAAATTCGTGGCTCTTATTTCCCTTTTTGATCAAGTGGACTCAACCACTTAAGATTCTTTCACTTTTACATTAAGTAAACTCTTCAAAAGTTACAAGAGGTAGTTCAGAAGTGAACTTTACATAGTCTTCATTTTAAAGTTTCTTCTATGACTTTGTGGGACTCAAGCCAATACTTAGGCTTGTCACAGACTTGCTCCAACAGCTCCCCCTCAAGCCAAGTATGTTTGAGGTCTTCAATCTTCCAAGATTACCTGTAAACCAATCAAAGCCTTGAATTTGCAAAGCTTTGTACCATCCAATGCTTTGGTTAGAATATCTGCACATTGTTGATGAGTGGACACATATGATATTTGAATCTCTTTGCTTAGAACCTTCTCTCTTACATAGTGATAATGAACTTCAATATGTTTAGTCCTTGCATGAAAAATAGGATTAGCAACCAAATGAATAGAACTCATATTGTCACAAAAAATAGTTGGAGTTCCAAACTCCAATCCAAGATCTTTGAATAATGTCTTCATCCACATAGCTTCTTGTGTAGCTATGGCAAGACCTCTATATTCAGCTTTAGTAGAAGAGAGAGCAACTATGGGTTGCTTCTTGGATGACCATGAAATAAGCTTTGAACCTGCAAAGGTAAGATAACCTGAAGTGCTCCTTCTATCTTCCTTGGAGCCAGCCCAATCTGCATCAGAAAATAGCTTCAAACCTAAATCAGATACATAAGGATAATAAAGTCCTTCATTTATGGTTCCTTTGAGATACTTGAGAATCCTTTTGGCAGCATCCATATGTGGTTTCCTTGGTGTGTGCATAAATTGACTTAGCACACTCACACTGTAACATATATCTACTCTTGTCAATGTGGCATAGTTGAGACTACCCACTAGACTTTGATATGATGTGATGTCCTCTATGAGTTCACCTTCATGTGAGCTCAGTTTGTGATTGACCTCCATTGGAGTACCTGCAATCTTACAATCTTGCATCTTGAATTTTGCCAACATGTCCTTAATGTACTTTCTTTGAGTGAGAAACCAACCATGATCTTTGTAGACAACTTCCAAACCTAGGAAGTAGGTAAGTGAACCCAAATCACTTATCTTGAACTCTTCTCTCATCTGATCTTTGATCTTCTTCATACCATCTGCATCATTTCCTGTCAATATAATATCATCTACATATACACATAAGTAGATGACCTCAGAATTACTCTTTTTAATAAAGAGTGAAGGATCTGCCTTGCTTGGTTGAAAGCCCTTGTCCTGCAAGAATGAAACAAGTCTGAAATTCCAAGCTCTTGGAGCTTGCTTGAAACCATACAATGCTTTGTTAAGTTTACACACATAATGAGGATAAACTTGATTCTCAAAACCAGGTGTTTGTGCCATATATACCTCTTCTGTTATCCAACCATTCAAGAATGCATTCTTTACATCTAGTTGAAGTATCTTCCAATTCTTGGAAGAGGCAATACTAAGCAAAACCCTAATAGTAGGCATCTTTGCCACAGGAGAGAAGGTCTCCTCATAATCAATTCCTTGAGTTTTTGCAAAGCCTTTTGCTACAAGCCTTGCCTTATACCTGTTAATGGAACCATCAGAATTCTTCTTGAGTTTATAGACCCATCTTGAGCCTATCACCTTCATGGATGAAGTCTTGGGCACCAAATCCCAAGTGGTGTTTTCCTCAAGTGCTTCAAGTTCTTCCTTCATTGCATGCTTCCATTCTGATTTTGCTTTGGACTCTTCAAAGGATGATGGCTCCTCTTGGTTTATTTCATGTGCTATGTAGATAGAATGTTTAGTTACTAATGAGGTGTCAAACCCATACCTTTCTGGTTTTTTCTTTTCCCTCATAGATCTTCTTAGGCCATGATGTGATGATTCTGCCTCATGTCCAAGTTCTTGCAATTTTGCTTTACCTTTAGACTTCCATGCTTTGATCTTTTCCATCTGAGATTCTTCATCATCCTCCGAGGTGTCTTGTTCTTCAATCTTTGGTTGTTCTCTACCAAGCTTTGGAAAATCTTCTTCAAGATTATATGGTAAATTGACTTTCCTGCATGAATCTTCATACCATGAATTGTTTTCATCAAAAAATACATCTTCGCTTACCAAGAATCCTTTGTTGGTAGGGTTGTATAACCTGTAGCCCTTTTGATTGTTGTCATATCCAATAAATACACACCTTTCTGCCTTTGGATCCATCTTGCCTCTAACCTGTGAAGGAACATGAGCAAAAGCAATACATCCAAAAATTCTACAATGATCTAAGCTTGGTCTTCTTCCATTCCAAGCCTCATATGGAGTCATCCCATCAAGGGATTTTGAAGGCAACATGTTAGTCAAGTAAGTGGTTGTAGATATAGCCTCAGCCCATAGATAATTAGGCAAATGCTTTTCATTTAACATGGACCTTGCAACTTCAACAATTGTCCTATTCCTCCTTTCTGCCACTCCATTTTGCTCAGGAGTGTACCTTGTAGTTACCTCTCCTTTGATTCCTCTTTCTTGAAGAAAAGAATCAAACTCATGGGAGAAGTATTCTCCCCCTCCATCTGACCTTAGCCTTTTTAGTGATTTACCTGTTTGATTCTCCACAAGAGCCAAATATCTTTTGAAACATGAAAAAACTTCATCTTTGTGTTTCATAAAGAATAGGATAGTCCATCTGCTGCAATCATCAATAAAGGAGACATAATACCTTGATCCAGATATTGAAGCTTCCTTGCTAGGTCCCCATACATATGTATGAACCAACTCCAAAAGATCTCCATGTATATAACCTTTCTTCATGAATGGTAACCTGTGAGACTTTCCAAATTGACATGCACTACACTTATAAATCATGTGCTGTTTTGACAAATTAGGGAGTCCAAGTACACTTTGGTCCCTACAAATTTTCTTTAATGAACTTTCACCAATATGTGCTAACCTTTTGTGCCATACTTCCAATTCTGTGAGTTTTTTACTACCATAATTAAAGAGAGCAATGTTTCTAGTGTCTTGTAATTCAAATGTGAACAATCTACCTGTCTTTTCACCTTTTGCAATTCTTCTAAATCCTTGACTTGGATCTTCAACAAATGCTCTTGCTTTGTTGAACCTGACTTCCAACCCTTTCTCTACTATCTGCCCAACACTTATCAAATTCTTTGTAATAGTAGGGACATAGAGTACCTTACTGAGTAGGTTGATGTTTCCATCAGGTGCTTTGACATTGCCTATTTTCTCCAGAGGATGTTTTGTGTCATCTCCTGTTTGTACCTCATTCTTATTCCTTGGATCTTCTAAATCTGATAAGAGTGCCACATTTCCTGCCACATGATTTGAACAACTTGAATCTATGTAGAAAACATGCTCATCAGGTTTACATTGTGGCATAGCCATGTTCATGATCAATAATGAATCCTCTTTGTTTGAGTCTTCTGTGTAGTTATTGAAGTCTCTCATTCCTTTGTAGCCTCCTTGATAGTTTGAATGATTGTAGTTGTTGTAGTTGCCATGATAATTGTTGAACCTTCCTCTTGAGTAGCCATAACTTTCTCTATTGTATCCTCTGCCTCTTTGATTCCTGGAATTCCTAAAGCAATTTTCAATTGTATGATTAGTTAATCCACAAATAGAACATGGGTTGGAGCCTTGGGATCTCCCCCTGTCTTGTCTACCTCCTCTTCCTCTACCTCTGCCATGTCTTCCTCTACCTCTGCCATGTCTTCCACTAGTTGCATAGTTAGCTTGATATGTACCTGCTTCATCATCCACTTTCTTTGCCTTTCCTTTGTTATCTTTGGACTTGCTTTTAGGAGTGTATAAAGCTGAAGATTGATACCTTTAGAGCTTTCTCCATTTTTGATAAGCTTTACCTCTTGAGTAAGTAATTTTCCAATGAGTGTATTGAAATCAGGTACATGCATGTCCATGTACAAATCCATAGTTGTGGTGAATGCTTCCCACTTGTCATCTGCCTTCAAGCCATTGATGACCTGCCTTACAATTTGCTCTTCATCTATTACCTCTCCAATGCTTCCCAATTGATCTGCTATGTCCTTGATCTTTGTGACAAAATCAGTCACATTTTGTTTGGGATCCTTCTTGAGAGTTGTTGAATCTAGCCATAGTTGATGCTTCCTAGCTTTGGTACTTGAAGAGAAGAAAGATTCAAGTGCATCCCACACTTCCTGAGATGTCCTACAACTTCTAATGTGAGGCAACAAAAAATATGAGATAGATTTGAGGAGATAAGACCTTGCAAGTGCATCCTTGGAGCACCATGTGCTCAATCTTTCTTGTTCTTCTTGCGTTGGTTGACTTCTGTTCCTGTAACTTGGCATAACTTCATCTCCAGCCACATAACCATATAAACTTCTACCTCGGAGATAAGCTTCCATTCTTAATGACCACGCTCAATAATTACCTCTGTCCAATTTGTCAATTGATGAAGGAAATCCATCTCCCATGTTGTCCAACCTTGCTCTGATACCACTGTGAGGAGATGGATAGGTATGTGCTTGAAGATGAAGAGGTGTTGCAAAATCCTTGATCTACACCAGCCAAATGAACTCCAGGAGTATGTGGTGGGCCCTTTTAGCTTGCCAATGGATGTATTAGACACCCTATGTCCCTTGGAAGATCACTCTCAAAAAGATAGATCAAAACAGATAAGTTGGAGTTAGCTCAGAGGTGAAAAACTTACTATTTTGGTTCATACACCTGTCCAGTGTTTTGCATAATTCTCTGAGCACAGCAACAATTAGCTTAATTCCTCTTGGGGAAGTCTAGTTAACTTAAAGAGATAACTATACGGAGTAATCTCATAAAAAATAATGAACCACACACTGACAAAGATGTTTAACAACTAATGACATCATCCCGATTTTCACGGGCTACTATAGTAATGAGACTAGTGAGCAGAAAAATGAACACAACTCTAGATTTAAGATTCCAATGATTATGAAAATTTGTATTCTTATACTAGATAGTACCTTGACTTGCACAAGCTTTAAATCATTTAATTTGGATAAGGACACACGGAGAAACAGCTCTGACAAGATGAGTAAAAAGTCGTGTATACCTGACAGAGAAGTGAAAATGAATAGACACTGTTGACTTCAACTGAACATAACTGAAGATTGCAATACCCAAATGAAATGACACTTGGTGAGCATATACTAGACTTATAGAGATAACTTTACCAAGTTAAATCACTAAAAATGATGCACCAAGCTTAGAGAAACCATCTTTGCAATTTCACTGAGAAAACTGAGAGATATGGCAGTTAGTAGTACACTTCACAAGAACATGGAAATATGAACTCAAATGATCATGAAAATTAAAGTATACTGCTTGTACAATACAATGGAACTACTGCTACATATGTGTGCCTTGGAATCACACCTTGATATGGCATAAAGCTCAGCTCATGGAGGTCTTCACATAGGTCTCTCTAACCACGACTAAAGCTGCCATCTATTTATAGTTGAGCTTGGGAGGCTAACTTCCTTCAATCACTCTCCAATTAATTAGTGATTGATTTGATTCTCTATCTACCACAAATCACAAATTCGTGGCTCCTCTTTCCCTTTTTGATCAAGTGGACTCAACCACTTAAGATTCTTTCACTTTTACATTAAGTAAACTCTTCAAAAGTTACAAGAGGTAGTTGACAAGTGAACTTTACATAGTCTTCATTTTAAAGCTTCTTCTATGACTTTGTGGGACTCAAGCCAATACTTAGGCTTGTCATAGACTTGCTCCAACAAAACCTAGTCTTTAGAAATGAGAAGATGATCTAGGATGCGAGGACCGGGGAACAGGTTAATATAAACTTTAGAAGAGGGGGAATGAAAGTATTTTTTCTTGGTACTTCGAGCAATTTTTCTACGATATCTAATATGACAATGTATGCATGTCAAGTGCTAGATGAAAATGGAGAAATAGAAACTTGGGATAGAGTAATGAAGTCTCTTGACCGGGGAAAGATGCATGAAGAGGTTATGAAATCAACAGGGAATGAAATTCAGGAGTAATTGGGTGGAAAGATCCAACAGATATGCTTTCTGTAGTTACATATTTATGCTTGTCAATGGAGCACAAGGTGATAGTGGAAGAGAAAAGGAGAAGAGTTACTGAGGGTGAGGAAGAGAAGAGAAGGACAAGACGGCAGGTAAAGATGGAGCAAAATCAACAACCACAAAAAAATTAAAATCAAACAACCCAAGTAAATCGGCCAACCCAAACAAATCCACCAACACTGGCACCAAGTCAGCCAAGTCAAATTCCAAATCAAAATCAGTAGCTTGTTTCTATCGAGCCACAAACTTTGAGTCCTAACACTGATCTTCCTCAAGATTGGGAAATGAAACCCATAAAGAAGGGTCAAGGAAGAGTTAAGAATCCTTCTTACGTGCTTAAGTCACATATTGAGCAAGCCACATATCTAAAATAAGTCCTTGAAAAGCGCATTCTCGATTATGTGATTGAATTCACACAAGGGGAATTGTCACGGATAGCAAAGAGAGAATTCTTAGAGGTGATTATTGACCTTCTAAGGCACAAGTGACGAACATTAATCGATAGCCAAGAAGTTGAAAGAATGGAAGAAGATCTACCTACTCATATATTGCAGACATAAGTTCAAGAGGAAAGAAATGTGATTGGCGAAATTGAATGTATTGCACATCCTTGTGCACATAAAGAAATGTTTTTGGATAGGAATACTTCTGAAACTGTTCCATCAATCCACTATTCAAAGGACCACTAGGCCCGAGCTACGACGGAGACATTGGTAAAATTGGACATGGTTAACTCTCCTGTGGTTGCCCTAATTGACCATGGATCAGAGATCAATCTTATGTCCAAAGATCTCTACCAAAAAGGGAAATGGCCAATTGATATGAAGCCTGGCTGGAGGATTCAAGCAGCCAATACGATGCGAGGGAGTTTTTTGGAGCATGCCCACAGGTACAAGTTACAATTGGTGATGTGGGTGACTATCAAAACTTCTTTGTTCAAGATCATTCAAGTTACTCACTAATGCTCAGTCAGCCATACATTACCGCTCTAAGGATGGAAACGAGAGTCATGGAGGATGGCGTGACCGATGCTTGGATTCGCAACAAGGATGGAAAGAAGGTGGTCCTGGTTATGAGGGTTTGTGTAGACCATGTCAGGAATAGAACTTCTCTTCAGACCAGACCTATTTTTGAAGAGTTAGAAGATCAAAGTTTTTAAATGAAGTTTTCATAATTCGGGACTATGAAAGCTTAAATGATAAAATATTCCCGAGTATACATATGTTTAAATCTACTTTTTTAGCACTTTTTTCAACAACTTCATTTCAATTATGTGTGTTTTCTAAACTTAAGAAATGGGAAAAATAGTATGTGTCAGACATCCAGAAATTTCTATGGATGTAGGGTACTCGATCTTGATGAAGAGATTTCGGGTTTCTTTGATGAAATTTTATTCACTAATACATTGTTGTTGGAGTTAGACGTCTGCGGAAGCACGCGAACAGCACAAGGAAGAAGAAGAAGCTTGGTTCACAAAACACAAGACTGAATGTATTACTAGAGAATGTACAAAGATAAGTAGCCCATTAGGGCAATCGGCGTATATACAAGCCGGGGGAAAAAAACCTCCTAAAGAGGGAAAAAAGTGCCCCGGCGGTCCTAGAGTGTTCACACACATCACTACCTAAATATATCAACAAATCCCCCCTGGGAGTGATGCGGTGAACAAGGAGCTGGCACTCATGTATAAGGAAGTGCCAAGCTATGTGGAAATCACTCCACAAAAGGAAGTAAGCCCAAAGCTTTGCGGAAAGCTTCAAACTTCTCCCTAGGCAGAGCCTTCGTGAAAAGGCCTGCAATGTTCTCCTGCGTGGGCACATATGCCAAGCTGATCTCCCCAGCAGAGAACCTCTCCCTGACATAGTGATAATGCACCTCAATATGCTTAGTGCGAGCATGGAACACAGGGTTCCTCGCAACTGCCAATGCGCTCTGACTGTCAGTGAAGATGGTGGTGGCAGAAGACTGGCCAACACCTAAATCAGCCATAAGGCGTCTGAGCCACACACACTCAACAGTCGCTGTGAAAGCTGCCCTATACTCAGCCTCACAACTGGAAGTGGCCACAGTAGGCTGCTTCTTGCTCAACCAAGATATACATGAGCTACCAAGCATGAAGCAAAAACCACTGGTGGACACACGAGTGTCATAGCAACCAGCCCAATCTGAGTTAGAAAAAGCATGCAAATCTGGCGGTAGTGATCCCCCCTTGGGATAAAACAACCCAAGTAGCCGAGTACCACTCAAGTAGCGAAAGATGCGCTTAACCGCTTTCCAATGCGTGACTCCTGGGCAATGCATAAACCTGCTCATCTGTGAGACAGCAAACTAAATATCTGGCCGAGTAATGCATAAGTAAATCAAGCATCCAACGGCCTACTGATAGAGAACAGCATCAAATGCATCTCCAGCATCATGAAGACTCAATCGTAAACCTGTCTCCATAGGAGTGGCAATAGGCTTACAGTCTTCAAGGCCAAAACGCAGCAATAATGTGTCAATATATTTCGTTTGACACAAAGCCATTCCACCATCAACTTGCATAAACTGAATGCCCAAATAGTGATGCAAATGCCTCAAATCAGACATCTCAAATGAGGCATGCAAATCAGCCTTGAAATCAGCAATATGCTTCTCAAGAGGACCAGTGAGCAGCATGTCGTCTACATAGACAACAATGATCAGAAGCACATCATTAGCACGCTTAACATATAAGGTGCTTTCAGTTGGACTGTTCTCAAAACCATGTGCAATCAGATAGCATGTATTTTCTCATACCAAGCACGTGGTGCTTGCTTTAAACCATATAACGCCTTCTTTAACCTGCACACCTGGTTTTCATGCCCTTTCTGCACAAAGCCACGGGGTTGAAAAACATACACTTCTTCATGCAAGTCACCATTCAGAAATGTTGTTTTAATGTCCAACTGATGTACATTCCAACCATGATGGGCTGCAAGTGCACAAATGCTCCGAACAGTAGTCATACGGCATGTAGGTGCAAAGGTCTCATCAAAATCAATGCCTCTTTCCTGTGCATAACCCTTTGCAACAAGCCTAGCCTTATACCTGTCAATTGTACCATCAGGTTTACGCTTCAGCTTGTATACCCACTTAGTGCCAATGGCCTTCTTGCCAGGAGGCAAGTCACATAAAGACCATGTACCATTCTTCATTATAGCATCATATTCAGATTGCATAGCAGCCATCCAATTTTCTGAATTTTGTGCTTCATCAAAAGAAACAGGCTCATTCTCATCACAGAGACTAGATGCAGCCATAGCATAGCAATCTGATGCAAAGGAGGCATTATGAGAGCCTGAACGAGTACGATATGACAAAGGTGCATCTAATTTGCTGTCACGCAAAGTCTGCACCAGCCATTTTGGCATAGTTTTTGCCTGCTCAATATCAGCTCTCTCATCAACAAGTGCATCATGTAAATCTGCATCAGAAATCGAATGATCTGCATCATCATATGAAACCTGCAAAGGCTGAGAAGTTGCCTCATTAGGACCAGCGCTAGCCTGTCCACCTGTAAAAAGAGGCATCAAAGTATCATACATGTCTTTGGAGCTAACAAATGTCTCCTTAGTACATGAAAGCAATGGCTGAATAGCATCTTCCACAAAGACAACATCACGGCTAACCAGAATGCGTTTAGTCTGTGGATGATACAGACGATAGCCTTTAGTTTCAGAACTGTACCCAACAAAAATACATTTTACTGCCTTATCATCCAATTTTCTGCGATGTTATTCAGGCACTAATGCATATGCCAAACAACCAAAAACACGCAGATGAGCAACAGATGGCTTGCGGTCATGCCAAGCCTCATATGGAGTGATGGACTGCAACGCTTTGGTGGGACACCTGTTCAGTACATATGCTGCACACATGACAGCCTCAAGCCAGAAACTATGTGGTAAAGCCTGACTTTTGACCATGCACCTCGCCATCTCCATGAGTGACCTGTTCTTTCGTTCAGCAACTCCATTCTGTTGAGGTGTATACGGCACTGTACACTGGTGTTTTATCCCACGTTCAGCCAGAAATGCATTAAAATCTGAAGACATATATTCCCCCCCTCGATCAGAACGGAGGGTGCCCATTTTACATGCTGACAGATTTTCAGCCAAAACCAAAAACTGTTTGAAGCACATGAACACTTCGGACTTTGCTTTGAGTGTATATACCCATGCATGCCTGGAAAAATCATCAATGAAAGTCACGAAGTAAAGGTAATTTCCAAAAGAGGGTGTCTGCATAGGACCACAGACATCACTATGTACAAGCTGCAATTTCTGCATAGCCCGAACTGAACCATCTTTTGGAAAGGGAGAACGCTGCATTTTGCCCAAAATACAGCCTTCACAAACATGTTTTCCAGGTGCCTCAAGTTTGGGCAAAGAGGACACCATTTCAGATTTCTGCAGGCGTAACAAACTAGCAAAATTCAGATGACCAAAGCGTGCATGCCAAAGCTTTGCATCTGACATAGCCTGAGAATCATGAACTGCACATGCCGAATCATTCACAGATCTTTCATAGTCTATGAGCTTATACAGCCCACGACATAAAATGCCAAAAGCAATAATCACATCGCCATTTGAGAGATCATGGACTGTACACCTGTCATCAACGAATTTCACAACCAAGCCAATCTTGGCTAATGCAGAAACTGATAACAGGTTCTTTTTGATCCCTGGCACAAATAAAGCATCTTACAAAGTGAAAGAACTACCATCAGCAGTAGTCAGAATGATCTTACCAACTCCCATAACAGGATAAGAGGAGTTATTGGCGCATGTGACAGTATTCCCTGTAGGGGCAGGCTCGAGTGAAGAGAAGAAACTGCGCTGCGAGGTAATATGTTTGGTCGCCCCACTGTCAAAGTACCAAACATCTGAGTCTACTGCAGACATGCACTGATCATGAGAAGATGGGTCAAAACTGCAGACAGTAGTAAACGCCCATTCTTCTTCCTGCACAAGATTTGCAGACTCTGTTTTTGGTGTAGAGGCCTCTGCAACAACCATTCCAGCCTCTTTCTTCTTTGCCTCTTTAGCAGCCAGTTTTGGACAGTTCTTTATAATATGATCATTTCCTTTAGAGTACTTGCAGAACAATTTCTGCTTTTCTGATTTCTTCTCATCTTTATCCTGGTTCTTCGATTGTGCAGCATTTGCAGATTTCTGCTTACTAGTAGAAGAGCTCCATTTTCCTTTGCCCTTCTGACTAGCCAGGAAAGCTTGATCTGCAACACGCATAATGGACCTGTTCTGCCTGGACTGATCTTCCTGCAACAGAACAGAGACTAATTCCTCAAATGACAAGGCATTCGGATTGCCTTTCATCATCAATCGAAGAGTAGAGGCAAAACTCTGATATGAATCAGGAAGGCCATTCAGAACGGTCTGCACAAGTGAGCTATCAGGTATAACCTCATCAGCAGAAATCAATTGTTCCTTCAGGTCTTTGATCTTTGTAAGAAAACTGTCCATCGAATCACCTTCATTCATGTGCTCACTCTCCAACTATTTTCGGAGGTAAGCAACACGAGCCTCATTCCTAGCCTGATACAAAGTGGTAAGTGTATCCCAAGCATCCTTTGCTGTTCTGCAAGAGCGAATATGAGGAATAATGGCACGTTTGACAGACAAAGCTATCAATGCATGTGCCTGGGCATCTCTGCCATCCCAACGAATCTGCTCTGCAGTAGGTGCAACAGAAACAGCAGCACGAATAGGGATCTGCGGAATATCATCTTCGACACCATCTTCATCAGCTCCAACACCTGTATTTGCAGTACCTGTCGTTACAGGTGTAACAGGACGTCTTTCAACACCCTGCACAATGTTCCACAATCCTTTTGCAACCAGTACATGTCGCATCATATAAGCCCATAATGGGTAGTTGGTACCATTCAACTTATCCTCAACAGCCAACATACGGAATACATCACTGCTTTCAGCCATGGCCGGTGACTAAAATACCTTGATGCAGAAAATTGACTGTATCTCAAAAAGTTGAACAGATCTGCCCAGACGAGTTCTGCTAGACCTGTAGCAGACTTCGAGACGCTTAAACTGGCGAACAGAAACTGGTATATACCTTTGGCACAAAAGGACAAAATAGCCTGCACAAGCACTGCGATAGTGCGTTCGGAGGCCGAAACGAGCTCAGATCGCGATTTCGGCACCACATAGCAAAGCTGTTTTGATCTCGGAAACACCCTGAGTATGCTCACCAAATTTTGTGCGAATCTGAGACTGCAAACGGAGGAGTGTCGACGGCGCCCTAGAAGAAGCAACGACCGGCTCTGATACCGATTGTTGGAGTTAGACGTCTACGGAAGCACGCGAACAGCATAAGGAAGAAGAAGAAGCTTGGAGCACAAAACACAAGAGTGAATGTATTACTAGAGAATGTACAAAGATAAGTAGCCCATTAGGGCAATCGGCGTATATACAAGCCGGGGGAAAAAAACCTCCTAAAGAGGGAAAAAAGTGCCCCGGCGGTCCTAGAGTGTTCACACACATCACTACCTAAATATATCAACAATTGTTTGATCTTCAAGAGTTAGCTAATGGAACAAGAGATGACTATATGATCCATGTTCACTCTATTGCTATGTATAAGGAAATAGAAAAGTTTGAACAAAGTGAAAATAATAAAGAATTTTCTAACAAAACAAAATATAAAACAATTGAGAAAAAACTAAAATTAGTGGCAATTCCACTTCCTGATTATAGTAATCGACTTACAGATATTGTGAAAAAGAAGCCACCTCTTAGAGATAAGAGGAGAATAGGTCATGAACTTACCAAAGAAACACTCGAGAAGATTCAGATAGGAGAAGACAACTTCCTTAACAAAGAAGAAAGGAAAGATTTTTTTGAGGTGATAGATAGACATGGGAAAGCTTTTTCTTTTGATTCCCACGAGATAGGTTGTGTAGACCCTTCGGTGATGGCACCAATGATTATATTCATAATTCCACATATGCCATGGAATGTCTGACCGATTCCAGTACCAAAAGCTCACATTTAAAAGCTAATAGACCTGTTGAATAAAAAGATTAGAATGGGAATACTTGAGCCATCAAGTGCACCCAATTCTAACCCATGGTTTATAGTACCAAAGAAAAACGGTTCATTAATATTTATGCAGGATCTACAGCCTATCAATAAAGTGACAGTCTAGAATATGGGAACTAGACCAGTTGTAGATGAGTATGTTGAAGCTTTCTCAGGAAGATCCATCTATTCAATGGGGGATCTACATTTTGGATATGACCAATTCCACTTAGCCTTAGTGAGTTGAGATTTGATGACTATGAGAACACCACTAGGACTTCTGTGCATGTGGACCTTGACACAAGAAGCAACGAACTCAGTGGCTCATATGATGAATGGTATGCACAAGGTGCTTAGCGACTTTATCCCTCACGTGACTATGCCATTCATTGATGATGTACCAATTAAAGGATGTGAAGAGAAAGATAGGATTGAGACTCTTGATGAGAGTGGATGTCGAAAATTTGTTAGAGATCACATTAACGATTGTGAGTCCATTCTTAGTTGACCGGAGGAGGTACACTTAACATTGTTTGTTGAGAAATCAGTATTCGATGTGCAGAAAGTATTAGTTGTAAGAAGTCTTTGTACGGAAAGGGTGGACGCCATGTCCCAAGAAGGTAGATGCCATTCAAAACATGAAAGAAGTATGCTCCTTGATTACTAAAATGATGAGATTTCTTGGGGCATGTGTTCTCTATGTTGTATGGTTTCCTCACTTGGCCCATGTAGCTGATCTACTCTATCAATTATTGAGAAAGGGGCAAAGATTTCAATGGAAGGATATTCATACACATGCTCTGGGAAAACTGAAGAAAGCACTTGCTGAGGCTCGATTACTTAGAAAGGCTGATTAAACTAATAATAGACCCATTTTCATTACACTACATACAAGCCCAACAGGAATAGGTTGGGCAATCGGTCAGAAGGATGAGCATGGAAAAAGATTTGCCATTTGATTTGGAGCCAAGGTCCTGAATCTTTTTCAGAGAGGCTATCCTCAAAATAAAAGAGAACTTTGGAGAATAGTAACTGCTTTGAAGAATGATAAAGAGTATTTGATCGGGGTGAATGTTGTAATTGAAACAAATTTTCTCCCTTTGATGGGGATGATTGTGAATTGTCCCACTTTAGATATTGCCATGCTAAGATGGGTAGCGTATATCAAGCCACTGAACCCAGAATTTGTACATATAGCTGAGAGAAATAATATAGTGGCTGATATGTTGTCACGAACAATTTTTAAGTATGAAGACTCCATGGTTGTAGAAAAAGAATATGTCGGTTCAGACTTTTATGCTTCACCTATACATATTTCTAGTTCAAAAGAAGCACATAAAAGTCAAAATAAAATTGAACCCGATTATCCAAATGAAGAGTCAAAGGTTAGTGATGAGTCTTCAATAAGAAGAGTTAAAGAGATTAGAGGGGGTGGGAATGTTAGTTTAAAGATAAAAGAAAAAATTTATGATGTTCAAACGAATGCAACAGAAGAATTGATGAATCAAAATATGAAAATGAATGGAGAGACATTGGAAGATACTTGAGTGTCCTAACTCCACATCCAAGCTAGAGCAAGGAAAAGTTTAAAAGTATTCGGCGAAAGTCTAACAATTATTTCTTCAAAGGTGGATTATTGTGGAAAGGGCAAGCCTGGGATGAATTAAATTTCTCGGCGAGTTGGAGGATGTAATGAAGAAAGAAAAACGATTATGATTGAGATGCATAATTCACTATGGGCTGGTCATTAAGGGTTTCAAGGGACCTATGAAAAGATAAAAGAGCAATACCGGTGGCCACGAATGTATGTAGATGTTCAAAAATTTTTAGCCATATGCAAAACTTGTCACGTATTCTCGTGTAAAGCATAGAGATGAGTTGCATCCGATGTATCCCCTAAACATCCATTATAAATGGGTTATTGATCTGATTACTATGCCTTTAGGGGTGCATCAGATGTGATACATCATATTTGCAAGAGAGGATCTGACGAATCATGATGAAGGAAGAGCTCTAAGGACAAAATCTACAGGTGACGTATGCGAATTCCTTTTGAAAGAAGTTTTTAGCAGGTTCGGGTAAGTAGAGAAAGTAGTTGTTGATAGAGGTGAGTTAGATGCCCAGGAAGCGAGGGACTTCTTCACGAAGTATGGGATTCGATTGTCTCTCACCACAGCGTACAAGCAAGAAGCCAATGGCAAAATTGAGCATGGTCATCCACCCATAATTAAAGCCTTGGCAAAATTCTACAACGGAGAAATTAAAAATTGGCCAATATATCTTCGGTTTGCCTTGTGGGCGGATAGGATAACATATATGAGAATTACTGGCTATATGCCACTAGAATTGATGTATTATCAAAAACCTATTCTATCAACAATATAGTTGCATGTGTTAGCATGGACGTCTTTGCCCTAGGAAGATGGGATGTCAAGAGAGGATCTATTAGTGATTCGAATTCGTCACCTTGAAAGATAGGACCTAGTAGAAGAAGCAACAACCAAGCTCAGAGCCTCTAGAGATAAAAGCAAGATAACCTTTGATAAAAATCATAGGTTGAGGCCAAAGCAAATTAGAGAAGGTGAGTGGATATTAGTCTATGATAACTCTTTGAATATGCAGTATGAGGCCCAAAGAAAGTTGATTAAGAGATCGTTGTGTCCTTATGTTGTGAGTAAAGTATTTAATAATGGTAATTATGCACTTAGGGAAATGGATGGAACAAAAATAAAAGACTTAGTCATCAAAAAGCAGATAAAGCTATTTAAATAGAGGGAACACAAAGGATTTGAAATTATGGAAGAAAGAAATATTGAAAATGAAAAAGAAGACAGTGAAGAAGTGAAAAATTAAGAGATTGGTAAAGAAAATGACTAAAAGAAATTATATTATGAGATAATGTGCGTACATAAGCACATATATATATATATATATATATATATATATATATATATATATATATATATATATATATATATATATATATATATATATATATATATATATTAGAATATGTAAATATGAAAAAGTACAATGAATCAGTCTAGATGTAAGAAATGAAGAAAGTAATAAAAAGAATAAGTATATGTGTTTAGTTTATTTATGATCTTTTATTAAATATTTTTTCTTTGCAGGATACTGACGGAGATCTATGAACAGGTTTGATAGTAGGCAATCCTTTGGACTTGATCAGACTGTTTGACCATCTTAGATTCTAAAATGGAGTGAGAAGATCCCAATGATATATCCATACTAGAGGGTAGCACTCCTGATAGATTTAGAGACACATCTAGAAGCGTACCTGAAGAAAGAACCTTAGATAACAGTTTCATATTGACCTACTTGCTCCCTATGCCTGAGAATGATGAAAGGATTCCTACTCAGGAGTTTGTTAAAGATTGTGTTACTAGTGAGAATTTGATCTCACCATCATATGAGGAGAATGTGACCAGGTATCGAGCGAAATAACCATATGGAGAAAATGACACTTCAATGGACCATGAACCATATTACATGACAATAGACCCATTAGAGGTGTTTATTTATAGTCGCAAATTATCAAAATATGAAGAAACTTTAAGTCAATTTGCTTTGTTCCGTAGGGAATGTGAGGGGGGGAGCCATCTCAGAGATAAACTAAAAATTTGTGTTAAAATATATGTAAATAGTGTTTCTTTTGAAAAACAAGTTAGGTTTTTTTTAAGAATCAAAATAGGAGAGATCTCCGAAAGTCAACATGGAGTCAATTACCAATATACATAAATAAACCTAGGTAATATTTTCCTTTTGAGTGATTGTTTGTATATAGACTTTTGTGATATAAACTTGTGTTTTATGTAGGATGATCTAGTTAGAGATATTTGAAGAAGAGTGATCGTCAAGCTTTGAAACCCTGAAGGTGATATACTTTCTTTACAATTCTATTTCCTCTTTGTATAAATGTGCATGTCTAAGTATGCATTAAATAAATAAACATGTGATATATGAGAGAGTGAGTACGTATTAGGAGACTCGAGTGAACCAAGAATTGCATACGTCTATTGAGTTTAGGCATAATGCATGAATGGTTAGAATTATACAAGTAGGATTAGGAAAAAAATTAGTACTTTAAAAAAGAAGGCTTAGGAAAGTAAACAGAAACCTAAAGTAAGTATATGTATATACTTGTACCTCGAAAAGCTTGATGAGTGAGGTCTAATCGACTTTACTTTTGATCTCTCACTTGATCAAACCTCTAGAAAGACTGTGGATTAGAAAAGAAAAATTCTACATATACCAGTGAGTTATCTATATGTATGTGTATCTGTTGTTAGGTGCTGCGATGAGCTAGTATGCAGGTCGGAGTACCCTAGTTGGGTGATCAGTGTTGAGATATCAAGCTCAACATGTGATGATCCAGGATGACACGTACCAGTTTTTTGTTTCTCTGACATGTATAGTGGTCATGCCGGTATATATGAGGGATACTTCATTGAGCTTTATTAGATTTATCTACCAAGAGTGATGGCACATTTTTTCGTTGCCAGCTCACTCATTTGTAGACATTAGGTTTTTTTTTATGTAATGATCTTTATATATTGCACTTGTTGTATTTTTGGTTTTTAGGTCATTCTTGTACATCCTTCTTATGTAATAGAAGAAGAAGAAGAAGATCATTCTTCCTTGCCTCAATCTGTGTGTGTGATTCTCGTTAAAAGTGAGAGTGTGTGTGTGAGATCTCTTCCTTATGTCCTTCCTCGTGACATGGTATCAGAGCCAGCGTGGCTGTAGAGAGCTCGTGGAGAAGGCAACAGTGGAGTATGCGGTAAGGCGTGGAGAAAACCTGATTCACAAATGACTTTTGTTTGCTACAAAGATCGGCGTGAAGATAGAAGACCTCAAAATATTTTCGAGACTTATCCCTTTGGGGCGCTTGTTTTTGTCGGATCGAAGTTTCGGAGCCATCTCGACCTCCGTTTCGAGCCGGCAAGGTGGGGCCCTCAGGAAAACCAGGTCAGTTTCAAAAATTGTAACTTGCGTTGTGTTTGGGCAACACTCATATATTGGAGATCCTGAACTTCAATTGATTATGTGTACTATTGATACACAAAAACTATGTTTTTTCGGAGATCAAAATGTCACGTCATAGTGTGACAATGTTCAAGCAGAAGTGCTACTTGTAGTGTTTTGCAGTGTTGTGAATTGCTTCAAAAATGGCCAACCGCAGATGGAATGAGTCAGCTTATGAGCGATAAGCTGGACAAGAACAACTTCCATGCTTGGAGATTTAGAATGATGAATTTCCTGATGGGAAAAGGCTACTAGAAGTACATTGATGGGGAGAATGAAAATGCTCCACAGTTACCAGAAAGGAATCGGACTCCAGATGGGTTAAGAGCATATGAGGAATGGAATCAAGGAGCACGAAAGGTAATGTACTGGCTATCTGTTAGCATACAGGATAGCATGATTGGACACATATAGGATGCCAAGACTCCAAAAGAGGCTTGGAACAATTTGGTCACATTGTATGAGACCAATACAGAGGCATGGAAATTGCAACTCAAGAACGAGCTACATATATTGGAGAAGAAGAGCATGTGGGTAAGTGACTAGACCTTGAAACTCAAAAGCACATATGAGTCACTTGCATCTATTAGCGTGAATGTAGATGATGATGATAAGGTGGAAGTGTGTCTTCATGGTTTAGGAGCTCCATATAAGCAGTTCAGAACTTCTATACACACCAAGGAAAATATTTTGAGTTTTGTTGATCTAGTCTCTATGTTCATTATTGAAGAAAAGAATCTTGGTGAGGATTCAAACTCCCAAGGAAAATCTAGTTCTGAGCATGTATTCTACTTTGGTAGACGAAGAGGCAGAGGTAGAGGTTTTGGAAGTGGAAGAGGAAATAGTAACCAAGACCAAAGTCAACAATAGAATCATGCAGGAGGAAGAGGATAGTTTCGAGGCACGAGGAGCCAAAGAGGCCGTAGAAATTTCCAAAAAAATGATTCAGGTAATGATAGTAAAGGATGCTAGAATTATGCTAAACCTAGACACTTTGATTGCAGGTTGAAGAATCAAAATAACAGAAGGTGGTAGAATAACTATGCATCCACAAGTGCACATGATTCTGAGAAGCTGTTCATGGTTCAACATCACATGATGAATACGATGTCTCTTGGTGTTTCAAAATCAAATGATAATGTCTGGTATGATGATTCACGTGCTTCAAATCACATGACTAGTCATGCAGAGTGGCTTAGTACTTTGTAGAAATTGTGAGTTCCTGGATATGTTGAAACACGTGATGATACATCACATCCTATTGAGCATAAAGGAAACATAGTGCTATCGATGGAGGATAGAAAGGTAAAACATCTTGTTGATATGCTGCATGTTCCAAATATAACAAAGAATCTGGTTTCTGTTGGACAAATGGTTGACTAGGGATTACAAATCAGTTTCAATGTTGATGGATTATATGTAGAAGAGTACAAGAAAGATGGACAATTGGTTGCCAAAGGAAACAAAGTGGGTAGGATGTTCACCATAAATGTGAAGATTCCTGAAATGAATGCACCCATGTTTGCAAAAGGTGCAAGCGTTATTGCAGATATAGAGATGTGGCACAAACAGATTGTACATGCAAACTTAAAAAGGCTAAAATTGATGCAGTCAAAGGAGATTGTCCAAGGACTACCAAATTTCAAAGTTGCAGAAATGCAAAAGGTATGTGCAGCATGTCAATTTGGTAAACAGTCAAGAGCATCATTTCCACATGACAAGCATGTTAGTGAGAATGTACTAGACGTAGTATATACTGATGTTTGGGGTCCTGCAAAGACCACATCTATGGTCGGTTGAAGGTTTTATGTTACTTTCATTGATGAACATACCCGCAAAGTATGGGTATATTTCATGTAAGAGAAGAGCAAGGTCTTCACTCACTTCTAGAATTTTAAAGCTATGGTGGAAAAGTAGACAGGGAAGTACATTCAAACATTAAGATCTGATGGAGGAGGTGAATACATGATAAATGAGTTTAGCAGTTTTCTAAAAAATCATGGAATTCCATGTCAGTTTTCATGCAGGTACACACCACAATAGAGTGACATTGCTGAAGGCAAAAATGGACATATTGCAGAAATAGCAAGAGCCTTGATGGCTAAGAAGAATATGCCTCATTGTTATTGGGAAAAAGCTGTGCATACCGCTATATACATCATGAATTGAACTCCGACTGCTGCTGTACATCAAGTTACACCTGAAGAGAAGTTTACAGGTAAAAAGCCAAACTTATCACATCTGAAAGTTTATGGTTGTATTGCATATGTACATGCCCCAGATGAATTGAGGATGAAGCTTGATCCAAAAGCAAAAACGTGTGTCTTCATTGGATACTCCCTTGAGCAAAAGGGATATAAATGTTATAACCCACTCACACGACAGGTAAAGGTGAGCAGAGATGTGGTATTTGATGAAATGTCAAGCTTCTATGCAGATGCCAAAGAAGGACTGATGACAAAGAAAATGCTGAAAAATCAAGTGCAAAATCTTAAGTTTTGAGTGGACCAAATGCATCACCAAGCAATAGTTCCAACTCAAATCCATGGAGTGGAAGATTACATGGTAATTTGAGTCGAGAAAATTCATCAAATACATCCAAGAAAGGTAAAGAAAAGCGATCTACATGTCATAAAACATGTGCAGGTTTTGAAGACGTTGATGGAGATTCAAGTGGTTTAGAAAAGAGTCTTGATGAGGAACATGGATTGCCTTCTGTGAAGACTCCAGGAGTAAGAAGGGCACTTGCAAATGATGCAAGGAGAAGTGACCCAGGACCAAGAAGATCTGGAAGCATGCGAAATTCAGTGCAACGATTCACGTATGACAGTTATATGGCTCGTCGTTGTGCCTACATGACAAAGGTAATACAAGATGCTGAATCTTCTTGCTTTGAAGATGCAATTGAAATTGGAGATTGGGAAAAAGCTATGGATGAGGAGATGGCTGCACTTTATGGAAATGATACATGGATGCTAGTTCCATTTCCACAAGGAAAGAAACCCATAGGCTGCAAATGGTTTTACAAGGTAAACCATAATGGTGATGGTAGCATAAGCAGGTATAAAGCACGATTGGTAGCTAAAAGATATGCATAGACATATGGCATTGATTATGAGGAAACATTCAGCCGTGTAACTAAAATATCTACTATTAGAACACTTGCTGCATTAGCTACAACAAAAGGATGGACTTTGCATCACATGGATGTGAAGAATGCTTTCCTACATGGTGAGTTACAGGAAGAAGTATATATCGACCAACCACAAGGATATGAGGATTCAAAGCATCCAGAATATGTTTGCATGTTGTAAAAGACTTTGTATGGGCTGAAGCAAGCTCCTCATGCATGGCATGCAAGGATTGCTGATTACTTAACCGCCATTTGGTTTTCTATGTGTGATATAGATTACTCACTATATGCAAGGAAGGCTGATGATGGCATCAATATTGTGGCTATTTATGTTGATGACCTGATTGTAGATGGTGATAATGAAGGAAGCATCAAAGAGGTAAAGCAACTTCTTATGCATGAATTTGACATGAAAGATCTTGGTGTGCTGCACTATTTCTTGGCCATTGAGTTTATAAATACAAAAAGAGGTATATGGATGTCATAAAGGCAATATGCCTTGAATATGCTGCAAAAGTATGGTATGGCTGATTGTAAGCCAATTTCTATGCCATTAGTTCAGAATTTGAAGTTGGATACTAGATCATGTGAAGCATTGGAAAATGCTACAATGTATAGGAAAATTGTGGGAAGTCTTATATATCTCACAATTACAAATCCTGATCTAAGTTATACTTTGGACTTGAAAGTCACTTATGTAGGTTCCTAGGAAGCCACATTTGAATGCTCTAAGGCACACTCTACATTATGTGAGTGCTACTTTGCATTGTGCATTGTTTTATGAGGCTCGTGTAGATTTTTAGGTTTATGGATATAATGATGCAGATTGGGCTGATAGCATTCCAAATAGAAGATCTACTAGTGGTTTTGTATTCTCACTTGGGAGTGCAACTGTTACATGGAGCAGCAAGAAGCAACCCACTATTGCTTTGCCGAGTACAAAGGCTGATTATAGAGGTGTTGCAACGGAAGCATGTGAGGCATCATGCCTACAAATGCTACTTGCAGATTTAGGTGTGGAACTTGCAAAGCGTATCACTATTTATTGTGATAATGTTAGCAGCATACAGTTAGCACGAAATCCTGTTTTCCATGCTAGAACAAAGCATATCAAGGTACATTATCACTTCATCAAAGAGAAGGTATTAGCAGGTGATATTGATCTTATTTATGTCAGAATAGATGAGGAGGTTGCTGATATTTTCACCAAAGCACTTGGAGCTGAGAAGTTGAAGATGTTTCGGGAGATGCTTGGATTACAGGATATGACATTGAGCTTGAGGGGTAGTGTTGAGATATCAAGCTCAACATGTGATGATCCAGGATGACACGTACAAGTTTTTCATTTCTCTCACATGTATAGTGGTCACACCGGTATATGTCAAGGATACTTCATTGAGCTTTATTAGATTTATCGACCAAGAGTGATGACACATTTGTTGCTTGCCAGCTCACTCATTCGCGGACATTAGGTTTTTTCTTATGTACTCATCTTTATATATTGCACTTGTATTCTTGTTTTTTAGGTCATTCTTGTACATTCCGTCTGATGTAATAGAAGAAGAAGAAGATCATTCTTCCTTGCCTCAATCTATGTTTGTGCTTCTCCTTGAAAGTGAGAGTGTGTGTGTGAGCTCTCTTCCTCATCTCCTTCCTCATGACAATCAGGGCCACGAGCTGATGCTAGTTGTGTCATATGGCTTAACCTATATGTGGTCATGTGCTTATGTGGGTCGATACGTAGGTGGCGTCACTCTGATGGGGTGGTCAGAGCCATGAGCCAATGTCGATTTTCCATAAGGAAAATCGACGCATTGCCGTAGAGGGGTGTGAAGGGAGGCAAACACTCATCCAAACAGATTCACGCTAACCTCACCGTGTGACTACACGCAGTGTGATTCTTAGTATGCTTCAAGATTGATGTTGAGTTTTCAGTGTTTGGGAGTTAAGAAGCTATAGTTTTTTAATCTATTTAAGTTTAAACTAAAAACTAAGATTCATATGAAAGTGCTTTTCTAGCGTTTTGATATGCTATAAAGATAAGTTCTTCTTCAGTAATTCGATTAGAACTCTCTTCAATAATACAATTTTTAATAATAGCTACCTCGCCATTTTCAGATTGATTTGTCCTTTTAGGGGAAGGTGGAAATAAGATTTCTCTTTCGTCAAAATCAGGAAAAGCTATTGAACAGAAGGTTTTAAATGTAGACAATCTATAATCAGAAGATGAAGAGTATAAAGTTTTGGTTACAATACGATCTTTCATTTTTTCTACTTCTTCTATACTAACCTCGCGTTCGTTTATATGCGTAGTACTATTCTCTAATGGAGCAGCTAAAAGCGTATTTAGAATGAAAGAGCTATCTATTTTCTTTTTAATTGGATTCTTACTTGTAGATGCAATATTCATATTCATGAAAAGTAGGTCACTATGGTCCATATGGAAGTGCATTTCTATACCTAGATATAGCATCTAAGTATGAAGGAAAAATTAATTCTTCACTAGTTATTCTATCTTTAATTATATCAACTACGACATTTTCTTTTTGTTGTGGAAAAGTATTTCTTTTTAAGGTTGGTGGAGACCAATCTTCTCTATTTTCTTGTTCAGGTAAGACAATTGAGAGTTAAGGCAAAACTCTAGATAAGTTACGATCATATTCTACAGAACGTAAACTTTCATCTACAACTTGATCTTTAACTATTTCTATTACTTCACTTTTGTTACTAATCTCGTTTTCACTAATTTGAGTAAACGTACTTTCAATAGGTGCAGGTAAAAGAATTCCTAAAACAAAAGAACTATCTAATTCTTTATTTTCAATAATAAATTTGCTTGTCGATGCTAAACTCTTAGGCATAAGAAGGTGCAAATAAAAATTTAATTAAACTATAAAGTGAAAGTGCAAAAATTTTTTGATTCAACTATACAAATGCTTGTAAAGAGTTCTAATACAACTCTTAGAAAATATTCCTATACAAAAGCTTAAGAATTCAAAATATCATATAACGAACCAAAATCAGCAGCATAAAAACAGCTTCTATCTCCTAATCTCGTTTAATCCTCTTCAGTGCTCATCAAGTTTTCTTCACAATGATTTGCAGTAAGAGCATTAAGCCAAACATAAGTATACTCTCATGAATATAAAACACTCATTTATAAATTTAATATTCAAAAATTAATATAATTTAAACCTATGCTAACACATATTAATTAGTCCTCTTATGTATATGTAACTACACACTCACATACATTCTCATATATAATATTTCTATTTTATATGCTTACATACAAACATTATCTTTAACATGCATATTCATTCACTAACATGTACTTCTAATGCAATCTCATTCAAATCTATTATGCATTTATGCACAAGTAAACACATGTATTTAACTCATACACATATCTACATTAAATAGGTTTATGCACATACTTTTCATATGCATATTCATTCAATCATATTACCTATCTACTTCATATATGCACATACACTCTTTCATATGCACATGCATTTATGCATACATACACATGCACTTCCTCATAATACACATGCATAATGATACATCATACTCATCATATCCATACATGCATACAAGCAAACACATAACACACATTCACATGCATACATCGTAGTTCACATGCATACATGAACTTCATCTATCTTGATGCACATGCATGTAAGCAAACACCACTCATGAATACATGCATAAATACACATGCATACATGCATCACACACTTCCTAACTTACATGCTTATATAAACATCATTCACTTACATGCACATACATACATGCTAAAATCATTCATGCACACATGCACAATTTTCAACATTCATGCATATGCACACTTCAATCATGATCACATGCATACACATATACTTATGCATATGCATCCATCACATACATATGCACTTATGCATACATATACATACACACATCATACTCACATATACATGCATACATTATATATCTATATATATATATATATATATATATATATATATATATATATATATATATATATATATATATATATATATATATATATATATATATATATATATATATATATATATATATACATATACATGCATACATTATATATATATATATGTATGTATGTGTGTGTGTGTATATATGTATATATATATATATATATATATATATATATATATATATATATATATATATATATATATATATATATA